>CM076580.1:488250937-488841050 GCA_034641835.2 Pinus albicaulis | reverse complement strand
AAGGTGAGAAGTGAGCAGTTGAAGATGAAAAATCCAACAGATTTTAAATTTGAGGAGCAGAGGTACTCAAGAAGAGGTGATACTATAGAGAACAACAATAGGGAGAGTGGATACCAAGAGGATCACTTGGTAGCGGTGAAAAGTTGTAGATCACTTGTTATAGATATGGGAAAGATTTATTGCAACTCACAAATGTACAAGGAGAGTCCACAAAATAATGAAATGAGAAAGGTTATTGATGTCCATGAGAAAGGTTTAGAGAAAAGTCACAATTGGATGAAAATGAGTGCCAAAGTAGATGGCATGAATAAGATAAGTAATGAGGAATTCAAAAAGGAAATGGCTGAGTTAAAAGTACATCTTAGTATACTATAGGGAGTGCTACAGGAATATGAGAAGTTCTATAGGAATATGAGAAGGATGAAAGATATGGCTGGATAATAAAGAAGAAGAAGGTGAGATGGAATTCATTACAAATTAAGCTAAGGTAAAGGTTATATTTCAAGTTGAAGGAAGAAATCAGACAAGCTGAGTGTAAAATGGTTGTTTTTAAACAAGAATTATGCCTTGATGAAGAGGAATCTAAAGATGTTGAGGAGAAATTTATTTACAATTTAATGAATTATTGGATTAGTTCGTATCAACATGGAAATCTGGTAGCTTAGGAATCAAATGAGGAGCCTTTTTTTTTTGACACTTTAGGTGTGATTGTAGGTTTGACAAGTGATGACCGACAATTAGATAACGTGCTAGTGCATGTTGATGAATAAATGAAACTCCTGGAAAAAATTACTGAAGATGGTTGACTTTATGAGGAAGGTATCATAACAAGGAAAGTTGAAGACAACTGAATGAAGGATTGCGGAATTTTTCAAGACAATGGAAAACCTTTATTAACATAATAATATTCAACAATAAACCAAGATAAATAAATTATGCAACACATAGAGGGATGCATGATGATTTTTATAGCAACAAAAATTCAATAACCTATTGATTCTAAAACAAATAGTTGCTATATGTATGAAAATTTTGAGGAATTTGAAGGAGAATAGAGCTCAAATTATATTAAAAATGAAGGTGAAGCAACATATCTCATAGAATTTATGCATATACAAAATATGAAGAGATACTTCATGAAGATATGCTCGAGGAATTTCCAATTATTGAAATACTAAATGATAGTCTTATTCCAGAGGAAGGAAGAAAAAATGAAGAGATGGATCTTTTGGAGGTGTGGCTAGTAAAAGATCCAAGAAATGAATATTGCATGGAGGATAAAAATACAATTCAAAATGATTTTATGAAATGGTATGAAGAATTTAATATCTTGGAGGAAATGATCGAAATCCAAAGACTGCATATTCAACATGCAAAATTAGAATTGGAAAAATAGGAAATTGTATTCAAAGGAAATGAGAAGGCTGTAAAGTATGAACCATAATTGAGTAAGAATTTTATAAATATTATACCAAAGGAGTATATGCAACATTCTGTGATTAGTTATAGTAGTGAAATTTAGAGAATGACGTAGTTTGATGATGCAATTGATGGATTTTAGATGCTGATGACGAAGATAGGCAAGAGAAGGTGTAGCAGACAAAGGAGGTTAACCAGGAAGGAACTGCAACTGAATAAATAATTTTGAATAAAAAAATAAATTTGGAATAAAAATCATAAAATATGGAAGCATAGGGAATTGAAGACAACAAAACAACATCAACATAGTAGAGAAAATATACAATTACAAACTAAAGTATGGGATCTAAGAGGACTTAACCAATAATATCATGATCAGGAGATCATGAATATTTTTTTCCTTGGGAGTCTAATGTAGTAGAATTTATCTCCCAAGTAAAAAATAAATTTTGACTATACGTAGGAGTCTTTCATTTGCCAAGGGAGTTTCTTCCCTAATTGAGTATGATTATTTAATTATTTGTATTTTCGATGTTTTCTAGGAATATTGTGTAAATAGGATTAAGGCTGAGGAATATTGTAATTAGATATGCTCTTTGAGAGATATCAACAGTATTTGAGAAAGTTAGAGAGATTTGAGGGCCAGTTAGATATTTTGAGGTAAAATTGGATCTAGATAATCCTAGAAGATAGAAGTGTTGAATATTTCATGGATATGAACAATATTATGGTTTCAGATCCCATTTGTACAAATATGTATAAGAGAGAGAGGAGTGCAGAGAATATCGAGTGTGGAGGCCGAGTATGGAAACAAGGCCAAACAAGGGCCAATTCAATGTCAAGTTGGCCATGGAGAGACCTTTTATAATCTTTGTGCAAAGCATATAAATTAATGAAAGATAAACCTCGTTTCGAGTGTGAGAGTATTATGTGAATATTTTGTCGTTATGTGGATTTAAATTCTTGTATATTATGCTTAATTCAAGTGTGAATCAAGTTTTTTGTAGGTTTAGCTAAGCTTTGGAGGGAGTTTAATTAAGAGGATAAGTGCTAGAATGTTTCGTCAAATGTTTTTTCAATTGGGTTGAAGGATCATTGATCAAACGATGTGATCAATGATCCAAAAATTATGTCAAGAGAAGTGTGAGATTGATTTCAATGTTTTTACAATGGTGTTCATATTGAATTCTAGTATAATCCTATGTTCGAGCTTGCGAGCAACGAAACCATTTCTTTGGACAGAGGCTGAGACTTAGTTTTGAGTCTAAGGGAGTTCGTCACATATCAAAGATTCAAATCCAGAAAGTCATTCACGTCATAAGAATTCTTTCTCAGATGATTTGAAGACAAGTTGGCCCTGGCGTCAATCAGGCCCCTTTATTTGTCTAGGAAAATATATGAGTTAATCAGGATTTGACTCCCGAACTATGAGTGGGAAACATTCAGGAACTTTGGAAATCATATTGGTTATTTTTTGTAGTCGGCATCGACCCCTAACTTATCCTTAGCATAATAGGCCTCAACCTTAGCTGGGCATGTTTTTGAAACCAATGAAACAATATATCTCCCTACCTATGACTCGAGGCAGGATCCAGTCATCCTAATCGAGGTTTGTACCTTTCTAGGATAGTCAATTTATGGAGGAGTCTCAACCCCCGGCCTCACAACAAAACCTTGGTCTCTGACCTCATTAAATTGTAGAGAATGTTGAAAATTTTGTGAATAATTAATAATAAAAAGGGGATTTTTTTAAAGGTTTTATTTGGTTTTATTTCGTAGAGTGGGTTTTCTGATGATTTCATTTGGAGGCTAAGTATCCAGTAGGAAATTCTCTAAGGCCATATTGGAATCAATACTAGCTCCTTTCCAAAAGCTAATCACATCAAGCTCCTCCTCAAAAAAATAAATCGTTCTTTGGAACACTTTCTCTCAAGGTCTCTCTTTCATATTCTCAGAGGTGAAATTTAGAATCAGACCATCAAGATAATCTAGCCCACTTCCTCAACATAGGTTAGACTAAAATCAATGACAACAAATATTGGAAAACCATATCAAAAGTATTATATAATGACTTTAATCAATCATATGAAAAAATCATCACCCACTCCCTTAGTGACATTTTAAAGTTAAATTTAAGTTTTGGAGTTAATATGCAGTGTGCTAGGTTGGCTAAAATCGAGGTTATAACCAAGCACCTGATCCATGCATGCAATGCCTTCATAAATTCACACGCTCCATCCTACCTTGTGCAGATGTGCCTTCCTTGTATAGTTCCACCACCTCATTTTGAAATGAATCCATAGAAGCTGAAAATTATGAGTTTTGGTTGTGATTTGATGGCCTTTGTGTGTGAGGGTCAAATATTCTATTTAAATTCCATATCGAACTCAAGTTCCTTCACAAATTTGTCTGTGAATAATTTCTATGAGGGCTCTCCTCCAATCGCTCTGATACTGTTACAGGAAACTTTGACCTGAGAAACCAGGCTAGTTTTAGTGTAATAGATTAGAGTATGATATACCTAGATGTGGTTTTGTGATCATGAACAAGATCAAAGAGTCAATCCCTAATCCTTTCCTACACAAAAAAAAATGCATTCAATGCTTATATATGATAAGATGAAGATCAAAAGCTAAAACATGGTATCCTCACAAGTTATTTTAATCTCTTGGGTTTGATGTCGAGGAATATTTCTTCCACTTGAATATCTCATTCCACCTGCAAAAAAATAAGAACCTACACACAGCACCACCAAACAAGAAAATAATTGCCTTTTTTCAAAGAGTGTGTCAGCTTAAAATTAGCATATGAAAGCATAAAAAATATTCAAAACATGGATATAGAAAAGGAACATATGTCTATTAGTCCAAAATGATAATACATAAGGTGTATACCTCCAAACAAGAGAAGTTCTCCTCCAACCTGCAAATTTTCCTCCTTCTCCCAATGCAGTAGAGCTCCCACACTACAATAAGGATATTATGAGTTGATATTGATCATGGTATAAATTGCTTCATTACTAGTCAATGAGGTGTATCATTAACAAACGTGAGGGGACCCAACAATGTTGAAAATGGACCCTAAGGTACCTAGCACAAATGAGTGAGTGTGAGTACATGAGATGATGTCCAACACTCATGGACTTGACCGATCAAGATTCAATAATGTAATTTCACTATCGATTGTGAGGAAGCTTACCACTAAGGTAAATCTCCAAGGTACTATTGGTTCCTAGGTCAAGCTCTTAGATAATGAGATGAAGTTGACATGAGAAGATCCATCGAAGGAGGGCCTCAGTGTATTCCCCATCAATCGACATGGGAAAAAATGAGAAGATTTAGTGAGTGGATGAAGTCATGAACTGATGAAGCACCACTGACACAAGTATATACGACTAAAAAAGGTCAACGGGAAATTTCATATGGTTGAGATAGGCTGAGACTTTCGTCGAACACATGAAAAAACAACACAAAAGTGACTTGGTAGCATGACAAGAGAACACCACATGTTGTCGTGCAACAACACAGGCGGCATTGAAGCACACTCCATAGTGACTAAAATAGTAACCAGCCAAAGGAGTAGACAAACCCATATGTATGGTATAAATCCTAAGAAAGCTAAAACCCATCTGTAAGATAATGATGCAGACAGGTGCCATGTTAAAGACTGACGCGACTGACGCTGCCATTTTTATGACTAAAATAAATGAAATTTTCCTTCCCATTTTCTCTTTTTTCCTCTTTCATGGTTTAATGAGCACGAATGAGAAGAAAAGTATGCTTAATAGGTTCCTTTTTCTTAAATTTCAATGAGGCTGAAAACTAGATACAAGTACACTCATTCCCTTCTCATGGTTTAACGAGCTTTGAGAATGGAAAAGCGATTGTTCACCAAATTTCAATTTAATTAACAAGCAGGAAAGGATGGCAAAAACTAGACATTTTCATATAGGTTTTACAAGCATGAAAATATTGAAAAATATGCTCAGGATTTTCATAAGTTTAACAAATCATGAAAAGAGACCAAAATAAAATCTACATTTTCATTGATTAACGAGGTTGAAAACAAGGAAAAAAGGATCTCAGTGTTGTTCAAGGATTAATGAGTATAAGAAGGACACTAAGGAAGCTCGTCTTGGAGGAACAAGTGGTATAAAAGGTAGCATCTAGTTCTAGTATGATGGAACTACTAGAAGCCTTAAGAAGGCAAAGAGGTTAGAAAATAAGACCACTCATCATAGTGATTCCTCCAAGAAAGAGTAAAACACAAACTGAAATCGAATGATAGGTGTTACACTAATTTTTGGTCATCTAACCTGTTACTTTTAGATGAACCAAAGAACACCATGTAAGACCAATTTTACCCTAGTAAAATTGCTTTCACTATGAAAAATAACTTAGTAATCCATAATTTATTAAGTTATTTATGGTCCAAACATGAAACCCCGTGAGGAATAATTGAATAAATCCTTATTTGTTTGATTTTCCTCTAGGGATAATTAATTAAACCATAGTTTAATTAATATTCCTAGTCATATTTAACCCAAAACAGGAAAATTGATTAGATAAATCATTATTTATCTTATTATTTTCTATGAATAATTATTTAAATAATATTCCTTGCTAAATTTGACTAAATTATTTACAAATAATTGAATAAATCACTATTTATTTAATCATTACTCAACCACATTCTTAAAATAATAAATAAATCATTTATTTATTTATTATTTTCAAATAAATGGATTTGACCAAATTCAAATTCTTTTTCCCTCCAACAAAAATAATAAAATATTCCATAAAAGTTGGATCTAGATTTGGTGAATAATATTTTAATTATGCACCAATATCTAGACTAACTCAATATTTTGTTATAAATATAAGGGTTTTTCATTCACTACCTTTTGTTGCCTAAAGATCGCTCTGGATCTATAATTTTGGTCTGAATTTGATCCTCCATCATTGTCATATTTTTCTATCTTTTTTCTTGTGAACTCCCCTTTAGTTCCATGTTTGACTGGGTTTTATACACCATCAAGAGAGAGAGAGATCTTAGATCTGAAGCGTTGAGGACATACAAGAACACATCCCATTGAGGGGGAATGGTATCATCTTTCTATGTTCCCTTCCAAGGTGTCATAAATACAAAATTCTTTAAAAACATTCTTGTCTTGTTCATTGGATGCATGGATCAACTCTTTCTTTTATTTGTTGTTTAATGTATTTAACTGCATAGAACTATATTGTTGTAGCATTTATTGCGATCACTAACTACAGATATAAGAAAATTGACTGTCATCTTTGATGTTAGTGTTGTTTTTTATGCACGTCTAAAGTGATATTTTTTCATATGCTTGTGATTAGTATTCACACTAACAACTGATGACTCCACAAGGGTTTATAATTATGATTGTTGTCATTTTTCATATCCCTGCATGACCAGCTGCTTCAACCCCTAGGGTTTTTCTTCAGATTCTTATTTTTCATTTCTTGATATTGTTTTTAACCTTTAAAACCCTAAAACAGTAAAAATTCTAACTTCTGTGTGTTTTTGGGCCTATTGTGTAGGTGACAGGTACCAGCCACTGTTGAGACAATAATTTTCTTTGAAACCTACTCCTGAGACGACTGGAAGTTCAGGTCACTCTTTTTGGGTCAAAACCTACAACCTCAACCTTTGGGATGTAGAAAAAAACCTCAAACCTGCAACCTCTGCTGAAAACAAGTCAGGATCTGTGACCTGTATTTTTTGAGGGAATTTTTCTGTGATTTTTCTAGGTTTGTCTAGGCTACTTTTCAGGGTTGTATGACCTCCCTCTCCACCCGTATTGGACATTTACTTTCTCTATTTTACTCATTGAAGCAAGAACCAAGCCCCTTAGGGCTTCAGTATGCTTCCACCTTTTTAGGAGGAGTTTAGCTGAAGCATGTCTTCTGAGATTTCAGTCTGTTCAGCCATTTTTCAGATCTAAACTTGTACTTTCAAATCCATTTTAGATAAATTATTCATCCATAAAAAACACATCTTTTCAGTTTTGTTTGGTCCTCCTTTAGGGTCCCCTTCGTTTCCCTTCAGTTTGTAGCCTTTTTCCACCCTTTTTGCAGCACTTTTCCCTCTGGGTTTTTCTTGTTTTCTGCACTTATTTCTAGCAGATCTGACCTTTAGGTCCCTATACCTCCTGACTTTATATCCATTGGCCATTTTGTGTGTTTTGATTATATTTCGCCCACCCATATACTTTTTGTTGGGAAGCCCTCCTCCTTGGGTTTAAATTGATGCATCTTTAGCTGTTTATTTTATGTCATATTCAGTTTCCTTTACTGTCATTTTTAGATTTATTTACAATTATACAATATATTTTTTCTTTTTTCTCTACACACATCTGGGTTTAATTAAAATTAACAAACTTATCACATACACACACACCCTAAGTGAAGAGCGCCTGGTTTACATCGCCAAGCCAAGACTATAACATTGTAATCATTTGATCCTGCACCTCCTTGCCCTTATTGGTCTCTCTTCCTTTTGTGATCAGTGTTTTTTTTCCATCATTGTGCCTCCAAGATGTTTATCCTGGATACTCCTAGGCCTTCATCCTCAGTTTTCGTCAGGAATACTTACTCCTCAGCATAGGGTTCGAGTTCGTCCTCCACCAAGTCCCCATTATAACTCTTCTTCTGGTTCATCGGGTTCCCCTCCTGGTTCTATCCCCGGCTCTCCTCTTGTCACCTTCACCATGTCTGGTTTAGGACCTAACATTGGTGGTAGCCCTGACCCTAATGTTTGAAATGCTACTAGTGGGGCCGCAACAGGAACTATTCCAACTGCTCCCTTTCTCCCTTATATGCCAGGCCTAATTCTTCCCTATTTTAACCAGTTTATTAATGACCCCATACACCATGATCCTAATTGACCTACTTTTCCAACCAAGCTCCCTTCTAACATCCTCAAGTTTTAAGGTCTTTCTGGAGAGGATCCTACCAACCATGTTCGTTCTTTCCACATGTGGTGTTCATCTAACTCCATCACCGATGACTTTGTTTGTCTTTGGTTGTTCCAGCGTACGCTTATCGGAGAAGCTTCCAAGTGGTATGTCGACCAGACCTTCGCCTCTCATACTACTTTTGCAACTCTTGCCTGGGATTTTATGTCTTACTTCCAACTTCCCCTTCTCTATGACACCAGTACCGAACTCTTGACCTAGTTTCGTCAATTGTTTGTGACCTTCCTATCTGATCATGTCTAAGAATGGCGGAGAAGAAAGAGCCTATGTCGAGCCCCTACCTTCGAAGACCGTGTCTACATGGACTAGTGTCTCATATCCCTTTTACCTGCCATTGGCAAAGATGTCGCCTCTCACTTCCCTTAGACCGAGGAAGCTGCTCTCTAGATTGCATTGAAATATGACCTCATCTACGCATTGTCTGGTTATGTTTATACCATGTTACCTTATCTCCCTAGACCCAGTTGTGCCAATGCACTGAGGGCATCCAATGTCATCGATGGTATTGTTGGAAAATTTTCTCATTCGTACACTCATCCTCCCATGGGTTATGGTTTCCCTCAGGGAGGGGTCAACTCCTCCAGCACTTTCCCCCCTCCCAGTAGCATGTATCTAGGATATTGCATGCCTCCTCCTTTTGCAAAACCTGTTTACCCAAATTTTTCCCAGCCTCCTTACTATCTGTATTTGTAGCCTAATGCTCCATCTCCTCCAGCATTAGCACCTCAGCCTCCCTTGCCTTCTCAACCCCCGCAACAATAGCCACCGCCCCCTCAAGGTCAGGTGTATGCACAGCAGGGTGCGACTAATCCTCCTACTTCAAAAAATAAGAGGAAAGGCAAAAAAAACCAATCTGGCCTAGGTAATCCAGGAAACAATACCCAGGGGAATGCACCTAACATAGCAACCCAACAACATGGCACTTAGCCCAAGCAGGACAGGCTTGTTCACACGAAAAAACCTTGTTCTTCTTTCGATATCTATGGTCACTACACCCATGATTGTCCCCTTTTACCTCAGATGCATCTGATGTGGGAAGATCAAGCAACATCCCGGGGGTAGCAAGCCTCCCCTTCAGTTCCTCCTAATGCTGCGCCTACCCAACCGGTTGTGTTTACCAATCCTTTCCCCCAACAAGGATTCGTGGCTACCCAACCCCCTAAAAGTCAGGCAGCCACTCAACCTCCTCCATTTTGTACCTTGTATTACCAGATCCTCATGATGAACTCTGATCATTCCATTACCATTGACGTCAACCTTCAGACTCAGTCCCGTCAGTACAACAATCCCCCCGCTACGTCTACCCACGAGCCCCCTTCTTCAAGTCCCACAGAGCCTCTTTCTACACCCAATGTTCCTTTACTGATCCCTCAGCCTAAGCCAGAGGTTCATACCAATATCCCCAAGTGACTATTATGTTGAAACGCTTCTTCTGGTAAAGCTTCCCATTCGTATAGTATAGTATATGACTTGCCACAATCCCCTGCTACCATGTCAACGTTGGAAGTCCTCCAGTTGTGCCCTTCACAACGAAAATATCTACTAATTTCCATGGGTGATCTGGATCCTTCAGATGATCATTTTATCATCTTTGATGTTGACCGGTTAGAACATCCCCCCCTCCTACTTTCGTCGCCTTCCAAATCCCTGTCAAGATCTGGAATGCCAACGTCTCCCGTTGTATCATTGACGAGGGGGCATCCACCTGTGTGATGTTTTCTTCGGTTTGGAAGCAACTCAGATCTTCTGATTTAACCCCTTCCAATATCACCCTCTGAGCGTGGGATGGCCACTCTTCCCAACCCCTTGGCATGTTCTGCAACTTTCCTATTACTCTTGCGGGCAAGATTGTTTGTGTTGATGTAGAAGTCATTGATGCCCCCTTAGACTACAACATTATATTTTGTTGTAGCTACACTTATGCGATGTTTGATGTCCCATCTGTGGTTCACCGTAAGATGTTCTTTCCTCATAGCAGAAATATTGTCACCATCGACCAGTTGACATATTATGAACCGAAGTCTCAGACCTCCCTTGAGTCCATCATTTCTTCGGTGGCCAATAAACAAACAGTCGAACCTCCGACCAGTGTCTCACCTGGAGTCTACAAAGACTCCTCTTTTCTTGGTTCATTCCCTGGTATTCCTCCTACCATCTCTGATCCCAGCTTGTTGAATTTTTGCATGATGCACTCGTCTCGATCCAACCTCAAACGGACCAGTTCGACTAGTCAGCAGCCTTTCCCTCTGCAACTTGCTCCTAGCACCTCAACTCAGCCTTCAAGACCCCCTCCTCAAGACCCCTCATCTGTAGTTGGTATTCATGAGCCTATCTACCCTCCTGTAATGGTTCCTCCTGGCCTTAACCATCTTGGAGTTGTCCTGCTTGGCCATTACACCTCTGGTCAGGTACCATTTCTAGCTCCCCCTCCTGGAGTATTTTCGTTACCTAATATGGCTACCTTGTCTCCTCCTAACATGACCCTGGGGATCCCAGTCTGGTACATTGATCCCCAGTCCACTATCCCGCCTGGTTAGCCCAAACCCTATACTACTTTAACCTCGGTCCAACTAGTCGCCATGAGCCCTCCCTTTGCTTCTATGCCTCAGCCACCTCAACAAGAACCTACTCTTGTTGCAAAAGCTTCAGTTGAGGAGCGAAAAGCTCGCAAGAAGGCACCTAAGGAAAAGGCTACCCAAAAACCCTTGCTCCTCCCCAGCCTCTAAAGTGTAACCCCCCCCCCCCGTGTGCTTTGTGTGATGTTTTTGGTCTTGCCACCCATGATTTTCCTGAATTTCCTCGTATCAAGCCCATGGTTAATGTCATGTTTCCAGATTCTAAGGTCCCTAAAGCCTCTGTTTCTTCCTCGACCGCAACCAAGAACCCAAGACTGTTCATACCAACCACCATTTTTCTTTGTGTGATCCCCATGGAAATTATACCCACCTTTGTCCCCGTCTTAAGCATTAACGCACCTCTTTGGAATTAGTTCGGGAGTACGAGACTGAACAAAACCATTCTGCCTCTCCCGTCCTCACGCGGTATGCTTTAGACCAACCTAAGGATACCTTGGCACCCATTGAAATTCCCCCCTCTCGATTTCAAGATGATGGAGTCTTCAGCCACTATCCTCTACCTGTCATCATCTTTGAGATCCATGGTGGAAGATCCCTCTAGGACTTCCCCTTCTGTTTCTCTTGACCTCCCTTCAACGATCACCCTGGGCTCAACATCAGTGGTTCCCTTATCTTCTTGTTCTTCCGTCACCCCCCGTGATGATGCACATGTGAACCTTTCTTCTCATGATGATGAGTCAAGTACCTTTTCCACGTCATGTGGTTACCCTTCCACCAGTCACCCCATCTTCTACTGTGATGACGACATCATGGAAGCCTTTTCCACCCTAACTTCATATTTCCCGCCCATAAGAGGAATGGCACCATTCATGTATATGGTGACTTTCGTGACCTGAGCACAAGCTTCTCCCAACACATATCCCCCACACCATCCACCTTTTGGTGTGCAGGTGGTAGAAATCCTACCTAGAGCACTCCCTCTAGCAGTGTTTTTTTTTTTTTCTACCTTGCATTTGGGTTGCCAGCATTGTTCATCATCCTCTCATTTATTTTCTTATGGCACCTTTCAAATGAACCCCCCGTCCAGACCATATATCGGTTATGTTGATGGTGCAAGTCGCTACTCCCAAAATCTAGCCTCGGTAGCCTAGGCCATTTTTACCCCCTTGAATCTGCTTGTTCTCTCTAACGGAATATGCATTGGTACTGCCACCAATAACTAGGTCGAATATGATGTAGTGCGAGGTTTATTAGTCGATGCCCTTTCACATCGCATCCTTCACCTTCATATTCATTTAGATTCATTGCTTCTTGTTATGCAATTGAATGGTGTCTATCATGTGCATAATCCTGTCCTTTTTAGAATATATTTACGAGTAAATCTTTTGATGCGTGAATTTGAAATCATTACATTCATTCATGTACCTAGAGCACAAAATCACTATTTATATAGCATTGTAAATAATATTCTAGATTGGCATTTATCACATGCATTTCGCACAAGATAATAACAATAAACCATAGAATGATGCATATCCATTATATGTGTCATTAAAAATGTTGTAGAGTCCATCAACTCTGATACATATGACATGCCCATATCATGTTACAAAAATCAAAACAGGGGGCACCACATGCCCCTACATCTAATCACTATCTGGAGGATCTCGAGCCACTAGCTTGGCTCCAACAGCTCATAGATCATGCCTCCCCTATCTGGCCATCGCCATGTGTCGCATGACCCCTCACCACTCCGAGAATAGATCAATACATGGCTCTATGTAGTGGTCATCAAGATCTTTCCAGCTGCACTCTGAAACATCGGTCAGAAGCCTCTCACATCTACGACGGATGTCCTCCAGGACGAAAAATACATCCTCATTTTGTGGACCACTTGACCCACCAGGTGTTGTAGCTCCTAATACTACATGGCACCCCATATACCGGGTCAGTTTCACCGGTGTTGTATCTGCATACCAAAAGTCAATGAATCAGTACCCTATATAATATTCTGAAACTTTAAAATGCACATAAAATATTAGAAATTTTTTACTTACCATCAGGCCCCCATGCTCGACCTGGCGCTAGTGGCAAGTCTGGGTCCCCATGATAACTCATCCCACTATAGGGATAGTCATCTATGTATAGTGGCATCTGATCCCATTGAGCGAAAAAATCGGGTCAGAACACTCATCTGACTGCCTCACCTCCCCTCTGCATAGTATCTGCCCCCAACAACGAATCTTGGGCTCTCTCGGGCCCCCATCCTAGATCTGTATGCGAGGTCAAAGTGTCAGGATCTTCTCAAAAAAGAGAGAGCACAACACTGTGCCATATGCAGAGTCATGGTTCACCTTCTGCTTGCACAGTGACAATTTTTGCTTCAACAATGACAACATCATTTGGGCCCACCCACAGTAGGTCCCACTCAACACACTCTCAACAAGCATCATCTGACCCCAGTGATGTGGTGGAGTGCCTATTTTCCCAAGATCCACAGCACTATTGCAGCCACAACACGGGTCTCTAACTGCTCTAGATCCCAGATCAGTATTTGTGTCCCCTTCACATGGAAACCCGGTCGAAAATGGCGCTCTAAAAACTCCATAATATTCCACCCTCGTAGTAACACTGGCTCCGTATTTCCCACCATCCCAAGTGGCCGGAGACCAGTCAAAAATATATATATCCTGGATATTCAACTCGATCTAGTGCCCCTGCACTATGAAGATCTCATGATTCAGATCCTAATAGCTGACAATCCAGGCCAACAAGGGCTCTCTAGCCCTCATCAAAGGTTTCTCCACAAACTTCAGGACCCCAAACCTAGCAAATGCAATGCGGACACCATGATCCTCTCGGATATTTGACTGTAATGTGTCCAGGTCTCTCTCTCTAGTTGATCCTCAACTCTGCAATATCTGCACAAAACCATCATGTTTTTCAGTGTACAGAAAGTAAATACTGCATCACAACCATAAAAACCCAGCTCTTAGCCAAAAACAGCACCAAAATCCCTTTTTCTGACAGGTCGCACTTTTAATCCATTGAATTAAAAGAGTGGGGTTAGGAATCTTACCTGCAACTAACGAATCTCGATTCCAATGGTCGGTTTTTCTTCTATGATTGTCACAAGATTTAGGGCCTTTTCTCCTCTCTACATTCACAACTGCTACACTTGAAAATGAATCAAATTGGAGGGAAAATGCCTTATTAAAAGAGGAACCCCAGATTGTCATCACCATTGGAAATCTCTCACCGAGATCTCAAATGGGTATCCTTTATTTTTTCTTGATTTGATACTTCACCTAGAAACATTTTTTCCAAGAAGGGTCACTTCACCACTCCTCAAAATCGAATTTCTTCACTTGCAACACTTGTACTTGGGGCACCGTTTTGCCTTCATACCTTTCCATGCTCATGTTGATTTTCGTCATGAGTAACCATCTTGTACTCATTTTTTATGGTCCCCACTGGGCCTGTTCTAGGTGGAAACATCATCAAGTCGCCCTTTTTATAACATCCGAGTTGAGTCATCATCACATCCATGGAGTCTATCCCAACTTCCTTTGTATCCTGCTATAGTCCTCCATTCTTCATTTCTTTTTTCCTCTCTCGTGTCGCCCATTTTTTCCTTCAGTCATACTGTCCCATATCCCCTCTAGTGTCGAGTCAGAAGCTGCCAGGTCATCCATGCCCTTTATGCTCTAACAAGGGAATTCATCAACCTGCTACTCAGTCCCCCCCATTCCACCATCATCCCTGGTGTCAGACTATAAATCACTCTAATATTATCCCTCGTGCATTAGTTGAGGATCCCTTATTACCTCACCTATGGGGACCTCCTTCTATCGACATCAGCATATTCATTCCAGAATACAGGTTTAGAGGGAGGTGTACCTTGGTTCCAGCTTCCACCCTTGTTCGGTGCCTTAGATCATGCAAAGGGACTCTTTATTTCCCCTTGACTTGATTTCTTCTCAGCTCGAGCTCCTTATGGCATGATCAAAATCCAAATACTCGATGGTTCAGTGATGCAACAGATTTTACCTGTGATTCCCGGGTGTGTGTGTGATGTTTCAGACCTCATGAGGGGGTGGCCCTTCAGGTAGCCCCCCACTACCCGAATGAATTTTCTACTACATCCTTGGATGTAGCTCCATATATTTCATGGATCCGGCCTCAGCCACTTGCAACACCTCTTTAGTTTGCATGTATCATTCATATTTTCAGAGCCCTTTCCTGTTTTACAGGGCCTCTTTGGTTGTACTTATATCTCATGTACTTAGATATTATTGTATAAGTCCTGGCTATTTTCCCAAGCACAGTATGTATGTGGGATCCATTATCATGTTTTATCTGGCACATGTTTATGCCAGCATGTACTATATAGTTCAGTCCCTTGTTTACTGGACGCATTATTCTTTGTACTTTATTATCTCGGTGGGCATAGGTATGACTCCCCCGCTTCATGTAGAATAGGCACTCACTCATAAAAGAGACGTGTGGCACCTATAAGTCTCACCTCCTCAAGGTCTTTTCCTCTAGCACTTCATTCTACGTTATATTTATCTCTCTCTGAATCCCCATTCAGTGTCTAGTGATTGAGTTCTTACAACGTACTTCGGTCATACAATTAGCTCCTAACACTCGCACGTTGGGGGGAAATCTCTTACACCATTTTTAGTCATCTAACCTGTTACTATTAGATGGACCAAATTACACCATGTAAAACCAATTTTACCCTAGTAAAATTTCTTTCATTATGAAAAATAACTTAGTAATCCATAATTTATTAAGTTGTTTATGGTATAAACATGAAACCCCATGAGGAATAATTGAATAAATACTTATTTGTTTGATTTTCCTCAAGGGATAATTAATTAAACCATATTTTAATTAATATTCCTTGTCATATTTAACCCAAAACAGGAAAATTAATTAGATAAATCATTATTTATCTTATTATTTTCTACGAATAATTATTTAAAACATTATTTAAATAATATTCCTTGTTAGTTTTGACTAAATTATTTATAAATAATTGAATAAATCACTATTTATTTAATTATTACTCAACCACATTCTTAAAATAAGAAATAAATCATTTATTTATTTATTATTTACAAATAAAGGGATTTAACCAAATTCAAATTATTTTTCCCTCCAACAAAAATAATAAAATATTCCATAAAAGTTGGATCTAGATTTGGTTAATAATATTTTAATTATACACCAATATCCAGACTAACTCAATATTTTGTTATAAATAGAAGGGCTTTTCCATTCATTTACTACCTTTTGTTGCCTAAAGATCGCTCTGGATCTATAATTTTGGTCTGACTTTGATCCTCCATCATTGTCATATTTTTCTATCTTTTTGCTTGTGAACTCCCCTTGAGTTCCATTTTTTTTTGGGTTTTCTACACCATCAAGAGAGAGAGATATTAGATATAAATCACTGAGGACATACAAGAACCCATCCCATTTATGGGAACTAGTAACATCTTTCTATGTCCCCTTCCTAGGTGTCATAAATAAATAAAAAAATAAAAGCATTCTTGTCTTGTTCATTGGATGCATGGAGAAACTTTGCTTTTATTTGTTGTTTAATGTCTTTAACTGCATAGATCTGGATTTGTGTAGCATTTATTCCGATCGCTAACTCTAGATATAAGGAAATTGACATCCATCTTTGATGTTAGGGCTGTTTTTTATACACAGCTAAAGTGAACTTTTTTTGTACGCTTGCGATTAGAATTGACACTAACAATAGGCCAAGAAGAGAATGATAATGAAATGAATAAATCAAGTCTCATCATGCAGAAACATGATGATATAATGCAATAATAACAAGGGATAAAGTGTAGAATTGTCTTATGGTAAGGCCATAAATATGACAAAGAAGAAGACATGAGGCTCAGATTCTAGGTCATGGTGGGTCAGAAGGAGGGACTCCAAAAGAAAATAAAAATGACTGCATGAATACCAAGATGAAAAAAAGGTGATAAACTAGGGCATCCATGTACAATTAGCCTCTACTGCCAAGTTATGATGTGCATAAAAAAGAGAGGAAAATGTCGCAACTTGATGGGGTCAAACCTAAGGCACAATGATGGCACTAACAGTCAATAATGCAATAAATATAGTGAAATTTGACCTACCCCCATATGCCATGTTCAATAGAAACACACCTAAGGTCCAACAACTGTTGTAATGGAAACACCACCTTATCTAGTAAAAACCATCCACAAAGACTAGACCACAGTTAAATCACATAATGAAAGAAATAAAACATGGAGGAGCAAAAAACAAGACCACATTTTTTAATTTTTGTATTTTTGTATTTTTTTTTTTTTGGATTTTTGGCATATATGAGATACTAGAAAAGTGCTCACATCACACACCAAACCAAAAATATGCACAAAATGTACAAGTGTAACTCAATTTAATAGTTCACGTCAAAGTGCACCCCCTATTGCACATAGGCCAAGAATTTCCATACATGAACTAATGTAGGAGTGGAGGAACCATATGGCACACCATGAAGCGGTCATGCCATAAAAATTTGGACTGCCCAATTCTTAAAGCCTTGATGATGTGAGGGAAAACCTATAACCATAGCGTTATTGAGAATGACCTAAGGACATAGAAGGTGAGTGGTCTCATGAGCTACTGGAGCTCCTTGACAAGAAATATCATGGCATAAAGGTTGTACAAGACACTCGTTGATAAACATAGAGAAGTTGTACAATTTTTTGGCAAGTTTAGTGTCTGATACCCACGTCCTAAGTTGGTGCAAGGGTGGAAATTCCAAGGAGGGACAATGAGGTGCACTTTAGACCGATCAATTTTTTTGTTTTCCAATCTCTACCTTTTCCAAATAAGGGATAATAGAGGCATCAAGAGGCATAATATCCCTAAGATAATCAATAGGTGAATCCATTACCTCCAAGAATACTTGTCGAGAAGAAGACTCATCGTCAAGGCAGTCACGTGGAATACGTGGAGTGACGAGTCATGTGGGAAAATGATCTTGTTCATATTCCATATTGGGATTGGATTTTTGACTAACGTCACCAGGTATTGATGGTACTTCCAGAGAGGTAATTTCTTCCACTCAAAGTGGTGTATGCTCACCATGCTGATCTACATCTATATAATAAGAAAAATCCAAAGGGTCAGGAGACCGATGGGGTCCATAGGTGATATAAGAGACCATGTGCATGGGAGAAATAGTATATGAAGAAGGAATTTCAAGCGGGGGTAAAATAAAGACTCTCATAAGAGACAATTTTTTAAACAAACTTTCCCCAACAATATTGCAGTTAACAGGGTTATCTCCAGTGAATTGTACAATATTACCCATAGCTGTAAGTTTATTTTATGGTATACAATAGTCAAGTTTATCGATCATGACGATATTTCCTTCATGGGGAAAGTGAAGCACACAAAAAATTGAAGACAGAAAAAAACACATGCAATAAAACCAACTACAACCAAGGAGAAGTTATAATATAATGGATCATATACAATTGAAAATCAAAATAGGCAGTCTTTCCCCCTATCTTGATGGAAAACTTTGGAAGTGTTAATTTCTCATAGGGTTGTTTATTCTTTTCTTTGATAAGTGCATTTATTCATTAGCACATTAATTTCACACCATAACATCATAACATTATTCAAATTTACATAATTATTCATCAGCATATGCAACTATGTAGAAAGAACAATATCGTTATCAACATCAATGCAGCGGAACATAAAGGAACAATAGAAGAAAATCATGCACACATAGATACACCAGGATTGGTTAGAGACCAGGGAAAATCCCACTAGGGGAAAAACCCTTGCAAATTATTCTTCATATATTATCATCAAATGATTCGGAAAAAGAGAATACAATGATCCACATCTTCATCTATGCAAGTAACAATAAAAACAATGACAACATCCATGTAATGAACCCAACAATGTATATACTAAGAAATGTGATTTTGAAGTCTGTACTGAAATATCAATGTTTGAAGTCAACTTTTGAACCATGTAGTCATTGAGAAGAATCTTCAGAATACTAAAACTTCATATTTTAGTTCTCGGTCACATGGAGGAGGAGTCATGTGTGCGACTATAGCTTCTCAATTTCACCCTTAAGCTTGACAATGTGCGACTGGGGTTGAAACTAGACTGTAGAAACCCTAATATCTCAGTCGCATGCACAAATAGATATATGTGTGACTGGAAGGCTCCAGTCGCACTCAAGAGCTGGTTTGGGAGATACTAGGTTCAAAATATTCGTATTCTATGCCTACGACTGGGCCCCAAAACCCTAAATCATAGATGTGAGCCTTAGACCCTAGAATTTCACCTCAGAGTGAACCTATTCCTCTAAAAATGAGCCTCGAACCTGTGCAATCCAAAAACTAAGAGAGAGGAGTGTATCTTCATTGTGTCTAAATGAGATAGAGGGTACTTCTATTTATATCCTTCAAATCGTTCCACTTCACTTTAGGGCCGAACTTATCCAATATGCACGTGTGCGTAGGGCTGACCTAATCCAATGTACATGAGTGGGTTCATAAATTCAAAAACCAACTTAGGCTTATCCAAATTAAGTGATATTTAGCTCGATTTTGGTCCTTCCCAAAAGAGGAATTCAATGCAATCATTATCTGCATCATGTGAGATGTCCAAAGTGGTATTTGACCATAGTTTCATATTTTTAACACTCCCTCTTAACTAGGGAGAATTTCACCTACCAAGATATGCCTGTTGATCATCACATCATCATGTCTTGTTGTCGTCATGTCATGACTATCTCAAGTATCTCATCATCTCAAATCATTAGTTTTCATCTTGATCCATCTCATGCATATTCATTTTTATCTCTTCATTTTCCCCACTCATATGATGAACATTCTCGAATCTAGAAGAAGAATTTGTCATTGGAGGAGAGCATTAGCTATCAACATTCAATCATCTGAATACGATCTAGGAAAAAATTTCAGTGGGATACTACCTGGAATAACAACAATGGAGAGTCAATCATCATCATCGGAGAGCATATCATCAGGAACCACATCTCAACCTAGAACCACATCAGGGAGCTACTACTCAACCTAAATTCTCATGGGGGAGCTGCTACTACAACCACATATCGAGAAATAGGATATCAAACACATAGGGGAGCACATATCAACCCTAGTATAACATCGAGGAGCTCATTCTCAACCTAGAATCACATAGGGTAGAAAATATCAACCCAATCCTATTTCCTTCTAATCTTCCCATCAATGACCATGAATATTCATGTTGTAGAACACCTGCATAATAATAAAACTTGGAAAAGATGCCCAACTTACTAAGAGGTAAATATCACATGCCTCTAATCCTCCTCAACCTATTGTCTAGATGGGGTGGGACAATCCCAACAAGCCCTTCTTGTGGGTATGATGCCAACTAGGGTATACTCTACAATGACCAAAGCTGGGGAAGATACTCAACTTGTAAAAATGGACAAGGATCACACACATCCCATGGGTGATAGATAGGGGAGAAACATATATGACCCTATTTTCTAGAGTTCCCTCAACCCCAAAAGCCTTTCATGTCAATTCCACACCCTTGGAGCTCATTTATGGAGGAAGATCTCGCTTAGTATCCTTGATCAACGATTCCATTTATAAATAATCAAAATATCATCGTGCTCATATATGATAATCATCATTTCTCAATAGCAGTTGTCTCCTATTCATACGGGCCATTAAATAAAATATAATCTTAGAGCATAAATAATCATATAAATTACAAAAGGATACCACAATCATCCTCCCTCTCAAGGAGGTTCCAACTGTAAGCTTAAGATTGTCTCATAAAATTTTACTATCTCAATATATGAGAGAATCTCAGTCCCAATTATATATATATGGGATTCTATGTCAATCAGATCCCACTCTTTTTCATCACAATGTATCCATGTCATATCTAGATCATGCTCAAGCAACTCATTAAGGAGCTTCTTCATCCTTCCTCACATCGTACTCAACCTCGGTCATGTTATGGACCTCTCATTGAAGATATCATGGAAGATATCATACTAAAGCACTATCCAAATGTACTCATCAATAATAATCTCAAATATCAAAAATACATCGATGCAGTCACATATCATGTAAAAATAAGATCTTAGATCAATAATCGATCATCGTATGTAGATATCTCGAAGGATGATCAGTGGAAGCTCAACTAGAATGAAGCAGCTCAATAAACTCAGGTTCTATGCACATCATGTATGTATATATATGGATGGATGTTCAAAAATGGAACATCAATGCTAAGTTGAGTTCAACAAGTTTTCTTCACAAAAATTTTAAATTCAGTCGATGTTTCCAAGGCTTTACCTTTCCACTTTTGTTATGAAACCAAATCCCAAAATTGAATAAAAGAGAGATCAAAGCCTTAGAAATCAGCACTTCGAGGGGGAAACATCCTTTACATTACATAAATGAACAATTATTGGATTATACAAATGAAAAAACCACCTTTCTATATATAGGAGTCCATGGGGTCACAATATGATCCTAGCCAACCTAACAATAATAATGTAAGGGCACAACAATAACATTAGTGGCTTTTATGGGGCACAATAATAACAATATGGGGGATACATGGGTACAAAAATAACAATAAAGGGGCTACACTAACAACAATAAGGGACTACACTAGCAATATAGGGACCCAACATGCCCCTCTCCTTCAAAAAAGTGTTGTCCTCAATGCTTGAGTAGTTATGGATGCTTCTGTATAAAATTATCATCTTCCCATGTGGAATCTTCAATGGGTAAGTTATTCCACTTGATGTGGTAATCTGAAATTGATCGATTTCGTAGCTGTCGAGTTATTGTTTCCATGACTTATTCATGTTCCAATATGATTTTTCCTTCCTCATCAAGTTCTGGCAATATTGTTTGAACAAGAATTTTGTCACCTATAATGTTCTTTAAGCATGAAACATGGAAAACTCAGTGGTTGAGAAGAAGAAGGAAGATTGAATTTGTATGCCATAGTACCAATATTTTGCAACACCTTGTAAGAACCATAATACTTTGGCGATAATTTATTATCCTTCTTAGCTTGCTTGAGGGACATTTGTTTGTACAGTTGTAGCCTAAAAATACCTAGTCTCCTACATCAAAATTTCTCTCGTTGTGATGTTGATATGTCTGTCATTTCATTCGATTTTATGCCAAATTTATGTTATCCTTTAAGAGCTGCAAAACTTGTTGTTGATGCTTTATGTGATCTTCCACTGCTTGAACCTTATAATTTTCTCTTAAAGATGATGTGATGGACAGTGGATGATATCCATAAAGTGTCATAAATGGGGTCATTTTTGCTGCAGTATGGAAGGAAGTGTTATACCACCATTCAACTAGAGGTAACCACTTGACCCATTGTGTTTGTTTATCAAATAAAAAATAGCGAAGATATCCTTCCAAATATTTGTTCACTATTTCAGTTTTCCCATCGGATTGAGGATGATAACATGAGCTATGAGCTAGTTGAGTACCCAAACAAGAAAATTATTTCCTCAAAAAATTTCCAGTAAAAATGGGATCTCTGTCTCTTACAATAATATTTTTGTTTCCATGTAGCTTTTGAATTGTTTCCATAAACTTAGTAGCAATTGTACTTGATTTAAATGGATGCCATAATGTAAAAAAGTGTGCATACTTGGTAATTCTATCAACTACCACCATGATGACACTCTTTCCTTCAGAATTAGGTAAACCTGTAATAAAATCCATTGAAACCTCCTCCAAACGTTGACTTGGAATGGATAAAGGTTGTATAAGACCTAGGGTCTTAATTGTCTCAACTTTATTTTTCTGGAAAACCAAACATTTCGCCACAAACTTTTGAATATAAAATTTAAGGCCATCCAAAAAAAATTATTTCTTCACCCTGGGGTAAGTTTTTAAAGGGAGAGGTGTGTAATTCCAAAAGAATATTTTGTTTTAGTTGGGAATTCTTACAAAGATATAAGCGATCTTTGTACCATAAGGAATCATTTTTCCAACTAAATGTATCAGATGTACTAGGATCTTGTTGAAACTTTTGGTTATCCAATCTAGATGGATAATAGAAATGGCACAAAGCAATGCTTCCACCTCTTCATCCTTTCTTGAGAGTACATTTGCAACAAAATTTAGCTTCCCTTTTTTGTAGATGATTTCAAAGTCATAACCCAACATATTTGTGACCCCTTTTTTCTACTCTTCTAAAGATAATATTTGTTCCAAAAAGTATTTAGGACTATCATTATCATTTTTTACCTTGAAGTGTCTTCCCATTAGGTAAGGTTGTCATTTCTTTAGTGCATGTAGTATTTCCAACATTTACATCTCATAAATATATTTCTATAAATACTTTCCTTTGATTGGATGGCTTTCAAAATCAATGGGTCTTCCTTCTTGCATTAAAACAACACCAATTCCATTTTGTGAGGCATCACATTCCACAATAAATTATTTTGTGAAGTCTGGTGTAGCTAATACCGGTGCTAGGAAAATTGCCTCTTTAAGATGTTCAAAGGCCTTAGTTTCTTTAGGAGTCCATGAAAATGCATCTTTCTTCAATAATGTTGTTAGAGGTGCTGATATTCTCCCATAATTCTTAACAAACTTGTGATAATACCTGTTAACCCGAGAAATCTTCGCAACTTCTTTATGGTTGTGGAGACTTTACATTCCTTAATGGCTTTAATTTTGTTAGGGTCTACCTTAACACCCTCATTAGATACAATATGACCTAGATATTCCACCTCTTGTACTCCAAAGAAACATTTGCAGGTTTTTGCATATAATTTTTTCTCTTCTAATAGTTTGAGCACGCTGTCAACATGTTGAACATGATCCTTCCAACACCTGTTGTAGATTAGTATATCATCAAAAATACTAACACAAATTTCCTAAGGAAGGGTTTGAAAATGGAATTCATCAGCCCTTGAAATGTAGAGGGTACACTGGTAAGGAAAAAAGGGATGACCAAAAATTCATAATGACCCTCATGAGTTTGAAATATTGTTTTCAGAATATCTTCAATCTTCATTCTAATTTGATGATGTCCTTAATGAAGATACAACTTGGTAAAATAAATTTATCCATGTAATTCATTCAATAATTCATCAATCACGGGAATGGGAAATTTATCTTTAATAGTGAGCTTATTGAGCGCCCTATAATCTGGACACATGCACCATGATCCATCCTTCTTATGCACCAATACTACTGGAGCATAGAAATAACTTTGACTAGGTTGAAATATACCAGCCTCTAACATTTCTACAATCATATGTTAAATTTTGTTCTTTTGGACATAAGGATATCTGTAAGGCCTAATGTTTGGAGGAACACTTCCTGGAATTAAATGAATAGCATTATCATGATCATGAATAGGTGGGAGTCCTTTGGGAGTTTCACACACCTTGGAATGATTGTCTAAGACTTTTTGGAGATCTGGAGAAATAGATTATTTTAATGTCGGAATTTCTAATTAGCATAATTGTGCAATTACGCCTTGTTGTTCTTTCTTCAGAATAATTTTCATGAAATTATAACTTATTATCTTTCCCAGCTTCCCTACGATACCTCGTAATTCAAATTCCTTTCCTTTCGAAAAAAAATTCAAGAAAAGTTCTTGAAAAATAAAAGCTACCATCCCCAAAGACTGTAACCATTGTGCTCCTAATACAACATCAACACCTCCCATTGGAACGGAAAGAATTGGACTATTAAATACATATTCCCCCATGTTTAGCTTGATGTTATGGAATTTTCCAAAGAAATTTATAGTTCCTCCATTTTCAACCATCACTTGACACTCTGGTGCTGGGTATAGGAATCAATTCAATTCCTTGGCTACCTTACAATGAATAAAACTATGGGTACTACCTGAGTCAATCAACACTATTACCTTTTTCTTCTTGATATGTCCTTCTATCTGGAGATTTTGAGGAGTGGTAACTGTTGCCAATGAATTACAGGATATGGATGGACTCATTTCTTCTTTCTCTAGGGTTAGTTCCTGGTGTATATCCACTTCTTGTTCATTTTCTTCCTCCTCTTCGAAATCTATGTAAAAATAAATTCTTCTCAGCACACTTATGACCTTTGTTTTATTTGCTATCACAACTGTAACAAATCCTTTTTTCTCTTTTTTCTTCTAATTTTTGTGGTTTCAACCTTGTAGGTTTTGGAAGTATAGTAGTAGCAACACTTCCATCTTTATAGATGTGAGTGGTAGGCTTCCTTGTCGCCATAATTTTACATTCGATTTTTCTTGGAAACGTGAATGCCTTATCCAATGAATCAGGTTCCCAAAGGTGAACCTAATGTTTGATGTTATCCTTTAAATTCCCTATGAAGACATCAATCCTATGTTCCTCTAGAATATCAGTTACCCTTATATTCAATTTTTGGAAGTCCTCAATGTGCTCCACCACTGAACCCTTATGTTTGATATTTATCAATTGGCTAAAGAAGGTGTTGCTCTTTGTATCCTCATAATGTTTTATCATTTCCTCTGTAAAAATTAACCAAGTGAAAATTTGTTTACGGAATAAAAAGCCATAGATACCATACAAATGTATTTTGTTCTAAATATAAAGTTTCCATGTGTACCTTTTGCATTTTTTGCACATTATTGAGATCAAAATATTGCTCCATCTGTAGTATCCATGTTATTGGATCATTGCCATCAAGCTTCCTCATATCGATATTTGGAATATGGTGGGTCTTCAATCCAACATTAGGGTTTAGGAAATCATGATTAACATTTATTTTGTTCTCATCATGAGTTTCCTCTACTACCTTTTCTCCATTAGGAATCATTTCTTATATCAACTTTTTCAAACCTTCCTTCAAACCTTTCATGTCTGCTTTTATATCATTCTTCATGTCTTCCATTTTTTCTTCTATGTCATCCATATTTGCTTCCATGCCATTCTTCAAACCATCCATCTTAGCTTCCACACCTTTATTCAAACCATCCATCTTAGCTTTCACGCCTTTATTCAAAAATTCCATTTCATTTTTTGTTGCTTTTTGCGAGAGCCAAATTTGTTGCACTTGCTCTACTAATTTTGATATATCATGTTGCACTTCTTCCTCTTCATGATTCATAGTATATCCTTATGAGGGATTAATGGGTGTTGAATTATTTTTTAGGGGGAATTTTAGAACCCAATACTAATATCTATGCTTCAATATCCCTGTTAGTGTTAGTATCTGCATACTTCCACCAGTTATAAAAGTACATTTGCATGTGCATTTTAAGTGTCCCATTATGAATAAATTTTTCCTCATTCCATTACGCCATGACATAAAATTGTTCCACTGGTGGTTGTATTTGTCAAATAAGCTTATTTCTCCCTCAGAAGATCATATTGGCTTACTCATTCTCATGATTCCTTGAGCATAATAACACCTATGGAAATGCTCTATTTACTTGGAAGTCTTTAAAGTTGAAACCTCATTCAAAAGTCAGGTCAAAAAGCAGTCCCATTAGGTCATTAGGGTTTTTCATTTCTCAAGGTCATTCCTTCATTCAGATAAGGTCAGCACATATATGAGAGGGACTAAATAAGATCATCATGATGTAATTATCATACTTTCAAAGTTGTATTTTTAATTTAATGGCTTTTATATCAAAATGTCATTTTGATAGAGAAGTCAAATATGTAATTTATTTCAATTTTTCCAAATGTAATTTTATGTTATTATATGTAATAAATGCAATCCAAAATCTTTCAAAGTGCAATCATGTCCAACCTAGGTGAGCAAGGAAACCCAAACTCCAGGTTGATCAATCCTACAATGCCAAAGGTCAGAAAGCAAAAGAGTATTAGTGTCAAAGAAGAAAAATGAAAATTAGAAAAGTGGGTAATTTAAATTAAATTTAAAATCCAATAAATTTATAAAGCCCACCAAGCACTTCAAAACAATTCATTGTTGCCATTTAGCTATTAAGAGTCTTTAGCAAAGGAGAAAATTTGAGTTTTTGAGAAGTTTGGGAAAAAATTTCTTGCCACTACATTTTTTCACCTAGGCGCTGCGCTAATGTCTGAGCATTGTGCTAATACCCAGCCATGCTGCGCTAATGCCTGAGAAACGCAGTGCATTTTACACAGGTATTGCACTAATAACTAGAGGTGATGCGCTAATGCACAGTTTGGTCTTTGAGCCTTAAAAATCAGTCAAGGTACCTCCAAAACTACAAAAAAAATTCTCTTAAGCCTTTGACAAGTAAGTAACAATGAATTTCACCCTCTTGCTGTTTTCAAAAGGATTTTGATGGTGATTTTGTTTTCATTGTGAAATTTGGAAGTTGGATAGGCTATAAAGCCCTAGATTCAGTCTTTGTTCCCATTGTTCCCAAATTTTCCACTCATAAACCTCACATTTTCTTCCTCCATCATATCCTTATTCCTTAGACCCTACTCCTCCCCTATCACACCATATCCCTATTCCCTAAAGCCTATTTCAATACCCATCCCCATCTACCTCATCCCTAGGGTTTCAAAGCTTTCAAACTCAAATTGTCAGAAGAAGAGGACAGACATATCCGTGAAGGAAAATCACCAAAGAAAAGTGATCACAAAGGAGGGAAAATTAATATATTTGAACCAATAACCACAACAGAAGTCATGGCCTCTCCTCTCACTGTGTCTTGTTTCAAACATGTTGGTTGCTTTGAGTTTTGTGACAGGGTGTAGCAGATTTAGTATCACCCTAGGTTAACAAGGTTTTTCATCACAAATCTTCATGATATGCATGCTACTCTTGCTGGGGTCACATTTACCATGTTCGCTAGTGCTATTTCAGCTACTACAGGGATCCCTAATGTGGGAGAGAAATCATATCCTTGACCGATATGTTCCCATGATGAAAATAATCATGAAGTATTTCACTTTTGAGGGGAGATTTTCTCGACTCTATTCATACCATATCAGACTCCTCATGCACTTCACTAGAGTCAGCATGCTTCATATACCTTACTATCTCTCCCAAAGCATTGACAAAATGGCATGCATTGTACAAAGGAGGCAGTATAATCATCAAATGCAAAGTATTTTTCACCATTCACTCATTAATATGGTAGTCATGCATCAGCTTGAGCAGAATAACATTTCATGGGACACATTCATTGCAAATGCAGTTTTCACTACCCCACCTAGTCATCATAAATAGATCATCCCTTCATCATATCATCCTCCCATATCGACTTCTCATTCTTAGCCTTCTACTCATGCATCATCACCTAGTCATATGCCTTCACCTCATGTTGACCCTACTTCTTCACCTTTCTGTAATCCTTCACCATCATCACATCATGACACTGAAGCATCAAGCAGTGAAAGGGACATTGAGGTAACTTGGGCTAATGTGATAAATGTCGAGCCATTTCCCAAGAACTATCAAAGAGGCCACATGCATGTGTTTTCTTCACTTGGATTGAAAGGGGCCATGCCTCCTTCATCAGAAAAATAGGTAGACAAGGGAAAAGAGCCAATCATTGAGGAGTAGGAGGACAAGCATGAAACAGAGCAGGAATTTCAGTTGATTAACCTTGATGAGGAGGATGAGGATAGAATCTCTAGTGAATTAATCAGAAGAAAAGAGGCAAATATTAGTTAACTTCAAGCTAATATTTACAGAGCACAATATTTGATTGGTTTTCTTGAGCAAGAGAATCAGTAGCTGAAGACCAAGCAGATTATCAGTGAGGTAGAGACCATCAAAGCAAAGAAAGAGGAAGAGATGGCTAAAGCCCTATTGGAGGAGACCTTGGATATATTTGGTGAGATTGATGATGAGGAGGACCAGCCTCCAAGACAGAGACCAAAGAGAATAGGCCTGAAGAGAGCTTTAGCCCGTGAGAGACAAAGAGAGGTTGAGTTGGAAAAGCAGCTCACTCCAAGAGAGCTACTTGCCCTTGAGATTAGAAGAGATAGATATTCATGGCTTGATAGAGCCAATTTTCATCTGGAGGGATTTCTAGAGAAGGTAAAGAAGGACAATGATATTCAGAGGAAAATGGCAAAACACTATGCCATGAGAAAGAAAATTTCAAGGGCCAAGCTCAAACGAGCCCATGCAAAGATTCAAACTTTGACCGAGAAAAAGGAGAAGGAGAAGTTATACATACTTGCTAACATGTCTCTTCATGCCTCTAACCCTTTATCAACAAGTAAAATCACAATTTTTACAAATTTTGGCACATTTGGCACTTTAGTGCAATTTTTGGATTTTTGGGCAATTTTGACACACAGTCACACTACCAAAAACGTAGCGCCCTTGGCGTTGTGATCTTTCTTGGAGAATAAAATGGAAAAATTGTCACCACCATCATGTTCTGAATGATGAGGACATCAACTCCAGCAAGTTTCAGAAAATTTGGAGGAGAACTGGTTCCTCAAAAAGGAAAAAAACCACCAAAAAAACATGTTTTTGCCCTTGTTTTCGTCGAGGCACTGTGCTAATACCAGTATTGAGAGAAATGATTTTTGACCAAGAATATGGGAACAATTTTGGAATATGAAGGAATATTTGGAACCTAGACTCAGATAGATTTCCAATGAGCTATCATGGAGCTGATTTGGACACCGTGAAGGCATCCAAAAGTGGCTTGCAAGAGAGGCTATTTTTCTGTCATGGCGCTGCGCTTTTGCCAAGAAATTGTCATTTTCACCATCTTCAGCGTATTTTGAATTTTTGACTTTTTATCTTGGGAAATGGCCAATTATTGATGTAAAAGGTCAATATAAATTTAAATCTCATGTTTTTATTGTTATATAGGGTAGATACATCAGATAAGTCCTCTAGAGGTCAAATGAATCAGTTCCTCTTTTTCAGAGGCAAATTGTTGAGTTTTCCTAGTCTTCAGATTCGCTCACTAACAGATCACAAATCAGTACACCAGTATTATCACGTGGTTAAAATCAGTACACCAGTGTTATCACGTGGTTAAAACCACTTCAGGCAATTTATTAATATAAAAAGAAAAGTTACATATGTTTCTCTCATAAATGGTTAATGTAAAAATGACCCTCCATGCTCTTTAAATAGATATCATGGACCAATCAGGTGTTGCCACGGATCAAGTGTCATTAATACCGAGTAGAGAGTGAACCGTCAGATCACTACAAATTGTGACCGTTGGATTATAAGTTACAAATCCAAAGAAACACACTTTACCTAACTCTACACTAGAATAAGTTATTCTTGAATATTTCCTATGCATCTAAATATCCTAACATCCCCCCTTAAGAAAAACTTGGGATAGGATTGATAGATTTACAAAGGTGACACAAAAGGAGCCTATTTTCTATGTGTCAAAATATTTGGGATAGGATTGAAGGATTTACAAAAGTGACACAAAAGGAGAAGGAAGAAGGCATTAGATCGTATCCCCTTTTAATGAAAACTTTCCTGAACTCCAAGCATGGATCAGAGTTTGGTAAACTTCACCTCTTTTAGAGCCTTCGTAAAGATATCGGCTACTTGGTCATTGGTTGGATAGTACTGCACCTCAATAACACAATCATGAATGAGCTTTCTGATGAAGTGTATGTGGAGTTCAATGTGTTTCATACGGTGATGCTGAACTGGATCTTCACATAGCTTAATGGCACTCTAATTATTACATCAAAGTGTAGTTTGATGTTGTTGATGAAGACCAAATTCAGACAGGATCTAACGAAGCCACGTGGCTTCCTTGCAGGCTTCAACTGCACCGCGATACTCTACTTCGGCCAAAGAAAGAGAGATGGAAATTTTTTTCTTAGAAGACCAAGAAATAGGTCCTTGTTGTGGAGGTAAATCCCCTCAGTGGATAGAGGCGATCCCACTATCCCTAGGGTGGGGATAGCAACAATCGAAACATGCAAAAGCTATTGATTCCTAGTTACAAAAGATAGAATTGCGATAGATCGCTTGCCGTGATTCCTTCGCTGCTGTTGTCGAAGAATAAGTGGCGCTTCCGTTCCTAGCTGGACAAGTCACGATCAGTGAGCTCGCTGCATCCAGATACCTATACACATGCAAAGAAGAGAGACAACATGAAATATAATATTTTACACTTTATAACTATCGATCAGTCAGAGAGGAACGAATGAAATTACATTATATAATGGACAAATGGAATCATGGAATCAATAGCAGAGTCATGTATATTAAGATACAAGAGAACGATTACAATCAGTGCTCTCACGTCGTGATCTTCCTTCGACAAGATTCCAGTGGGACGTGTCTCACAAAGCTCGTCAGGGATTTGAAAAAACTCTCTCTCTCACAGGGTTCTCCTTAGCTCTACTCTTGATTGTCACTCATCTATAATTTCCTTCCCAAAAGTTTAGCTAGCTAGAAAATGGAGAGGGTAGGCTTTTATAGAAGGAGAAAGGGAAGTTGGGATCCCTATAATCATGGGGGAGAGTCCTATCTCTTAGGAAGTTTCCATGAGAGGTGGAAAACCACTTCCTAATCAAGGAGATCCGGAGCCAAACAACCCAAATTATTTTTGATGATTCGTTCTGAAGTTGTTAGAATCAAACTTCCACCTTCTATTGTTAAAAAACATTCCATAATAGGCTTGGCGAGGGCACAACACAGGGACAGAGCACCAGCTGGCGTGCCCACTAGTGTATATTTTCCCCATTGGCACAAGGGATGAACTGGCTACTCGCGCTAATGCCAAAACATGGGTTTTTAGGGTTTTTCTAAGGAAATGTTCTTCAGGAGAATTCTTGCCCTTATGCAGAAGGATACCATCAAGGTGTTTTCAAGACATTTTACTGGTCACAGGTCACAGGAATGGTCCTCCAATGTACAGGACGAGGGATTGCAGGGACAGTGACAAAATGTTGTGTAACAGATGCCCACTATAGCATGAGGTTCGAGAGAGAGGGAGGGGTGAAATTATTTATGAGAACGCGTTCAACTGAAAACACTGTCGTCGAAATACCTGCGAGTACAAATACAACTGATATCTTTGATACATGATATGTGGTATGGGCGCAGCCATCCATAATAAAGTGTACAAAACGAGATCCAAGGCATGGACGCGGCCATCCAGTAAAATAAGGATCAACAAGTAGACTCAGGTATGGTCACAGCCATCCAATCAAAAGAGTCATGTAATAAATCGTAATAATCCACAAAGAACCCACAGCCTAGATTGTTATCAGACAAAATCCAGGGTCTTGCGCTCCATCTCGACCCGAACATACTAAAAGTTCGAGCATGCGAATATGTGAGCTGAAGTCGAACATGCAAGAAGATCGTCTGATTACCAGCCAATGATGAAAGTTGTTAACAGACGCGAGAGAAACCACCAACAATGACGATGGCTCTCAAGGTACAAGAGGTACAAACCACGGAATGTGATCAGTGATTTGGCGTCGAACATCCGCAAAATCATCCGATCGAAGGAAAATAATGAAAACCTTGCGTCGAATGTGAAGAACTTTCCATTGAGACATGCAGGCTCCAAGGCACCTGAAGGGAGTCTCTAGATCAGCTTCTTGGATAATGAGCTGAAGTCGACAGGAAGTGACCTTGATCGAAGGTGGGCCATAATGCTTCCCACATCATCAACATGAGACAGAGGGATATAATTTTTGTGAATCAATACCAACAGAGAATCAGAGGGAGGTTGAAAACTGTAGAGGCCAACTTCTCTTGAACATATCGGCAGCACAACACTAGATTTGGTAGTATTTGACATCAAGGGATCTTAGGTCATGGTGATGTGGCAAAGAGCAGATGAGAGGTCAAAAGAGATTACCCAAACCCATGGAGGAAAGCAGATAACGAGATGAGATGTCCCCAACCTGACATGAATGCAGATAAGTACCATGTTCAAGAGCGACATACTACCAACACGACTACAATATTGGTTCCATTTTCCCCCACCATTTCTGGTGAGTACCCCTTTATTTTTACATGAGCTTGAAGAGGATACCATATGCTTATCATATAAGTTTGTCCTTCGGACAAATCCAACCTAGTACATTTTACGAGCCCTAGGAAGGAGAAACTCGAGTGACGTCATTGCAACAGAGTCCGATGTCATCAGTTTTTAATGAGTCTGACAAAGGAAGAACTCGGCATCTTTTCATATTTAGAGAGTTTGAAAAGAAGGTGGAAAATAAAACTCCATTAGTCCCTTTTCATAAATAGTCCCTCAGAGCCGAAAAGGTAGAAAACTGTGTCTGAGAAAACCTCCTAGTCGCGATAGGCTAGGGTATTCCTTTTTCGTAAATAATCTATCCCAGCCCGAAAAAGGGGTAAACATATACTGGGTAGATATTTATTCGCAACCAATTTAACAAGCTCAAAACGACAAGAAACTCGGCAATATTTTCAGTTTTAGAGATTCAGAAAAGCTCTGAAATGTGACTCCTCCTAGAGGAACGAGTGGTATTAAGGGTAGCTACTGGTTCCGGTAATGGTGGAACTGCTCAAAACAAGTAAAGTTCAAGAGGCTAGCTAACAAGACCACTCATCACAACGGCTCCTCGGGAATGGGTAAAACAACCAAGTGAAGGCATATGATCGGCCAAACAGATAGTGACGATGGAATTAGAGAACCAAGGCTCATCTAGGAAAACAGGCTGATAATATGGAAATCATGAGAGTTAAAATAGGAATGGTTTCACTTTTACATAAGCTTGAAATTAGGAAACTCTGCTTGAAGGGTTTACCAGACTCCCTCTCAAAGGAAATGGTATCGATACCGGCCGCACTATATCTACCATCATCGCCCATCTCGATGTGCACTCCAAGAGCTTTCTCATCCAGATCAGTAAACAAATCTCGATCTCCTTTCATGTGAAAAGACACACCACTGTCCAGAAACCACACTGAACCCATCACACTTGAGACCAAGCATGTAATTAGCGAAAAATCCAGCTCAAACTGCGAGGCTAAGGCCTCTCCAGCTGCAGATCTGGTAGCCTGCTTATTTTTCTTCTTCTGCGAACAATTTGTGGCATAATGTCTGTGTTGGTGACAGTGAAAGCCCTTCACCTTGGACATGTCCTGCTTCTTGCCTTTTGCACCGGAATGAGAAGCTTTATTGCTCTTCCCCTTCTTTCCTTTGTAAGCCAAAGCGCAATTCTCTTCATCAAATTTATTTGATGAAGATCTGTCCCTGGTACTTCGCCTTATCTCCTCTTGCACAAGATCTGACCAAAGTCGCTCCCATCCTGGCAATTTCTCCCGACCATTGATAGAGTCTTGATAGGAATGCCAACTATTCGGAAGCCCAAGGAGAGCCAACTCACCAAGTCCTCATCATCAACAGTCACCCCCACACTTCCCAACTCATCCCTACATTGGGTGAACTTCGTGAGGTACTTGGGCATACTGTCACCTTTCTCCATATTTATGTTTCTGAGTTTATCCTTGAGCGCCAACTTCCTTTGGTTGCTCTTGCTTTGGAATAAATCTATCAAGGCTTTCTACATCAAGAATGGAGAAGCCTTACCATGCATTTTGGACACTATGTGATCCTTCACGCCCTCCAACAGAATCCTTCTACACTTTGTTGTCTTATTTTTCCATGCGTCAAGTACGCAGCATCAGTAGAAGTAGGCTTTGGGACTTCAGCATCTATGAACTCCTTCAACCCATTTTCATCTAGAACTGCCTCCATCCTATCCTTCCATGCAATATAATTAGAGCTGCCCTGAAGAGCATACTCCAATCGCAATCCGTTGAAAGACATCTCAACTTCGACACCAAGAAAACACTGCTGCAAATTCGAATTCCACCAGCTCAAAACTCAATCGCTTCAATGTTTTTCAATTGCTCCAATGATCAATATAGCTCTGATACCATGTAGAAATTTGAATAACTGTTAAATTATTCACCGAGATTATCCTAATCACACACTATTTAAGCTTCATGCATAATACATAACATCTTCTACTATTGATCATTAATTGCGGAAATATAAACAATCGTATGCGCACATTAAAACCATAAACAATCACACATATAAACACAGTATTTATGGGAAAGCTTAAAGCTGAAAACCCCCAACTATCTGTATATTATAATGATAGATATCATATAAAAATCCTTGTACAAACTCCTCACAAGCTCTCAGTACAATCTCCAATTGTTACACACTACACAAGCTCAGATCTAGCAAAACACATGCTCCAATCTGCTCCACCTGTTAGCCTGCCTCTACTGCGCAATCCAAGATGAATAATGGCCCTGACTGAGTTCGAATCCACCTGGTGTGTACTGCGCAATCCTCATTGGCATCTCCATCAATGTGTGGTGCAAACTCATGCACCAGTATAGTCACAACTGATAGTCACACTGCTCTTTCACCTACCTCTTCACTGGTCTCCACTGAAACTGTCCATGCACTGAAGTTAATTGATGTATTATTTAGTTGATTAATGAGTTTATAATTAGTGAATTAATTAATAATTAATTCACACCACTCTCACTAATTGTATCAATCAGTTAAACTAGATACAAATAGCTCAACTATGTTTAGATTAGTTAAACTGAATACAACTCCACTAACTTCCTCAATCAACTCCACCAAACTCTGTCACATGAGTTCTAGCTGAAGTATCCATGCAATAGCTCCACTTAACCCTCAGGAATAGTGTAATTCCTTCTGTCAGCTACTGTGCCACATCTGTGCACTTAACTGAAGTGCTCCAAGAGAATAAGATAATGTTTAGAGTCCAAATATTATTAAGAGCTAATATTCGACATATCTATTTTTAGACTAGCAATCTAAAAATAGACTCCGCCCAATATGTCTAAAAATAGAAGTCCATCTATTTTTCCAACTTGACCAACCATCCACAAATAGCATCCTGCAACTCATAGAATATGATCGACATGTCTAAAAATAGACATAGTCTAAAAATAAACTTTGCGCCAAAAATAGCCTGTGGGCCCACTTAGTGAAGGCAACTTCTTTCCACTAAGCTCATCATCTTGTTGCAATCTCAACATATCGAATGTTGAATCTCATAAAACCTCTAGATGAAAACTACATGCCACCAAATATCATTTCGTTCAATGAAGAGCTATCTACGGGAGAGTTGATAGCTTTCAAATGATAGTGAAATGAACCCACAAAAACATCCACTACTAGTTTCAATGCAAGCTAATGAAACTGGAAAACTTCTCTCTAGAATTTATACAACACTAGTAATGTGAAAGAGTTTTCAATTTTCACTATGCCAATAAAAAATGCAAAAGATTTTTTATATTTTTCAATATATTAGAGAAAATGCACTAAATAAATGAAAAACTAATGAAAACATCAATTTGAGAATGATAAAGAGAGAGCTGAAACAAAACAAGTTCACTCAACTCAAACAAACACAATCAAGACTCAAACCAATGACAAAATCCCTCAAAGCGAAGAAGAATCTCAAAAGAGACTCAAACAAGTCGTGTGATCTAGGCTTGGAGAAACACAAAGCGAAACTGAACGAAAGAGAGGACAATCACTCAATAAACGCAATGACTCAATTGGATTCAGCAAGATGAATGCAAAGAAGTAGAAACAAAGTTGAACAGGAAAGTAAAGACCCAAAACTCCCACGGGAGGCTCAGCACACTGAAGCACCTAGAAGCCCTAGGGCTAAAATGTAGAACTTACAGAAAAGGGAAAAAAACCAGAGGACAAGGGCTAAACACAGTCAAAAATGACTTCAAAGCACTCAAACAATCAAAAAAACAAACCAGGACCAAAACTCAAGCTTAGAGAGTCCAAGAACAGGAAAACCCTAAAACCAACGAGGGTTGGCGCGCCTGTCTGGCTGTAATGTGCACCAAGCAGGGGATGGCGTGGGTGCCTAACTAGCAACTTTCACCCTCTGGCATGACTGTCAGAGGGATAACTGCGCCAATCAGGTTTACCCTAGAAAAATATGAAAATGAATGAATAGAGGCTGGATCTGGTCTTATGGGGGCTGAACAAGGTTTTAACACCAAGGAAGGTGAACCAGAAAAGTAGACTAATCAAACAAAAAGCCAAAAAACAACCCAATGGAGGAAGGACCAACTCCCACTGATCCCCAGTGGAGTCACCAAATTATTATGGAGGTAAATCCCCTTTGCGGACAGAGGTGATCCCACTAGCCCTAGAGTGGGTCTAGCAACAATCGAAACACGCAAAGCTATTGATTCCTAGTTACAAAAGATATAATTGCGATAGACTGGTTATCGTGATTCCTTCGCTGCTATTGTCGAAGAAGAAGCGACGCTTCCATTCCTAGCTGGACAGGTCACGAGCCGTGAGCTCGCCGCATCCAGATACCTGTATACATGCAAAGAAGAGAGACAACATGCAAGGGAATATTTTACACTTTATAACTATCGATCAGTTAGAGAGGAATGAATGAAATTGCATTATATAATGGACAAACACAATCATGGAACCAATACCAGAGTCATGTATATTAATATACGAGAACAATTACAACTGGTGCTCTGACGTCGTGATATTCCTTTGACAGGATTCCAATGGGACGTGTCTCACAAAGTTCGTCAGGGATTTGACAAAACTCTCTCTCTCATAGGGTTCTCCTTAGCTCTGCTCTTGATTGTCACTCAGCTATAATTTCCTTCCCAAAAGTTCAGCTAGCTAGAAAATGGAGAGGGCAGGATTTTATAGAGGGAGGAGGGGAAGTTGGGATCTCTATAATCATGGGATAGAGTCCTATCTCTTAGGAAGGTTCCATGTGAGGTGGAAAACCACTTCCTAATCAGGGAGATCCGAAGCCAAATAGCCTAACCTCTTTTTGATGATTCGTTCTGAAGTTGTTAGAATCAAACTTCCGCCTTCTATTGTTAAAAAAAATTCCTTCATAGGCTTGGCGCGGGTATAACACAGGGACAGAGTGCAGCTGGCGCGCCCACTAGTGTGCATTTTCCCCATTGGCACGAGGGATGAACTAGCTACCCACACCAATGCCAAAACATGGGTTTTTAGGGTTTTTCAGAGGAATTGTTCTTTAGGAGAATTCTTGTCCTTATGCAGAAGAATTCCATCAAGGTGTTTTCAGGACATTTTACTCTTCACAGGTCACGAGAATATTTCTCAGTATATATGCGGGACGAGTTCCGGGGGATAGTGACAAAATGTTATTATAATAGGTCTTGAACCAAGAGTGAATACATATCCTGCAGTAGACTTTCGATCATCAGGGTCACCAGCGCAATCAGAATCAGTGAAACCAATCAACAATGGAGATGCCCCTGCACTGTAATGAATCCTGAACTGAACTGTACCTCGAATATATCGAAGTATTCTTTTAGCTGCTTTCCAGTGACTTTCATGAGGTTGGTGTGTAAACCGAGCGACAAGACCAACGGCAAAGGAAAGGTCAGGACGGGTATGGGTTAGATACAAAAGTTTACCAACAAGTTGACAGTATAAGGTAGCATCAACTTCAGGGGTAGTACAGTTGACTGAAAGCTTGACTCTAGACTGAAAGGGAGAAGGGGCAGGTTTACAGTCTTCCATGTGAAAGTGGTGTAGAAGATCACATGCATACTTGGACTGAGAGAGGGTAATACCTTCTTTGGATTGCAAGACTTGAAGACTAAGGAAATAATGCAAGTGTCCTAAGTCTATCATTTCAAACTTCTTTTTGAGGCTAGACTTCACATGGTTTATATGGTTGGGATCAATACCAGTAAGGATAAGATCATCAACATAAAGAACCAAGATGGTGAAGGACTTACCCACTTTCTTGGTGTAGACAATGTTGTCAGAATGACACCTAGAAAAGCCATTATCTAATATAAATCTATCCATTTTGGCATACCAACCCCGAGGAGCTTGTTTGAGACCATAGAGAGACTTCCTAAGGCGACAAACAAGGTTGGAGTTGTTTTGGATAAAGCCAGGGGGTTGTTCCATGTAGATTTCTTCATGAAAATATCCATGTAAGAAGGCGGATTTAACATCCATCTGATGGACATCCCATTTAAAGAAGGCAGCAAGAAAAATAACAAGGCAGATAGAATTCATTTTGGCAACAACGGAGAAGGTTTCAGTATAGTCAATGCCTTCAACTTGTGAAAATCCTTTAGCAACAAGACGAGCTTTATGTCTATCCACTTTTCCATCTGGTCCAAACTTTGTTTTGTAAACCCATCTGCATCTAACAATTTTTCTTCCTTTTGGAAGAGGAACAAGATCCCAGGTATCGTTTGCCAATAAGGAACGATATTATTCATTCATAGCTGCATCAAATTCTGGATTACCGGAGGCTTCTTCAAAGGTTTCTGGATCAATATTTTCTGGAACTTGAGCCAATAAGGAAGAGGCTCTTTCGAACTGAGAACGTGTATGTCGTTGATCGGCAGGGTCACCTGCAAGAGAACCTGTTGCATCCCGAGTAGAGTGGACCCATATTGGAAGAAGTAGAGTAAAAGGAATAACTTCAAGAGGTGGAGGAGGATTTTCATCCTTGTTGTCATCATCTGAACTAGAAGGAATGCTATTAAAAATAGAAGAGAGAGAGAGAGGTGGCACAGATGCCGAATCAGGCTCGCAGGTCAAAGGTGGCACACCCGCTGAACTAGGCTCACGTGCTGATATATTTTCATCAAATTTTACATCTCTTCTAATAATTATATTTTTTGGATTTTGGTTGAAGAAGTCTATATCCTTTGACATCTTCAAAATATCCAACAAAAATTCATTTTTCACTCTTAGTTTCTATGGCTTTATGTTTCGCATATGGAATATGGGCCCAAGCATCACTTCCAAAAACACGAAAGTGACTTACATCTGGTTTGATTGAGCTCCAAGCCTCTTCTAGAGTTATATTCTTTAAAACCTTAGTAGGAGTGCGATTTACTATGTAATTTTCACAGTTAATGGCTTCTACCAAAAAATTGAGGCTAAGTCCTTTAGATTGAAGCACACAATTAGCCATTTCTTTTAAGGTGAGATTCTTCCTTTCACCTAAAACATTTTGTTGTGGAGCATATGGAACAGTATGTTGCAATTGAATGCCATGCTCAGTGCAGAAGTTGATAAATTTTTCATTAACATATTCTCCTCCATTATCTAAACTTAACTTGAGAATTTGATGTCCCTATTATTTCTCAACAAATGCCTTAAAGGCCAAGAACATGTTAAAACCTTCACTCTTGAGTTTTAAAAAGTATACCCAAGTGCATCTGGAAAAATCATTAATGAAAGTTAAGAAGTACTTGCAACCATAGAAATAGACAACAGGAAGTGGACCACATAAATCACTGTGCACAATCTGCAAAGGGGCTGAAGTGTGCCAAGAGGCATGTTTGTCAAAACTATCCCGATGATGTTTTCCGAGTACACATCCAGAGAAAACACCATCTTGGCAAGATACCATAGGAAGACCCGTCACCATATTTTCCTTACATAGAGTTTGAAGAGAGCGATAGTTTAAGTGACCAAATCGCTCATGCCAAAGTTTGCTCACTTCATCATTATGAGCAACAAAACAGAGGGAAGACATAATGACCCAAATTTTTCAAACTTATACAACCTTGTGGAATCATTAGCAATTCTAGTAGCTAAAATATGTCTAGGATATTTGAGGTCCTTGATTACAACATCATGAGGTGATAATTCTACTATTTTCCCTTCACCTAAATGAGTTATCTGATAAACAGAGAGAAGTTTGCATGACAATGTAGGAACACACATTACATCATTAAACTGAACATTATCTAGATGAATGGTTCCAAATCCTACAACACTAAGAGATCTACCATCACTAACATAAATATGTTTGGTGTTACAATCATTTAAAGAAGAAAACATGGCTTGATTTTTGGCCATGTGGTAAGAAGCTCCAGAATCAATGAGCCACTCATGAGAATGAGAAGAAGAAGATACATTTAATGCATAACCAAATCTTGATGCTTGACATCCACAAGCAGAAAGTGCCATTCCTGAAGATGAAGGTGAATAGTGCTCCAAAGTGATGTTGTGCTTCTTCATTGCTGCTTCTAAGGCTTCCATCTTCTTAAAACATTTTGACTATATATGGCCATCATGATTACAAAAGTTGCAATGTCTATTTGTCTTCTTCCCTTTGTTTTTATTTGCCTTATCATTTTGGTGAGTTGCTTTTTCAGTTTGCGGCTGAAATTGCTTAGGACCCTTATTTGGTTTTGGACCATACTTTTTAGGATACTGCTTCTTGGGATTATTTTGATATGATTGTTTTTGGGCTGCTAAGGCTTTCTTAGAAGCATTTCCAGAAGTGATAAGACCAGGATGTAAGAGTTTTTCTTGTTCTCTTGTCAAAGAATCGCAAAAGGCATCAAAAGAGGGGTTCTTGTAGGTGGTTCCAGAAGAAATGATGGCTTCTCTAGTGGAATGGAATGTGGAAACAAATAGAGATTATGCAGGGCCAAGCTTAGAAAGAATGAAATAGATGAGACTACCATATTCCTTTTTGACCTTACAACCTTCTAAAAGAAGTCTAAGGGTCTTGAATTTGCACAAAAATTCTTCAATAGAGGAGAAATTGTTGGGGTCCAAAGTAAGAAACTCATTTTCAAGCTGGTGGGCCCTGATTTTATTTTGAATGCCAAAGACAGTATTTAGCTTATCCAAGGCTTCATGAGGGGTGTCAATGTCAAGGATATGAAATCAAAGATCTTGAGCAATGGATATTCCTATCAACCCCCATGCTTGATCTTTTTTATTTTCCCATTTAGCAACTTTATCATCATCAGAAGGTTTAGTTTCTTGTCATGTGGCTATTTTATAAATCCCTTTACTTATAAATATATCTACCATGTGAGGTAGCCATTGAAAATAATTGGTGTTGTTAAGAATAATTGGGCATGCACTTTCCATTTTCAAAAAACTGAAGCTGAGAAAAATTGAAACTAACTGCTCCAATGGAAAGATCTCAAAAAATTACGTTGATTCAAAAAAAAACGGCTCGAAAAACAGCTTCTGGATGAAGTTATGCCTTTTTGAAAAAACAAGTTGAAGATGTCGAATAGTTACGGGAACAGTTTGGAATTTGATGATGAAGTTCGACTTTTAAAAAAAATCCCACCCCTTTAACAAAAACTTTTTACAAAATAAGCTTGAGAAAGAAACTTGAACTAAAGACCTCTATTCTCATAAACTAACTTCTCACCAAGCGAGATAGTAAAAGGATTATGTAATTGTTTGAAAGGAGGAAGGGTTTTTTTTTTCTTAAATCTGAGCAAAAAAAAAATGAAATGCAAGCCTTACAATAGATTGTTAGGTTTTCGGTTAGCCTTACGATATATTGTTATATTTTCGGTTAGCCTTACCGGCAACAATCTATTTTTTCACTATTTATGATTTCCCGAGATCGCACAAAGACGTGGGGAAAGAGCATACGTAGAAAAAAAAATCCCTTCCTCTTGTTTCTGATTTTCCGAGATCACACACAGCGTAGAGAAAAGAGCATACACAGAGAAGAGGGTATAGATCCGGCAAATAAATAAAACCTAAAACCGAAATAAATAGAGGGAACTGAAATAAAAAATAAGCAAAATGTTTAACAAATAAAACTGCAAAATAGATACTTTATACCTCCAGATCTAAACTGACATAAATTTGGCAACCAAAAACCTTTTCACATGAAAAAAAGGGTGTTCCTCACTGTAACAGATGCTCCAGACATCGAAAAGTGGTTCTCCAAGCCCGAAAATGTTCAGAAATAGTAGATCTAGAAAATGGTAGTCGCATTCAATCAAATCGGCTTCGGATTTTGATCAACAACGGATGCAGCCCTCAAAATAGCTCTGATACCATGTAGGAATTTACAGGGTAAGTTCTGTAGATCAAGAACCAAAGGTCACCGCTCACTAATAGATCACAAATCAGTACACCAATATTATCACGTGGTTAAAACCCTCAAAGAGGGAAACAATCCATGGCCTGAGCTAACACGGCCACTTCAAGCAATTTATTAATATAAAAAGAAAAGTTACATATGTTTCTCTCATAAACGTTACTGGAAAAATGACCCTCCATGCTCTTTAAATATAGATCATGGACCAATCGGGTGTTAATCCATGAATCAAGTGCCATTAATACTGAGGAGAGAGTGAACTGTCAGATCACTACAAATTGTGACCGTCGGATTATAAGTTACAAATGTACATAGTAAAGAAACACACTTTACCTAACTATACATTAGACTAAGTTATTCTTAACTATTTCCTATGTGTCGGAATATCCAAACAATCCCTATCTCATGGATTCGACTCCCTAAGGCTAGGAAGAGTGGTTTTAAGGTCTATATGATGTATTTTCTTATTCGTTGTAATGGTTGGACTCATTTGGAGTTTGGTATCTCAAGAGACATATTTGTATTAGTTTGGCTTGGCTATTAATGATAAATTTGCAGCTATTTCTTTGGGATCTATGTGGTATGCAATGTTTGACATAGTTTATTCTTTTTTATCATTTGTATGAATGTATTGTAAGCTCATAAACTATTTCCATGTCTATGATATGCTTAATTTCAAGTTGAAAGGCAGAATTCATGTTTCATGCTCTATTTTGGGAAATTTTGCATAATTTGTTTATTTTCTTTAGTTTAGGGAGAATTAATTTCAGATGCTCTTCCTAACTCCTCACCAATCTATTCATCTCACCATAATCATCCTTTAAATTTCAAACCTTCTACCTACCTTTCCCCTTATAACACCCTGCAAATTTTGACCTAATTTCCTTGCCCTAGCTGTTTGACTCCTCCCGATCTATAAAAACCCTACACAATCAAAATCAAAAAGCCCTAAGCTACTATACCTAGCCTAATATCTTCTTTCCTCAATCATTTTGACTGTGATCCATATGGAGAGAGCCCTCTCCTAGCATAATAGGGCTAGCTACTTGGCTAAGCATGGTTTGAGGTTACCTCAAAATTGCCTTCTTCAGCTTGAGGTTCAATCCGAGTGATAACATTTTTGTGACTCCACTGGGGAAGAAATATTAAGATCAGATCAACCCTAGTAATAAGTTTTCATTGAAATTATTAAACTTTTGGATGATAAGTTTATATTTTATTCAAAGGCTGAATTGAAAATTTTTAAAGTGCATATTTGTTTTTGAAATTGGACATATTGGCTTCCCGAAGATACACCAAATCCAACCCCGATCTGAATCCTCCCACCATTTTTAGTGATCCTCAGAACATTGGAAGAAAAGATAAAGCTTTTTTTGAGACTTCTAGTTCAGTTCGAAATCAATCAGAAGGAAGTTCCATCCCCAGAGCTCATTAATTTCACAAAGGGTTAGAAAACTTGCAAGATATTGAATTTGATGTAAATTTTTAAAAAAGTTTATTCTAGAGTAAATATTTGAGTTGGATTGATGAAACAGTTGTTGATTCCTCCATTCCCTTTCACATTCCTATTGAAGATTTGTTTTCACACTCCTAGTCAGGGTCTCAATCAAGAGCACAACTTTTACAATTTTTTAAATATTTGAAAAATTATTCTTCTCAAGTAAATTCTTGGGTGATAAGCAGACCTAAAATCTCAGCTTCTTTACCATCACTTCGTTTACTATTACCCATAATATTCCTTTTCCCCCAATTCCTTCTTCATCTGTTGTTCATACTACTCAATTATTGATCAATCCTCCCACATCAGGCATCCAAATCCCTGTTATAAATCCTCCACCTCCATTCATCATGGCTAGAAGATATTCCCCCTTGGTTCTCCCTCAGAACCCGGGTGCTATGCCCACAAATTATTAAACTAAAATACCTTTTTTTGACAATACCTAGCCTATGACATCTCAAAAGCACGTAGATAAGATGAATGACTTCTTTGACCTTCATGAAATTTATATAGAGGATGTGAAGATGAGACTGTTTTTACAAATTCTCGGAGGGGAAGTAAGAAAATGGTTCAGAGCTCTACTAGCAGCCACTATTGACACCTTAGAAGTTTTTCATTGTCATTTTGTAGAAATATGGGAAGAAAAGAATAATCTCCTTCAAATCCTGTCTGAATATGAGAACATCGAAAGGAATGTCGGTGAAATCGTGCAAGATTATTGTGTGAGATTTAATGCAGTATACAATGCTCTTCCTGCACATATCAAACCTCCGAATGGTTTTTCTTTGGTCAAATTTCTGGATGGATTTGATATTGATATGGAATATCAGTTGCGCGAACAAGATCCTACAACTTTAGCAGATATGCAGAAGAATTTTGTAAGTGTGGAAGCAAATTTTTTGGCAAAGAGAGCAAGGATGAGATCAGAAAAGAGGGTGACTATCAAAGAGGAGAAATGTAATTCTGATGCAAAAATGGATTCATTACTCTGGACTATGGAGAATATGTTTGACCGATTGTCTATTTCAGATAGACCTGAACCACAGTTTCAGAATCCAAATTTCAGAGGGTAGCAGCCTCAGTTTAGAATCAACCAGAGAGAACAGAAAGCGCCTGACCAAACAGCACAACAACAATAGCAGATTAGGACCCCGTTACAGTAGAATTATGTCCAAGGAGTGGAGGAAGAATAATATGAAGATCCGGTGGTTGAAACAAATCATTTCTTTACAGCAGATGGCTTGCCCATGTTCTTAACTGAAGATGAAGAGCATACCGAAAATCTGGATTCTCCAAAATATGAAGACTATATCTTGGCAAATGATGATGATTTAGAAATAGAATTAGATGATTACCAGCGTGGGTATATGAATTCTTTTAGTGCACAGCAGAAACAATATTCTTTAAGGAGCATAGATGTACCTGTCAATCCTATTCAGAAAATAAAATAATTCCAGTCAAAGAATTATCTTCCTAATAATCAGAGAAAATGTTAAGAGAATGTAGATCAAAGTCATAGCAACATCAATCAGCCATCAACAATCTCAGCTACTAAAGAGAAATACACTCAGAAAAAGGAAAATATAAAAAAGGATCATGTTATCAAAGAGGTAGATAAAGTCACAACCTTTAATTTAGAAAATTAAATAGCTAAATTGAAAGTGTCCATTCCTTTGATTGAATTAGTGAAGAATAGTCATTACAAACGTCAGGTGTCTAAAATGTTGCTAGTTTATCCTTTGTCTGATATGGTTAATGTTGAAGATGACCACCCCGAGCTCATTTTCGTTCTAGATATAGATGGTCAATTAGAAGAAGGTTAGGTTCCTCCTTTTTACTTGAGCCTTAGACTGCATGAGTATATACTTCATAATGCTATTCTTGATTACGGGGCTTCTCACAATTTGATGCCTAAGGCTATTATGGAAAATATGGGCATGGATATCACCCGACCTTATCATGATTTGTATTCATTTGATTCTGGAAGAGTTTGCTGCATTGGTTTCATCAAAGATTTAGTGGTTTCCTTAGACCAAATCCTAGCCAAGAATGTTTTTATGAATGTAGTGGTGGCTGATATACCACCTCATTTCGGCATGCTATTGTCTAGATCATGGGGAGCTAAACTCAAAGGTACTTTACAATTTGATTTCTCTTATGCTACCATTCTTGTTTTTGAGAAATTGAGGAAATTGTATTCGGAAAAGAAAATGAAGTATATGATAACTAGAAAGGATAAGCCTATCAATCATCTGATACAAGTTGTACATACAGATTTAGAATATTTTATTTTGTATAATGATGGTGATTTGAATGATGTAAATAATCAGCTAGTAGTAGTAGAATATGTGCCAGAGGTTTCAGAGAGTTTTAGAGAAGCTTTTGATAAAGAGAAATAAGTGGCGACTTCTTCCAAAAAGCCTCTTGAAGAACAAAAAATTAGTACAGAACAGAAAAATGAGATGACTGGGCAAAATAAATTAGAACCAAAAGTTAAATTTCAACATCTAGAAGATGAAGAGGGCCTTTGGAGCATGGATTTCGACTTTGATTTGGGTAAGGAAGGTGCAGGTATTGGTATTTGGATCTGAAGTCATGTTTGTAAGTCAAGTTGAATTCCAAGTAATGTCATAGAATGCTCTTATAAGTTGGTGTTTGACTGTTCTAATAACGAAGCAGAGTATGAAGCATTGATCACAGGTCTCAAGATTTTGAAGAAACTTGGTGCAAAAGAATTTTAGTTTATGGTTATTATGAGCTTGTCATAAAGTAGGTGAAAGGAGAATATCAAGCAAAACATCCGCGAATGAGAAACTATAGAAATGCAGTCTTGGATATCTTTAAAAAAAAAAATTGAGTATACATTAACAAAAGTACCAAGGACTTAGAACATCATTGCAGATTTTCTTGCTACGGTGGCAAGTAATCTCAAAATTCCAATGAACTCTAGTAATAAATTTGAAATTCATGTCAAATATAGACCTAGTGTTCCAGATAATTTAAGGTACTGGCAAGTTTTTTGGGATGACAAAGAAATTAATAGCTTTTTGCAGAATGAAGGAAAATTCAAAGATGCTTTTATTGATGATGTTTGTGATGTTGATGATCAAGACATAGAAACCAATTAGATGAATGTTTTGCAGCTGAAATATAATATTATTCCTAGAGGTCTCATACCTTTAGAAGATCTGTTCGATTAGGGTGATGTAGCGAGAAAAACAACTTTGACTCCTACAGAAAAGGGTGTGCAAGATGTGAACATTGGAACAATAGACAAGCCCAAGATGCTTAAGTTGTCTAATACATTGTCTCCCGAGGCTAAAGATAAGTACATCAAATTGTTGCTTGAATTTTCTGATATTTTTTCATGGGATTTTGCAAATTTGAAGGTCTATAAAAAGAATATTATTCAGCACACTATTCCCATCAAGTTGGATCAAAAACCCTTTCGACAGAAGTTGAGAAGGATAAACCCAAGATTGTTGCCATCCATCGAGAAAGAGCTGAAATGATTGTGCAAATTAGGTATCATTGTTCCAATTAGGTTTTATGATTGGATTTAAAATTTGGTTCCAGTAAGGAAAAAGACCAAAGATATAAGGCTATGCATAGATTTTCGGAATTTGAATAAAGTATCTTTAAAGGATAATTACCCCCTTCCCAAAATGGATCATGTTTTACAAAGGGTAGTTGGAGCATCACGGATGTCACTGCTTGATGGTTATTCAGTTTATAATCATATTTTGTTACATGAAGAAGACCAAGGTAAAACTGCTTTCACAACACCTCGGGGGACCTTTCAATATGTTAAAATGCCATTTGGACTCAAGAATTCAGGGGCTACTTTTTAGCGGGCAATGGATATAGCCTTTGTTAATGAGAAAGATGTTTTCCTAGTGGTGCAGATAGATGATTTGACAGTGTTTTCTGGTTCTGATGATCAACAATTGTATCATTTGAGAATTTTTTTTCATAAATGCAGGGAGTTCGAAATCTCTCTAAATCCGAAGAAGAGTATTTTTTCCATGGAGGAAGGAAAACTTCTTGGTCCCATAATTTCCAAAGATGGTATTCACATTGATCCTTCCAGAGTAGAAGCCATTCATAAGATATATTTTTCGCAAAACAAAAATGAGATACAATATTTCAATGGTAAGATGAACTTCTTACGTATATTTGCTCCTAATTTAGCTAAGCATTTGTGAGAGATGACTAATATGTTGAAAAAAGAAAGCAGTGTAAAATGGACCACTGATGCTATGAAGTCTTTCAACTTGGTAAAGCTTGCTTTAACCACAAACCCTGTTTTGGTTAGTCCAGATTATACTTGTGATTTCATAATATTTTCATTTGCATCTGAGTACACATTGGCTACGATTTTGATGCAAAATAAGGATCAGGTTTAACAACCTATCTCTTTCTTCAGTCGAGCCCTTAAAGATTTTTCTCTTCGCTATAACATTACTGAGAAACAATATTTAGCCCTAATCAAAGCTTTGAAATATTTTCGGATTTACATTCTACATTGACATACTATATCTTATGTTCCAAATGCAATAGTAAAAGAGATTCTCACACAGACTGATCTTGAAGGTCGGAGAGGTAAGTGGATAGCAGAAATGCTAGATTATGATCTCGAGATCAGGCCTACCAAATTGATCAAGGGACAGTGGTTAGCCAAGTTGATGGCTGAAGCCAACTTGCATGCTCTAGGCATAAACCTAATTGCAGCAATGTTAGATGATGAAGAAGATGGAGCTCTAATATAGGTATCAGAAAATTTTCTCACTTCATCGTGGCATTCCAATATAGTGTATGTTCTTCAACACTTATTTCCTCCTCCTGGAATATCAAAAATTCAAGGTAGGTCTTTGAAATTGAAATCTGCTAAATACTGCATTATAGGTAGTGCCCCTTATTGGAAAGATCTAGGAGGTTTTCTTTTGAATTTTCTGGTTGAAGATGAGGCTAAGCAGGTAATGGATGACTTCCATAGGGGATATTTTGGAGGTCATTTGTTTTGGAAAACAATAGCTAAAAAAGTGTTGAGAGCAGGGTATTATTGGCCAAATTTATTTTTTTATCTGTACAAAACAGTCACAAACTATCATGAATGTCAGGTTTTTCAGGGAAAAAGGAAACTCCTTCCTCTTCCGCTGAAGCCTATTGTAGTAAATGCTCCTTTTCAATAGTGGGGACTTGATTTTATTGGGGAAATTCATCCCACGTCATCGACACAGCATAGATGGATTCTAACATCAACTGACTACTTCACCAAGTGGATCGAGGCTATTCCTGCAAGGCGAGCTACGGACACGATAATTATTCAATTTTTAGAATCCAATATTTTGTCTCATTTTGGTTGTCCTCACAATATTATTATAGATAATGCTGCGGCATTTAATTCAAAGAAGATGGTTGATTTTTGTCACAAGTATAATATCAGACTGGGCCATTCCACCACATATTATCCATAGGGAAATGGATTAGCTGAGTCCTCTAGTAAATCCTTGGTGAATATCATTAAGAAAATGTTGGCAGAGAGCAGGAAAAATTGGCATAGGAAGCTTAGAAATGCTTTGTGGGCAGACCGAGTGAGCACCAAGAAGTCTATAGGTATGTCACCCTTTGAATTGGTTTATGGTACAGATACAGTTTTTCCTACATCACTTGTAGTCCCAGTTACGAAATTATTGCAGGAAGCAGATAGTGACGAAGATGATATGCAATGTCGAATCAATCAAATGATTAATCTTCAGTAAATAAGGGAGGAAGTTTCACAGACTTCTTCTAAGCTTCAGGAGAAAATTAAGAAGATTTATGATCGCAAAACCAAAGCAGACAAGTTTCAGCAGGAGGATTTAGTGCTAATATGGGATGAAAGAAATGGAGATAAAGGTAAGCACGGGAAGTTTGAAAATATGTGGAAAGGACCCTACAAGATCTTGGCTTATTGAGGACAAAATGCCTATTTTCTAAAGGAGATGAATGGATAGGAATTTTCAGGAGGACCATTTAATGGTAGGCTCTTGAAACATTATTATTTCTGATGCAAATTATGAGAGAATATTTCAATTTCATTGTAAATACCAGTTTATATTTTCTGCAAGGTTTGGAGCAGATAGTCATTTAGGCTTGGGGCCTAAAGTGAAGGCTATAAATATTCTTGATTTTCTATTGTTTATAGAGTTTTGGAGTTAGTTTTTAGTTAGTGTCAGAGTCAGTTTTGAATCAGTTCCCACTCACTTTAAATGGTTTTTGAGTTAGTTTAATAATCTGCAGTCTTTTGGATTGTTTGACCGTATTTACCCAATGGTTAGGCACTTGGTCTATGGTGTTCTTGAAACCTCCAAGGATATTCCATCCCTAATAAGGCCAATGTTATCGTTAGTATCTACATACTTCCACCAAGCCTCAAAACACATTTCCATGTGCATTTTAGGTGTCCTATTCTGAATAAATTTTTCATCATTCCATTAGGTCATGACATAAAATTGTTCCACTGTTGGTTGTCTTTGTCAAATAAGCTTCTTTCTACCTCACAAGATCATATTGGATGACTCATTCTCATTATTCCTTGAGCATAATAACACCTATAGAAATTCTCTATTCACTTGGAAGTCTTTAAAGTCAAAATCTTATTCAAAGGTCAGGTTGAAAAGCAGTCCCATTATGTCATTAGGGTTTTTCAATTCTCAAGGTCATTCCTTCATTCAGATAAGGTCAGCACATATATGATATGGACTAAATAAGATCATCATGATGTAATTATCATACTTTCAAAGTTGTATTTTTAGTTTAATGACTTTTATATCAAAATGTCATTTTGATAGAAAGTCAAATATGTAATTTATTTCAATTTTTCCAAATGTAATTTTATGTTATTATATACAATAAATGCAATCCCAAAGTTGTCAAAATGCAATCATTTCTGGCCTAGGTGAGCAAGGAAATCCAAACACCAGGTTGATCAAGCCTGCAATGCAAAAGGTCAAAAAGAAAAAGAGTATCAGTGTCAAAGAAGAAAAATGAACATTAGAAAAGTGCGTAAGTTAAATTAAATTTCAAATCCACTTAAGCTATAAATCCCATCAAGCACTTCAAAACAAGGAATTGTTACCATTCAGCTATTAAGAGTCTTCAGCAAAAGAGAAAATTCGAGTTTTTGAGAGGTTTAGGCAAAAATTTCTTAGCGCTGCATTTTTTCACCTAGGTGTTGCGCTAATGTCTAAGCGTTGCGCTAATACCCAGCCGCGTTGCGCTAATGCCTAAGAAACATAGTGAATTTTACACAAGCGCTGCGCTAATAACTGAAGGCATTGTGCTAATGTCCAAGCGCTGCACTAATGCATAGTTTTGGTATTTGAGCCTTAAAACTTGGTCAAGGTGCCTCCAAAACTACAGTAAAATTTATCTTAAGCCTTTGACAAGTAAGTAACAATGAATTTCACCCCCTTGCTATATTCAAAAGGATTTTTATGGTGATTTTTTTTTCTTTGTGAAATTTGGAGGTTGGATAGGCTATAAAACCCTAGATTCAGTCTTTGTTCCCATTGTTCCCAAATTTTCCACTCATAAACCTCACATTTTCTTCCTCCATCATATCCTTATTCCCTATACCCTACTCCTTCCCTACAACACCATATCCCTATTCCCTAAAGCCTATTTCACTACCCATCCCCATCTACCTCATCCTTAGGGTTTCAAAGCTTTCAAACTCAAAATGTCGGAAGAAGAGGATAGATATATCAGTGAGGAACAATCACTAAAGAAATGTGGTCACAAACGAGGGAAAATTAATATATTTGAACCAATAACCACAAGGGAACTCATGGGCTCTCCTCTCACTATGTCTTGTTTCAAACATGTTGGTTGCTTTGAGTTTTGTGAGAGGGTGTAGCAAGTTCAGTATCACCCTGGGTTAACAAGGTTTTTCATCACAAATATTCATGATGGGCATGCTACTCTTGCTGGGGTCACATTTACCATGTCCACTAGTCCTATTTCAGCTACTACAGGGATCCCTAATGTGGGATAGAGATGGTTTAAAAAGTTAAACCTTGATCTGAGTTATTATGAGCCATACCTCAAACCTAGATATAAGGATGATAAGAAAATTGTTTTCCCTTTCTCTCATCTCCTTGACCAGTATGTTCCCGTTATGAAAATAATCATGAATTATTTCACTTGTGAGGGGAGATTTTCTCGACTCTATTCATACCATATCAGACTCCTCATGCACTTCACTAGAGTCAAAATGATTCATATACCTTACTATCTCTCCCAAAGCATTGACAAAATGGCATACATTGTACAAAGGAAGCAGTATAATCATAAAATGTAGATTCTTTTTCACCATTAACTCATTAAGATGGTAGCCATGCATCAGCTTGAGCAGAATAATATTTAATGGGACACATTCATTTCAAATGAATTTTTCACTACCCCACCTAGTCATTATGAACAAAGCATCCCTTCACATCTCATCCTCCCATATCCACTTCTCCATCTCAGCCTACTGCTAATACATCATCACCTAGTCATATGCCTTCACCTCATGTTGACCCTACTTCTTCACCTTTCTATAATCCTTCACCATTATCACATCATGACATTGAAGCATCGAGCAGTGAAAGGGACATTGAGGTAACTTGGGCTAATGTGACTGATGTTGAGCCATTTCCCAAGACCTATCAAAGAGGCCACAGGCATGTGTTTGCTTCACTTGGAGTGAAAGGGGACTTGCCTCCTTCATCAGAAAAATAGGTAGACACAAGAAAAGAGCCAATCATTTAGGATTAGGAGGACAAGCATGAAACAAAGAAAGATATTTAGTTGATTGACCTTTATGAGGAGGATGAGGATACAATCATCAATGCATTAATCAGAAGCAAAGAGGCAAATATTAGTGAACTTTAAGCTAATCTTGATAGGAGACCTTGGACATATTTGGTGAGATTGATGATGAAGAGGACCAGCCTCCAAGAGAGAGACCAAAGACAATAGGCCTTAAGAGAGCTTTAGCCCGTAAGAGACAAAGAGAGGTTGAGTTGGCAGAGCAGCTCACTCCAAGTGAGATGCTTGCCCTTGAGATTAGCAGAGATAGAGAGTCATGGATTTATAGAGCCAATTTTCATGTAGAGGGCTTGCTAGGGAAGGCCAAGTAGGACAATGATATTCAGAGGAGAAGGAGAAACAAAATTGCAAGGCCCAAGCTCAAACGAGCCCATGCAAAGATTCAAGCTTTGACCGAGCAAAAGGAGAAGGAGAAGTTAGACATACTTTCTGACGTGTCTCTTCATGCCTCTAACCCTTGATCAGCAATTGAAGTCACAATTTTTACAAATTTTGGCACATTTTGCACTTTAGTGCAATTTTTGGATTTTTGGGCAATTTTGACACGCAATCACACTACCAAAAATGCAGTGCCCTTGGCATTGCAATTTTTCTTGGGGCATCCAATGGACAAATGGTCACCACCATCATGTTCATAATAATTAGGACATCAAATCCAGCAAGTTTCAGAAAATTTAGAGGATAACTGGTTCCTCAAAAAGGCAAAAAACCACCAAAAAAACATGTTTCTGCCCTTGTTTTTTCCTAGGCACTGCACTAATACCAATCTTGGGAGAAATTATTTTTGACATGGAATATGGAAACCATTTTAGAAGCTAAAGGCATATTTGGATAGAGCTTTCCAATGAGCTATCATGGAGCTTATTTGGACACTGGGAAGGCCTCCAAAAGTGGCTTGCAAAAGAGGTTATTTTTTCTATCATGGCACTCCGCTTTTGCCAGGAAATTGTCATTTTCACCATCTTCAGCATATTTTGACTTTTTGACATTTTATCTTGGGAAATGGGCAATAATTGATGTAAAAGTTCAAGATAAATTTAAATCTCATGTTTTTATTGTTATCTAGGGTATACACATCAGATAAGTCCTCTAGAGGTCAAATGAATCAGTTTCCTCTCTTTTAGAGGCAAATTGTTGAGTTTTCCTGGTCTTTAGATTCGTGTTTGGGAGTAGGTGAAACCCATCCCTATCTCATGGATTCAACTCCCTGAGGCTAGGAATAGTGGTTTTGAGGTCTATATGATGTATTTTCTCATTCATTGTAATGGTTGGACTCATTTTGAGCTTTGGTATCTCAAGATACATAATTCTATCAGTTTGGCTTGGACATTAATGATAAATTTGCAGCTATTTATTTGGGATCCATGTGGTATGAAATTCTTGACAAATTTTCTTCTTTTTTATCATTTGTATGAATGTATTGTAATCTCATAAACTATTTCCATGTCTATGATATGCTTAATTTCAAGTTGAAAGGAAGAATTCATGTTTCATGCTCTGTTTTGGTAAATTTTGCATAATTTGTTTATTTTCTTCAGTTTAGGGAGAATTCATTTCATATGCTCTTCCTAACTCCTCACCAGTCTATTCATCTCACTATAATCATCCTTTAAATTTCAAACCTTCTACCTACCTTTCCCCTTAGAACACCCTACAAATTTTGACCTAATTTCCTTGCCCTAGTTGTTTGACTCCTCCTGATCCAGCAAAACCCTACACAATAAAAATCAAAAAACCCTGAGCTACTATATCTAGCTTAATATCTTCTTTCCTCAGTCATTTTGACTGTGATCCATACGGAGAGAGCCCTCTCCCTTCCTATTAGGGCTAGCTATTTGGCTAAGTGTGGTTTGAGGTTACCTCGGAATTTCCTTCTTCAGCCTAAGTTTCAATCTGAGTAATAACAATTTCCTTGGAATCACTTCAAACTGATTTTTCAAACAAAACTTATGCAATTTGAAAAAAAATACACACATTTTTCCTGTGTTTGAGGAGCTCGATAATGAAACTGATGTATCTCTATAATTTTGAATCTTCAAGATCGGAATGTATATCATGTATTATCCCTCTAATTCCTCTTTCCAATGCCACAGGTCAAAACTGATTTGTATTCTTCAAGTCAAAGATATGCCCAATCTCCCACAATGACCTAATTATGGACTGGTTCAGTAGATAAAACTTGTACGGTGTTCCACGTGTCACTGTTTCCTCCTTCAGCTCTGAAATTGATACAAGGAACCTACATTCTGTTTACGTTCGACCAATGTTTACAAAATTCCGATATGACGCTCAAAGTGAGAGTTATGATAATTTTCCCAAGGTCACCTATTTTAGATGAAATTTGGGAGCCTGCAAAAACCCTAACTTCCACAGATCATATCTCCGAAAATATTGCAAACCAAGAGCTAAAATATTTACACGACATTCCTCAAAAATTTATTAGCGAATGGGTTTTTGTTTTAGCGTTTGAACCTTCGTAGAAAAAAAATTATAGTAAAAATTCCACGATGACCTGTTTGAAGCAGCGAAACCCTAGAATCCAAAGCTCTGGTCCCAAATTTTATGAAACCAGCTCCCAAAATAGAAGAAAATAGAGATAAACACCTTATAAATCAGCCACTTCAAAGGGGAAACCTCCTTTACATTACATAAATGAAAAATTCTTGGATCATACAAATGGAAAAACCTCCTTTCTATATATAGGAGTCCATGGGGTCACAATATAATCCTATCCAACCTAAAAATAATAATGTAAGGGCACAACAATAACAATAGTGGCTTTTCTGGGAAATAATAATAAAAATATGGGGGCTACAGGGGTACAACAATAACAATAAGGGGGCTACACTAACAACAATAAGGGACTACACTAGTAATATAGGGACCCAACAACTTTCCAATACTTCTTCAATATCTTCACAATATATATTATCTTTTCCAAAATTTCAAAAATAAATTCATCATGCCATGATTCATCATTTCGAGCTTGAAATTCCATCTCCCTCTTACTTGGTCATCATAGGCTCATTTCTTGTCAAGATTAGATCATCAATATAAAACCAAAACTAAAATCAAATTCATACCTTGGAACACTTCTGAAGTAGAGGTTTGGATCAACGCATCATCATGGATTCACCAAATAACTGTCAATGCAAACATATTTGGATAGGGAAACTTTCTTCATGCAATTCTCACTGCAACCATAACACCTTACTAAACCATCATGCCCAACCTTTCATCAATTCAATATTGTGCAATCAAATCAACAAAATCAGTTCATCAAATTTTAGAAGATACAATGCTAATATCAAAGTCATCAATATCACAGTATCAATTCTTTGGACCAGGTGATAGGTAGAGCTTTCATCAAGTCATGACACCATCTATTGTCACACTAACAAGTTTTCATCAATCACTCAATATCAATCCAAAAATTCATCAAGTCATTATTATGATCATAATACAAGTCATTTTTGTTACTAGATGAAAATGTATACCCCAAGGATAAGTCATGCAGGTTCAATATTCATACCAAATCACAATTGTCAATAATTTAACCATTATGTTAGGAACAAGGAAGCCAATACAAAACCATTTTTCTGAATACCCATATAATTCATTGGAAGTCACTATGCTCATATATCATTTTCATCAAGGCAAGTCATCAGTCGTCAAATCAAATCATTATTCATCAGTTCAAATCATATTTTTCTATCATAGAGAGATCTATAGTCCAAAACATATCTCAGTCATCAAGTCAAAGTTCTAAGTCATTGTCAGTCATCATTTCAAAATTCCAGAAACTTCTCATCTATATCAATCAGCCAAATCATGCCAAAATCTTGTAGCACAAACTTAAAACATAATCACATGTCTATATTTATGTCTCGGTCACCCGCAAACACAATTTTAGTCTTCATGTTCATATTATTGCAAACATTCAAACTTTCATGTTCACATGTATTTGTGTTTTATGCTCCTCATCTGTAGGACTGACATCCTTCAGGTAAACATCTTATTTCATGCACACCCTGTAGGCATAGTCACACCCATAGGCCTTCCTCAGTGCAGTTAGGAGATTACAATCACACCCTCCAAGATATTATGCGAGTGGTTGTGGCTTCCAATTGCCAAACCCTAGCTCAAAACTAACTAAGTGCCTTGGTTGCACCCATGAGCTTGCATCGGTGTGACTGGGAGGCTACTGTCATACCTATAGGCTTTGTTCCATGCCACTGAGGCCTAGAGTCAGAGAAAACTCTCTTACCTTAGATGATAACTTTGTTGTAGATCAAAAATGTCAGATATCTGTCTATTCATGCCCATAAATCATATTTCAATAGTAAATAATATAAATGACAATAGGAGAGGGGATATTATGGATATATTATCCCTTTTCATGGGAATCCACTTCGTTCATCTTCATCCATGTCATCAACCTATCTATAATGTTGTTATAAATCAACATATTTGTTATATCATACAGTCAAACTATATCCACATATTCATCATGGTCATGTATGTTAGCATTAGCTACTTCACCATTATATCATGACATCACTCTTCCATCAAGGGTTAGAGTCAAAGGGTTAATGGAAGTAGACTTCAAGAGTCATGATCACATGCATTACTTCTATATCACATAACTAAATATATCAAGATTTAGGATCATATGAAAAGGGAAGCTAACAAGTGTGACATCATACTTCAAAGGTCATGAATCATAATATCACTTCTGTCAAGTTAATGCATCAAGTTAGGGAATTCAGATTTACAATATGTTATGGTTACTAATCACATCAAAACATAACCTCGTTTAATGAAGTATCTATAATTCCAATCTCATAGTTATACTTCTATCATTATGGTTACCATGCTTATCATGATCAATAGGATCACGTCATGCATTCAATAAAACTTTACCAAAAATACAAAAGTGTCAACCCTTTTTCCATTTTTTCATCATGCTCATCACAAGCTTTATCAATACCATTATATATAGAAATCAATGAGGTAACCTTGTGTATGAGATCCATCATGTATTATGCATTTCAAGTGTCAAGAGTGCCATTTAATAGGTTCAAGGTGTTAGCCTTCTTCACAGGATTGGGATATCCAAAAATAATAGATGTTAGCAAAATATCAAGTTATACCACTATATCAAATATCAACACCAAATAGCCTCATAAAATTAAGAATTTCGTTATGTAAGATACTTTTGCAACATCAAGTGCACCATTTCATCATAATAACCATGGAAATTAATTTCATATGCATGCATGGACCATTTGATAAGGAGACATTCTCAACATACCTTAGGGCTAACATTGCCATTCAATATTACAGTTGAAACGTAACATTGAAACAATATACCACTATATCAAATATCAACACCAAATAGCCTCATAAAATGAAGAAGTTCATTATGAAAGATACATTTTCAACATCAATTGCACCATTTCATCATAAGAGCCATGGAAATTACTTTCATATGCATGCATGGACCATTTGAGAAGGAGACATCCTCAACATACCTTAGTTCTAACATTGCAATTCAATATTACAACTGAAACATAACATTGAAACAATATATTTATGTTTTATGCTTCTCATCTGTAAGACCAACATCCTTCAGGTGAACATCTGATTTCATGCACAAAACTTTATTTTTGTGTCCTGTAGGCATAGTCGCACCCATAGGCCTTCTTGAGGGTAGTAGGGAGATTACAATCACACCCTCCAAGATATTATGCGAGTGACTTTGGATTCAAATTTCCAAACCCTAGCTCAAAAATGACTCGGTGCCTTGGTTGCACAAATTAGCTTGCATCTGTGTGTCTGGGAATCTATTGTCGCACCTATAGGATTTGTTCCATGCGACTGAGACCTAGAGTCAGAGTAAACTCTCTTACCTTATATCACAACTTTTTTGTAGATCAACAATGTCAAATATATGTCTATTCATTCCCACAAATCATATTTCAACAGTGAATAATATATAAATGACAATAGGAGAGGGGATATTATGGAGAGATTATCCCTCTGCATGGGAATCCACTTCATTCATCTTCATCTATGTCATCAACCTATCTATAATGTTTTTATACATCAAAAAATCTGTTAGATCATAAAATCATACTATATCCACATATTCATCATGGTCATGTATGTTAACATCAACTACTTCACCATTATATCATGACATCACTCTTCCATCAAGGGTTAGAGTCAAAGAGCTAATGGAAGTAGACTTCAAGAGTCATGATCAAATGCATTACTTTTATATCACATAACTCAATCTATCAAGAGTTATGATCATATGATAATGGAAGCTAACAAGTGTGACATCATACTTCAAAGGTCATGAATCATAATATCACTTCTATCAAGTCAATGCATCAAGTTAGGGAATTCATTTTTACCATATGCTATAGTTATTAATCACATAAAAACATAACCATGGTTAATGAAGTATCTAGAATGCAAAACTCATAGTTATACTTCTATCATCATGGTTACCATGCCTATCATGATCAATAGGATCACGTCAGTCATTCAATAAAACTTTACCAAAAAAACAAGAGTGTCAACCCTTTTTCCATATTTTCATCATGCTCATCACAAGCATTATCAATACCATTATATATAGAAATAAATGATGTAACCTTGTATATGATATCCATCATGTCTTATGTATTTCAAGTGTCAAGAGTGTCATTTACTAGGGTCAATGTGTTAGCCTTCTTCACGGGATTGGGATATCCAAAAAAAATAGATGTTAGCCAAATATCAAGTTATACCACTATATCAAATATCAACACCAAATAGCCTCATAAAATGAAGAATTTAATTATGTAAGATACTTTTCAACATCAAGTGCACCATTTCATCATAAGAACCATGGAAATTACTTTCATATGCATGCATGGACCATTTGAGAAGGATGCATTCTCAACATACCTTAAGGCTAACATTGCCATTCAATATTACAGCTTAAACATAACATTGAAACAACATACAATGCATACCTTATAGTATTCAAATGCCTGTGCACATTCTCATAGGGAGCTTGTAGTGTTTGTCACATTCTCATCAAGTGCCTCTTTACCTTTTCCAGCTCTAGTCATCTTTCCTACATCTCAAATGATCCTCAAGAAGGATCCACTTATCACATCTCATAAAGGTGGTTAGTATAATCCAAATCCTCATATATATATATATATATATATATATATATATATATATATATATATATATATATATATATATATATATATATATATATATATATATATATATATATATATATATATATATATATATATATATGTGAATCATGAGTAATAGTCAAGAAAATAATAAAATATATAAGACTAAACAAAGGTAAAGACATAGAGAAGCGTCATAAGTCTAGAAATACTTGTCTTCAATGAGAGGTGATCATCTCCCTCTTGAAACAACCTTCAAGATCCATATTTACCCATTGTCCACATAACAATGTTTCCTCCAAACAAATTTATCAACAAATAGGACTACTATAGATTATCCCATCTAGCCCTTAATCGAATCTATCGTAAGTGCTTGAACATATTGAACTTGACCATTCAAGGGTTTCTAGAATTCATATCTAAAATATTTTCCATAAACCAAGGTTTCTCTCAAACCCTATTGCAAAAATTTCCTAAGGTTTCCTTCATACCATAGAATTATTTTATGTCTCCACAATCCTCTTAATTCTTCCATCAATGGTGTCATCATAGTGGTGATCTCCGTGAATTTTCTTCAGCCCAACTCTGATTCCTTGTTAATTTTTCAAAGGGCTATATTGTTCTTTTCTTTGATAATTACATTTATTCATTAACACATTAAGTTCACCCCATAATATCATAACATTATTCATATTTATAGCATTATTCATCATCATATTAAACTGTGTAGAAATAAAAATATCATCATCATCATCATCAATGCAGTGGAATGTAAAGGAACAATAGAAGAAAAACATGCACACATAGAGACACCAGGATTGGTCGGAGACCAGGGAAAAATCCACTATGGGGAAAACCCTTGCTAATTATTTTTCTTAGATTGTCATCAAATGTTTCAAAAAAAGAGATTACAGTGATCCATATCGTCATCTATGCAACTAACCATCAAAACAACTACAACATCCATGAAATGAACCCAACAATGTGTATACTCAGAAATATGATTCGGAACTCTATACTAAACTGTCATTGTCTGAAGTCAACTGCCGAACCCTGCAGTCACTGAGCGGAATCTTCGGAATACTGAAAATTCATATTTTATTCCTTGATCACATAGAGGAGGAGTCATCCGCGTGACTATAGCTTCTTAGTCACACCCTTAAGCTTGACAAGCATGCAACTGGGATCAAAACCAGACTGCAAAAAACCTAATCTCCCAGTTGCATGCAGAAGGAGATATGTGTGCAACTGGAAGGATCCGATCACACTCATGGGCCAATGTGGGAGAAACTAGGGTAGAAATATTCCAATTTTGTGCTTACGACTAGGGCCCAAAACCCTAAATTAGATATGCGAACCTCGGACCCTACAATTTCACCTTAGAGAAAACCTATTCCTTCGTGAATGAGCCTCATACCTGTGCGAGCCAAAAACAAAGAGAGAAGAATGTATCATCATTGTGTTTAAATGAGGTAGAGGGCACTTGTATTTATAGCCATCAAAATGTTCCACTTCACTTTAGGGCTAACATGATCCAATATGCACATGTGTGTAGGGCCGACCTAATCCAATGTACATGAGTGGGTTCATAAATTCAAAAACCAAATTATGCTTGTCCAAATGAGTTGAGATTTAGGTCGATTTTGGTCCTCTCAAAAATAGGAATTAAATGAAATCATTATCTCCATCATGTGAGTTTTCCAAAGTGGAATTTGAAATAAGTTGCATATTTTTAACAAAAAGAACCCCCTAAGGTACAAAATGGTGTTTTTCAAAGGCTTGGAAAGTGGTACTAGACTTTGTGAGCATCGGAGACCCCATATATTTCCAGCATGATGCTAACATGACACAAGTGTAATATCCTTCATCCATCATAATGCGATATATGTCATGATTAAAAATAAACAAAACGATTTTAAAATAAATCTAATGGGAAATTATACCATGATGTGCATCAACATCAAATGTGATCAAAATAGACTCTCAGGGGTCCACCCCTCCATTGAAATTCAATAAGGCTTTGCATTTTTTAGGGAAACTATGCAAAACCTCCAAAGTAGACATGGCATAGGGTGCTTGGGAAAGGTCCTCAACAATACTATAATGTTTGGCAGCCCACACATTAGGGTTGTGTGTTGACTTTCAAACTACACCCTTTGGTGGGTGATTTACTGGCTCTATAGGCTTATCTAACATGATATGTCCAATACAAGTATTAGGGATGCTCAATTCCTTATGAGTAGAACTCGACTCAGGAAGGTCATAGGAATTTTCTCACATCGTCACTCTAACCTCTTCTTGACACATAATAATTAGTGCATTGGTAGTATCTTGATGAAATTATGGTCCCCCATTTTCCCCTTGCAGAGGTTGAGGAGCCTGTGAAACCATTTGTTGTTGTGGCTTGGCATGGAATGGATTAGTCAATACAACTACCTACTGGGAATTAGCTGATGACGCAAGGAAATAATGGACTTCATCCATACGTGGGAACTCATGAGTTAAATACTCATCTTCAAAAATCTTGCAAAGGAACTTAATCTTACAACGTCATTGACTCACGCCCCCACCTTGAGTAGGCTGATTTTTTTTGTTCTCCTGAGTAGGTTTGTTCTTTTCCTTATTATTTTTGTTCTTTTTTCCACCAGGTTGTTGAGAATTCTTAGGTGATGTGGACTTAATTTTAATAATGTCTCTCATAATAAGTGGGTGCTTGTTGAGAGCTAGGGGCACTTTTCGGGGCTTTAGAAATTACCATAATTTTTTCTAACTGAGCATATAAATGGATCATTGTATCAGAAGAAAGATAATTAGTCACTCCATGAGAGTGTGGTATAGGTTTGGGTCATTGTAGGTTAATTCAAGGGCAAGGAGCATTGGGAAGGATTTTATATAATCTACCTACTTGAGAATAAGCAAAATCAAGGTGTTGAGCACATAAAATAACCTTCTCCTTTGTAGTTTCCCCAATCATAGTGACATCCTAGGAAATATGGGGTTAAAGGGATCAGGTGAACCAATCTCTAAGAACTTCCATTAGAGGAAATTTTAGGCTAAAGGTGCCCATGAAATTTTCACATGCATAATATGTAAACCAATCAAAATCCTTTAAATTTAAAAAGAGGTACAAGTAAAAATATTGGAGGGAAATTCAAAAAATAAAAAAACTTACTTTTTTAATTGTATTTTTTATTGATCTCCTTATAGGTTTAATGTAAAAAATTTAGATGTTCTATGCTTGATGAAAATTTACTAATTATCCCCAATACCGGTCAGCAATCACATAAACAAGAAAGTAAAATGTAGATAGAACATACCAATAGATCGACAGAAGGCAAGCCAAAAATATATGTGTGTGTTGGTGCGTTATGGCGGTTAGCAAGATGCTTCAACCAGAAAAGTCTCAATATGATCAACCAACCAGAAGTGTCACACAACCCTCTAGGATAGCCAGATCAGTCAACGAAATTCAATGATGTCACAATCAACAATCAAAGCAAACAGTAGCAATAAGAAAGTCAACACAGCCAAGTCAAAGTCAATGTCTAGCCTTGGTTTTTGTACCAAAAAATGCGGATTCATGAGACCGAAGTTTAGGGAGATTTTCGAGACAATTTGACCAAGTGTTGACCAAAGTCAACGCTGGTCAATTTCTGCGTTGGAAACCCTAGACAGTCTGAAACCCTAGCTACTATTTTTTCCCACGTGTGAGTGAAGAAGAGACTCCAATAGATGATCGAACTAATCAGATGAGGAGAGAGGATGTAATGTGATGGATGAGTGAAAATGACCTCCAACGTTGACCTATTTATATCCATCAGTGAGGGTGTGCGAAACAATTGCTGGGGCTTCAAGCCTACATTTCATTTTAGGCCGACCTGCATATATTTTGAACAATTCAAAATAAATGTTCTGCTCATCAGATCAAGATGATATTTAGATCTATCTTTCACCTCTCCGAAAGAGGAATCCAATAAAAACATTTGCATCTTCATCTGAGCATCACAACATGGAGTTTGGACCTAGTTGTCCAAAATTAGGGAGAACTCCATCCAACTGTGCCATCCAAACATCGTGCGTCATCCTGTTGTAACTTGATTTGATGGCTTATTTATTTCAGAACAAAAGTGGGTCAGTCACAAAGACATCATCCCTGGCTGAAAAATTAAGCCCAAAGGTTTTAAACCTCTATGGGACTCAAAGAGTCACATACCAACCCAAACTTGGGTTATCTGACTCGAATTCAGTAAGAGGTTCGAAACCTCACTAGACTTGATCCCAAATCAAGTGGTTGGACCATGCCATCCTAGACATAGAGAGTACGGTAATATCTAATGCATCCATCATTATTTGTTACTAGTCTCTAGCTTTTCCCACCTCGCTGACCAAATGAGAGGTACTTCCCATGAGTGCGGGACTCAATGGGTAGGATGCATACGGGGCACAGATCATGACAGGTGAACCAACTCAATCATCATAACGGTGGGGTAGAAGCACCACAATGTTCGACAAGCCTAGCCCCATGTGTGCTTATAGCTCCAAGAAGCTATCCCAAAGCCCCCTAGAGCTCCAAGAGCTCATTTTCCAACAGGACCCTCGACATAGGGTCGTTCCATGATACCAAGATTCTCACAGAAGGTTAGGAACTTGACCTTCCCCAAGAGCTTTATGAGAATACCCACGACATGCTCATCAGTTCCTATATGATTGAGCCTTACGGTGCCTCGCTGTACCATATCCTGGATAAAGTGGTACTTGATATCAATATCCTTGGATCGATCATGGAACATGGGATTCTCAAACAACTGAATCCCACTCTAGTTATCACAAAGCATCACAGTGGTATCTAGCACATGCCCGAACAGCTCATTGAAGAGCTTTCGCAACCAACCTCCTTCACAACAAGCCATACTCATTGCAATGTATTTTGCCTCTACAGTGCTCAAAGCCACAAAATTTTGCTTCCTTCTCATCCATGAAATCGAAGCAGACCCAAGTGTGAAGTAGCATCTTGATGTGCTATTATGATCCACCACACTGCCAGCCCAATCGGCATTAGTATATCCATGGAGTGTCATGCTCCCTACAGTGTATCTTAGCCAATGGTTTATCATGCCCCAGAGATATCTCAATGGATTCTTGGCACCAACCCAGTGAAAATGATGAGGCTCAACCATATGTTGACTTAAATTTTTCACTGCAAAACATACGTCCGGATGGGTGTTCACTAAGAACATCACGGCCCCTACGAGTTGATGATACTCAGTAGAATTTTCTAGCACGGGCCCAGTAGCGCTGCCACTCAACTTCTTAAATTTGAGCTCCATCGGTGTCGACACGGACTTACAGTCCACCATTCAAAATATTTCAAGAAGCTTCACAATATATTTTCCTTGAGAAAGGAAAATCTCTCCAATTCTCTACCAGACCTCCAAGCATAGGACTCAATGCATCAATCCTAGGTCCTTCATCTCAAACTCAGCAAAAATCTCCCTCTTGTACTGGTGAATGAGAGGGTCAGCACCTGTCAGGAAGAGGTCGTCCACATAGAGCACCAGAATGAGAGGCTTTTCTTTATCAACCTTGAAGTAAAGTTTAGATATGCATTACTACAAGTGAAGCCTAGCTTCACCATGTAGATATCTATCCTCTCATACCAAGCTCTAGGTGCTTGGTTCAACCCATATAGGGCTTTCTTCAACCTGCAAACATGGGTGTCCCAATCCTAGACTTCAAACCCCAGAGGTTGCTCCACATACACCTCTTCCTTTATTTCACCATGCAGAAATGCAGTCTTCACATCCATCTGATGAAGATTCCATCCTTGCGTAGTAGCAAGGGCTATGATATCGGATGGTGTTATATTAGGCCACAGGTGCAAATATATCATCATAGTCTATGCCTTCCTTTTGAGAGAAGCCACAGGCAACGAATATTGCCTTGAACTTTTCACCACTTCCATCAGATCCATGCTTGATCTTATAAAGCCATTTCAAGGTGAAAATTTATTTTTCCTCTGGTCTCGGAACCACATCCCATACATCATTTTTCATAATGGACTCATATCTTCGTGCATAAAATCCTTCCAGACTTGATGCTTTATTGTGTCCTCAAAATATCCAGGCACAGATTGTACGATAGTACTCATGGCTACTAGATACCCTTGGTATCTATTCGGCTTCTTGATTTCATGGAATGTCCCCCTTGGGGCCATATGCCCCTCAACATCCTCGAGAGTGTCCCTGAGCCATGATGGTCTTTGCCTCATTGAAGAAGGTGGATCAATAGGGTCCATCGGTACTTCAACATCGGACATCGTCTCATCCTTCAGTTCTTCTTGATTTTTAGGCCTTGCTTCATGATCTTCCTTATATCTTAGAAGATTTATTACTTTCCTTAGGGAAGCATCTTTTTCAAAGGTAACATTGTAAAATATCTCCACTTGCCTTTGACCAGGCACATAGACTCTATAGGCCTTCGAATTTTCATTGTATCCCACAAACATTCCCTTCTTTCCAGAAGCATCCATCTTGCTCCTCTTCTCCTTCGGTACATGAAAATAAACAGGACATCCAAGAACTCTAAAATGTGAGATGTCAAGTTTCTTACCAGAGAAAAAATCTTCCAGAATTTTGGAGTCCAGAGCGAAATGCGGGCATCAGTTTTTTATGTACACGGCAGTTTCACAGCTTCTCTCCACAGAAACTTCGGTAGACCTTGCTCACATAGCATGGCACGGGAAGCTTCCACAATGGTCCTGTTCTTTCTTTTAGCAATGCCATTCTGCTAAGGAGTATAGGTAGTTGTGGTCTCCCTCTTGATGCCAGCTTCTCTAAAAAAATTCTTGAACTCGTTCGTCTCATATTCAGAACCATTGTTGGTCCTTAATATATTGATCTCCTTCCATGTTATATTTTCCACCAAGGCTTTGAAGGTACACGGCCACATGAAAACCTCATCCTTCTTCTTCAAGAATTATATCTAGGTTTTGCGAGAGAATCCATCTATGAACGTCATATAATAAGAACATCCTCCCAAGGATGTCACGGGCAGCATACCAAACAAATCAGAATGTACTAATCGCAAGACATCATATGTCTTTGTGATGCTTGAGGGGAAAGGTCCCCTTGTATTATTTCCTTCGGCATAGCTCTGACATACTCCTTCATGATATTTGTGAACTCGGGCATCCCCATCACCACCTTCCTTGCTTCGGGAATGGCTTTGTAGTGAAGGTGTCCAAACCTCCGATGCCATAGTTCATTCTATCGGATAGTATCACATGTCATCGCTCCTAGTGGACTTCCTCCAACTTAGTAGAGTGTATCAACTCTAAACCCAATCATGATAGCTTGCTTTAAACTATTCTTCCATATACACACCTTCCCATCAATGAATTCCATATTGAAACCTTTGTCTTCCATGGCTGAAATAGACACAAGGTTCTTCTTCAAATCAGGTACATATAGTACATCTTGCAAGCGGAGGACTTGACCTTGAGACAAGTGGAGGGTCAAAGTCCCTGTCCCTTTCACGAGATATGTGGAATTATCTCCAAGGATAATTTTTAGATTAACATCCTTCTCAATGATGTCAGAAAGTTTTTCCTTGAACCCGGTGATGTGCCTTGAGGCACCACTATCTATCAACCAGACATCCATAGTGTCGATTGGAGATGTAGGAGAGAGGGCGGATACAATAATGAGTTCATTTTTTTTATCATCAACAACATTTGATTCCTCATACTTGGAATTTCTCGACCTTTTGTAAGGTTTCCCATTTCCACCAAAGAAAGCCTTCCTCTTTCCTTTGAACCCGTTGTTTCTTTGATTTCCATTCTTCTGGTTTTTTTTGTCGTCATCATCATCAAGAGAATCATTCTTGTAAGGGCGTTGTCTAGCATAGTGACAAAGCTTGTGACAATTGTAACATTTAACTTTCTTCCCTTGGGCCCCTGCTCTTCCTTTGTTCCTCAGACCACCAAAGTTCTTCTTCTTAGCACAAGCAGTGAAGAAACATTTCCTTCATTTTCATATTCCTTCATCCTTGTCTCTTCTTGTACGCATCTCGATAGTACTTCGTCAAAATCAGGTATCACATTTTTATTGAGAATGGTAGTGTTGAATACATGTCATTCAAATGAGAGACCTCCAAGTGCGGTGAGAACAATCTCTCGATCAATTATTTTCTCCCCCAATATCCAAAAGATTATTCTTGATTTCGTTCAGCTTCATAAAATATGATTGGACGGATTCATCCCTGCCTTTCTTCATATTCTTCAGTTGATTCTTAAATAATAGGACTTAATTTTCATTTTTGGCCTTGAACATGTTGACCAACTTATCATACATCTCCTTGGATGTGCCCAGCTCATATATGTAGGCAACCAGACTCTTATGAATTAAGTCCTCGATCATCAGCTTTTATTTGATTTCCCCCTTCTTATACTTTGACTTGGTGGCAACAGGTGTAGTGGATGGAGGCTCTTGGATTTTACCCTACACATAGTCCATGACATCTTGGTCTTCTAACATAATATTCAATGTCATCTTCCAAACATGGAATTCTTCCTTCCCAGTCAATTTGTCGTCAAATTTAAAGCCATTATAGTTTGAGGTACACAAGCTCTTCTTTGATGATTGCTACAAACTTGGGCTTTGTCTTCACCTCAGCTCTGATGCCATGTAAATTTTTGTATATGTTTTATGCTTGATGCAACTTTACTTTTTATCCCCAATATCAGTCAGCAATCACATAAACAAGAAATTAAATGCAGATAGAACATATTAGTAGATCAACAGAAGACAAGCCAAAAATATATATGTGTGTTGGTGCGTTATGGCGGTCAGCAGGATGCTTCAACCAGCAAAGTCTCAATATAGTCAGCCAACTAGAAGTGTCACACAACCCTTTAGGACAACCAGATCAGTTAACCCAAAAGTCAACGAAATTCAACGTTGTCATAGTGAACGGTCAAAGAAAACAGCAGCAGCAAGAAATTCAATGAAGCCAAGTCAAATTCAACGTCCAGCCTCGATTTTTGTGCCAAAAAATGTGGATTGATGAGATTGAATTTTAGGGAGAGTTTTGAGTGGTCAACGCTCGTCAATTCCTGCGCTGGAAAACCTAGACAGTCTAAAACCCTAGCTATTGAATTTTCCCACGTGTGAGTGAAGAAGAGACTCAAATAGATGATCAAACCAATCAGATGAGGAGAGAGAATGTAATGTGATGGATGAGTGAAAATGACCTCCAGTGTTGACCTATTTATATCCATCAATGAGGGTATGTGACACAACTGTTGGGGCTTCAAGCCTACATTTCATTTCAGGTCGACCTTCACATATTTTGAATAAATTCAAAATAAATATTCTGCTCATCAGATCAAGATGATCTTTAGATCTATCTTGCACCTCTTCGAAAGAGGAATCCAATAAAATATTGGCATCTTCATCTGAGCATCACAACATGGAGTTTGGACCTAGTTTTCCAAAATTAACATTTACTCAAATTTCAAGTGTAGACACGAGTTGGATGCAAAATTAAATTCCGCATCCAACAAGTACCCATCATGCATACTTTTGATGTAACCCACATTGATAAAAATTAAATATACATAACACGTTTTTTAACGTATCTTCTATTTTTATCAATGTGGTCCTTCCTAGAAGTATGCATAATGGGTACTCATTGGATGTGAAATTTAATTCTACATCCAACGAGTGTCGGCAATTGAAATTTGAGTGAACCTGTAAGGAGATAAGCCAAAAATACAATAATAAAAAAAGTAGTTTTCTTATTTTCCCTCCAAAAATTGTAACTCTTATTTTATTATATTCTTGTTATTTTATTATTTTTCCTTAGGAGGCCACTTTTATGATGAAATTTATTATAATGATTAGGGAGTTTTGTTTTTACTAACCTCTTGCATCTTTTCCACTTAAGAATATGATCATAAATGTGGGTGGCATCATCTTGTTTAAAGTTGTACAAAACATCATTTCCAATCCTAGCGAAGGAAGAAAATTCATTATAGGATGTGTGGACGAGTTCGATGTACCATTTTGTGGCATACCTTGTCTGGGTATGTTGGGCAAGTATCAAATTCATAAAATCATCCACCAAGGAATTAGATGAACACCATAAATGAAAGGTGGTGATATGTGTCAAAGGATTATCTTTAGGTTTACCTTCAAACTTACGAATATCAGATGGTAGCTTGAGAGGCATAGGTGCCCACCTAGGATCATGAAAAATGGGGACATTGGTCAATTTATACCGATTAGTTAAATTAAGAGGAGTGAGAAAAGGAATGTGTAACTAACCATATAGATCATAAGGGTCGTAACCCCCAAATGGACCATATGGCCCTCCGATCCCATAATGAAAGGCAACAAGATTAGGACCATGTTTATAGTTCATCCCAGTATTTTGATGTCCTAAGCTAGTAGATGAGGTGTAAGGATTATGTCCCCCAAGGAAATTTCCCCCAAACAAAAAAGGACGCCCATAGGCTTGAATGCCCATAGGTTTATACTCAACACTAGGGAATGGAACTGCTTATGCAGAAGTACTAATATAAGAATTATAACTCATAGGCATAGAAGTTATAGTATGGATGGTACCCCTAGGTATATTTTCCCATCCATATAAGAAGGAAGTTCAAGAGAAAGGTGTATCTCCAAACATAGAACTTGACCCGGGTTGAGATGTATCACCATAAAAAAATTTACCCCCAGGTTGACTAGAAGCAATGGATGGTCCTCCCATCATGTTTCCCGAGGTAAAGATTCACATACCCAAGTTATTAACCATAGGTTTAGATGAACTAGGAGTAAATATCCCAACTCCAATGGGTTGACTAGAGCTTATCCCTGCTCCAAAAACAACTTTAGGAAAAGGAAATGGAACATAGAAAGATGGAAAACTAGATGAGGTCACAGACATGACTGGTGGAATGCCCCAAGCAGAAGTAAGAGGTGTAGAAGGAGCTATAGACCTTGGCACACTGAGTGGTAGTAATGATTACATGGAAAGAGATAATTTTACTTCAAAAGGTAAAGTTGGGTTTGCCCCCTCCATAAAATAAATAATTTTTTCCTTAGTCGTAAAAGGAACTCATATGTAATAAGGATCTCTACTGTCAGGTCTCAACTATAGTATAATTGGGCCGAGAGGGCTAGTCAAAGGTGGATTAAAATGTGGTAAGGGAATTTCCTCGACTACCTCAACATGAGTGGAATTTTCCTCCCTAGGACCAAGGTTATCCCCACTAACTTGAGTATGTTTTGGGTCTACCAATGTAGAAACTAACCTACTTATTTGTGTTAGTTGACCCTCCTCTTTAGGAGAAATGCCTAATAGTCTACAAGAATGGTGATTCCTTCATTCAAACATGGTGAATATAGATTTATTAACCAATTAAGTTACTAAGATACCCCTATGGCCAAACTAAGACTCGGACTAATTAAGTTATAGATGGTGAGCTTAGTGAAAAGAGTCACCTTCACTAAGTGGGCCCACAGGTTATTTTTGGCTCAAGTCTATTTTTAGACTATGTCTATTTTTAGACATGATGATCATGTTTCAGAAGTTGCAGGATGTTATTTGTGGATGGTTGGTCAAGTTGGAAAAATATATGAAATTCTATTTTTATAATATTGGGAAAAGTCTATTTATATATCGTTGATCTAAAAATAAAAGTGTCGATTATTATTAGCTCTTAATAATAATCTGACAATAAACATCAACTTGTTCTCTTGGTGCACTTAATTTCAATGCGCAGATTTTTCAAATCAATGGGCTAAAGGAATTACACAATTCCTAGGGTTTACTGGTGGTTCATGCATGGAGCACTCAGTTAGAACTGAAGTGGCAAAGTTATGACAGAGTTGGAAGAGTAGTTCATGGAGTTGTTATTCAGTTTAACTCAGTTAATGGAGTTAAACTCAGTTGAGCTAGTTGTATCTAGTCTAACTGAATGATACAATAGTGAGAGTGGAGTGAATTAATTAGTTAATTAATTCACAAATAATAACTCATTAATCAACTGAACAATACAACAGTTAACTACAGTGCATGTTAGTTCCAGTGGAGACCTAGTGGAGAGATAGGTGAAAGGGCAAGATGGACTATCTGTTGTGACTATAGTGATGCATTGATTGCACCACACACACATTGGAGTTGCCAATGAGGATTTCATAGTCAAATAAAAGCTGACTCAATTTATTCGAGCTATTCTTCAAAGAGGATTGCGCACCGGAGGCAAGTACATGGCAAGAAATCAAAGGTATTGATTGCAGATTTCTTCTGATTAGTGTGTGACGATTGATTGTATTGAGAGCTTGATGTACTAAGCTTTGTATGAGATTGTTACATGATCTACATGATACATAATATATGATAGTTGGGTTTTTCAGCTTCAGGATTTCCCGTTAAACAATTGTGTTATGTGCGATTGTTTTTTTATTGCTTCATGTGTTTGCAATTGATTTTAATTTTTGCAAAAGATTAACAATGGAAGGATTATATATTTAGTAAGAAGATAAAACATTGCTAGATCAGGAGAATCTGGATATATACATGCATATTTTATATAATTTCTACATGGTATCGGAGCAGTGTTAAATCTTGAAGATTGCAATTGTGAAGAATTGCTGAGTTTGTGTTTGTGGACAATTCGAATTTGCTGCAAAAAATTCCTTGTGTGACAGTTGAGTATACATTGAAATTTATTTCAATGGGTTGTGATTGGAGTATGCCCTTGATGGGAGCTTGAATTACATAGCCTGGAAGGATAGGATGGAGGTGGTGCTGGAGGATAATGGACCGAAGGAGCTCATCGATAGCGATGTTCCTAAGTCGGGATCTAGAAATGCTGCATTACTTGACACATGGCAAAAGAAGATAGCAAAGACAAGAATAATTATGTTGGAAGGTGTGAAGAACCATATTGTGTCCAACCTTCATGAGAAACCCACTCCATTCTTAATATGGAAGGCTTTGACAGATTTTTTCCAAAGCAGCAGCGACCAGAGCAAGTTGGCGCTGAAATGCAAGCCCAGAAAAATAAAAATGGAGAAGGTTGATAGTATTCCAAAATATCTCACGAAGTTTTTCCACTGTAGGGATGAACTCAGAAGTGTGGGGATTACTATTGATGATGAAGACTTGGTGAGCTTGTCTCTCCTTGGGCTTCCGAGGAGTTGGCATAGCTACAAAGACTCTGTCAATGGACGGGAGAAACTACCGGGATGCGAGCGACTTTGGTTGGATCTTGTGTAGGAGGAGATAAGGCGAGGTAACAGGGATGGCTCTTCATCGAATAATGAAGATGAATAGAATTTTTCTTTGACTGCCAAAGCAAGGAAAGTGAAGGGGAAGAAATTTCCTTCAAAATCCGAAGCTAAAGGAAAGAAGCAGGATTTGTCCAAGGTGAAGTGTTTTCACTGTCATGAACATGGGCATTTCACCACTAACTGCCCACAAAAGAAGAAGAACAAGAAGGTTGTTGGAGTTGTAGCTAAAAAGGCCTTAGCCTCACAATTTGAACTTGATTTCTCTTTGATCGCATGCTTGGTTTCAAGATATATGGGATCAGTGTGGTATCTTGATAGTGGTGTGTCTTTCCATATGACGGGAGACAAGGAGTTGTTTAGTGACTTGGAGGAGTTTTTGGCGATGGAAAATATTTCCTGCGACATAAAACAACGGGTCAAACCAAGAGGATAAGGATTCGAGTTAAGAATCTCTACAAGCTAGAGGTATATGGATGCATTGCAATGGTGGGAAAATCAGAAGATGTGGTGAGCTGGGATGAGGGAAAATAATGGCACAGGAGATTGGGCCATCTTCACCATGCTGCTTTGAATATTTTTCAGCAGATTTATACTGGACTTCCCAAGGGTACCCTTGCAGATTCAGATCAGTGCAAGGGATGTACTATGGGTAAGTTTATGAAGACCACCTTTCATGAGAAGGAGAACCGTGCTTCGGTGATCCTTGAGAGAATTCACACATACGTGTGTGGACCTTTCATGTTTACTTGAATAGCAAAACACAGGTAATATGTTATATTTTTTGAAGACTATTCTCGTAGATGCTGGATCTTCTTCACGCAGAATAAGAGTGAAACATTCTCAAAGTTATGTGAGTTTAAAGCATTGGTGGAGAAGGATTCGGGGAAGCAAGTGAAAGCTCTACGGAGCAATAATGGTGGTGAATACATCTCGGGCGAATTCAAATACTTATGTAGAAAAGAAGGAATTCAAAGAGAACTCATAGTGCCTCATAACCCACAGCAGAATGGGGTCACGGAGAGGAAGAACAGAATGATCGTGGGTGTTGCACAAGCGATGTTTCATGACCAGGGCCTACCAATGCACTTGTGGGCAGAAGCATGCAACACTATGATTTATGTGCAAAATCGTTGTCCTCATAGATTACTTGGCATGAGTACACCTGAAGAAGCTTTTACTAGTAAGAATCCTGATATTTCTCATTTGAAGATTTTTTGCTCATCTGTTTACATTCATGTGACAAAGGACTCCAGGAAGAAGCCAGAGTCGACTGCATAAGTTGGGATATTTGTGGGGTACACAAAAACACCCCATAATTATCGTGTGTGTTTTCCAGATAGTCGGAGGACTGTAGTGCGACGGGATATAAAATTAAATGAGGTGAAAGCAATGAATTTGTTGCTTGAGAGGGAGCTACACTTGCATGCAGAGGAGGAACTTCTTGTTCCCAATTATGAGCCTCTAGATGTGGATTGGCCACAGGAGGAGATTCATGGATTGGAGGAGTCCACTCATGCAAAACCAAACATCATATAAGGCAGAAAGTGTACCACAGAAGCTAAGATATTGAAGCTTGATCCAGCACAGAATGTAGCAGTCCCTACATCACAGCGTAGATAGAGACAGTCACCTGAATGATTTACTGGATACATGGCTCTTATGAGCAAGTGTATCGTGACAGATCCATCTTCTTTTGAAGAATCAGTGCAGGAGCTCACATGGGTAGATGCCATGGTGGAGGAGTATGACTCCATTGTCAGAAATAGTGCTTGGGAGATTGTTCCAAGGCCGGTGGGAAAATTAATTGTAGGATCAAGATGGATCTACAAGGTAAAGCAAGTTGCTGATGGGAGAGTCGAGAAGTATAAGGCAAGACTTGTTGCCTGGCGCTTCTCATAGATCGAGGGGATTTATTATGAAGAAACCTTTTCACATGTAGCAAGATATTCTTCCACAAGGACCATCCTTTCTCTCTCAGCGCAGATGTTTTGGCACATTCATCAAATGGATGTGAAGACTTCATTCCTTAATGGGATCATTGAGGAAGAAGTGTACATTGAGCAGCCTGAAGGATTTGAGATCTTCAGTAGCAAGTCGCATGTGTGGAGGCTCAAAAGAGCATTGTATGGGCTGAAGCAAGCACCTCGTGCTTGGTAGACACGGATCGACAACTATTTCACTGGACTTGGCTTCACAAAGAGTGAGGCGGATGCAAACCTGTACCAAATTGTGGTGGAGGGTAAGATTTTAATCATTTTTATTTATGTTGATTATTTAATACTAACGGGCGATGAGAAGTTGATACACTCATGCAAGGTAGATCTTGCAAAGGAGTTTGAGATGAAGGATTTGGGCCTCCTTCATTATTTCCTTTGATTGGAAACATGGCAGCGGGAAGGTGAACTATTTGTATCTCAAGGAAAGTATGTCGGGGAGATACTGGAGAAGTTTCACATGCAAGGCTACAAGCCTATTGAAACTCCTCTTCCAGTAAATTGGAGGAAAGAGGATGCTACATTGGTAGAGGTAGTGGATGCCACTATTTATCAACAGTTGGTGGGTTCGCTCATGTATTTAGTTAATACAAGACTGGACATATGCTATGCGGTGGACCAGCTTTCACAAGTGATGTTTAAGCCTACCAAGCTCTTTTGGAAGGTAGAAAAGAATTTCCTGAGGTATCTCAGGGGCACATATGAGTATGGCTTATGGTACAGTCACACGGATGAGATGAAGTTGCATGGCTTCACGGATTCAAATTGGGCAAGTAGCCCAACGGACAGAAAGAGAACATCAGGAGGGATTTTTAGTATAGAATCTACGGCAGTTTCTTAGTATAGAAGGAAACAAAGATCTGTGGCACTCAGTTCAACAGAAGCAGAATACATGGCAGCAAGTCAAGCTGCATGCGAGTCTATCTGGATGAGGAAGATCTTGATTGGTTTGTTCGATTCACATTTAGATCCTACATTCATACATTTTGATAATCAGATTTGCATTAAACTCTCTATTCATCCTGTGTTTCATGATAGATCTAAACATATTGATATCCGGTATCATCATATCATAGATTTTGTGCAGTGGAAGATCATGTTGCTTCAGTACATTCCTACGAAAGATCACGATGCAGATATTCTGACGAAGGCGCTCTCTAGGAGAAAATGGAATACCATAGAGGCAGGATTGAGGTGAAGGATAATCCCTATCTTGTTGAGAGGTAGTGTTGAGATTCAAAAATATGATGAGCTTAGTGAAAAGAGTCGCCTTCACTAAGTGGGCCCACAGGCTATTTTTGGCGCAAGTCTATTTTTAGAATATGTCTATTTTTAGACATCGTGATCATATTTCAGAAGTTGCGGGATGCTATTTTTGGATGGTTGGTCAAGTTGGAAAAATAGATGAAATTCTATATTTAGAACATTGGGTGAAGTCTATTTATAGATCGTCGATCTAAAAATAGAAGTGTCGATTATTATTAGCTCTTAACAATAATCCGGCAATAAACAACAACTTATTCTCTTGGAGCACTTAATTTCAGTGCACAGATTTAGAAAATTAGTGGGTTGAAGGAATTACGCAATTCCTAGGGTTTACTGGTGCTTCATGCATGGAGGACTCAATTAGAACTGAAGTGGCGAAGTTATGACAGAGTTGGAAGAGTAGTTCATGGAGTTGTTATTCAATTTAACTCAGTTAATGGAGTTAAGCTCAGTTGAGCTAGTTGTATCTAGTATAACTGAATGATACATTGGTGAGAGTGGATTGAATTAATTATTTAATTAATTCACAAATAATAACTCATTAATCAACTAAACAATACAGCAGTTAACTAAAGTGCATGTCAGTTCCAGTGGAGACCCAGTGGGGAGATAGGTGAAAGGGCAAGATGGATTATCTGTTGTGACTATAGTGATGCATTTATTGCACCACAAACACATTGGAGTTGCCAATGAGTATTGCGGAGTCAAATAAAGTGTAATTTGAATTCATTCAGAGCTATTCTTCAACAAGGATTTCACAGTGGAGGCAGGCTACCAGGTGGCAAGAAATCGATGCATGGATTTGCAGATTTCTTCTTATTAGTGTGTGATAAAAGATTGTACTGAGAGCTTGATGTACTAAGCTTTGTATGAGATTGTTATATGATCTCCATGATACATAATATATGATAGTTGGGGTTTTCAGCTTCAGGCTTTCCCATTAAACAACTGTGTTACGTGCGATTGTTTTTTTATTGCTTCATGTGTTTGCAATTGATTTTAATTTCTGCAAAAGATTAACAGTGGAAGGATTTTGTATTTAGCAAGAAGATAAAATATTGTTAGATCAGGAGAATCTGGATATATACATGCATATTTTATATAATTTCTACATGGTATCGGAGCAGTGTTAAATCTTGAATATTGCAATTGTGAAGAATTGTTGAGTTTGTGCTGGTGGAAAATTCGAATTTGCTGCAGAAAATTCTTGGTGCGACAGTTGAGTATACATTGAAATTTCTTTCAATGGGTTGCGATTGGAGTATGCCCTTGATGGGATCTCTAATTACATAGCCTGGAAGGATAGGATGGAGGCAGTGTTGGAGGATAATGGACTGAAGGAGTTCATCGATAGTGATGTTCCTAAGATGGGATCTAGTGATGCTGCATTACTTGACGCAAGGAAAAAGAAGATAGCAAAGACAAGAAGAATTTTGTTGGAATGTGTGAAGGACCATATTGTGTCTAGCCTTCACAGGAAAGCTACTCCATTATTAATGTGGAAGGATTTGACATATTTGTTCCAAAGCAACAGCGACCAGAGGAAGTTGGCGCTGAAAGACAAGCTCAGAAAAATAAAAATGGAGAAGGGCAACAGTATTCCAAAATATCTCACGAAGTTTGTCCATTGTAGGGATGAACTGGGAAGTGTGGGGATTATTTTTGATGATGAAGACTTGGTGAGCTTGGCTCTCCTTAGGCTTCCAAAGAGTTGGCATAGCTACGAAGACTCTGTCAATGGACAAGAAAAACTGTCGGGATGGGAGCGACTTTGGTCGGATCTTGTGCAGGAGGAGATAAGGCAAGGTACCAGGAATGGCTCTTCATCGAAGAATGAATATGGAGAGAATTGTACTTTGGATGAAAAATCAAGGAAAGGGAAGGGGAAGAAATTTCCTTCAAAATCCAAAGCTAAAGGAAAGAAGCAAGATTTGTCCAAGGTGAAGTGTTTTCACTGTCACGAACATGGGCATTTCACCACTAACTACCCACATAAAAAGAAGAACAAGAAGGTTGTTGGAGCTGTAGCTAGAGAGGCCTTAGCCTCGAAATTTAAACTTGATTTCTCTTTGATCGCATGCTTGGTTTCAAGCTCTATGGGATCGGTTTGGTATCTTGATAGTGGTGTGTCTTTCCATATGACGGGAGACAAGGAGTTGTTTAGTGACTTGGAGGAGAAGGACCTTCAAATACATATAGAGATGGGCGATAATGGTCGATACAGTATGACCAGAATTGGGACCATTACCTTTGAGAGGGAGTCTGGTAATCCATTCTTGTTGAAAGATGTAATACATGTTCTAGGTCTAAAGAAGAACTTGGTCTCAATCGCAATGTTGGAAGACAAAGGCTATGATGTTTTTTTTAGCGATGGAAAATATTTCCTGCGACATAAAACAATGGGTCAAACCAGGAGAATAGGCATTTGAGTTAAGAATCTCTACAAGCTGGAGGTAGATGGATGCGCTGCAAAGGTGGGCAAAGCAGAAGATGTGGTGAGCCGGGATGAGGGCGAATTATGGCACAGGAGATTGAGCCATCTTCACCATGGAGCTTTGAAGATTTTGCAGCAGATTTCTACTGGAATTCTCTTGCGTAGTCATATTTTATCGTGCAACCAACAAACCCTCCAACTGTTGGCCTTTTAGGTAATGACTTGCTTGCACAAATCAATCTCACCCAAAGTAGTATGGGGGGGTGTTGGAACTAGGTTTCCGCACCCTGAAGAATAAATTGATGGGGTGGCCCTAAACATATTTATAATATAAGTGACTGCATATTGTAACCAAATGCGCACATATATATATATATATATATATATATATATATATATATATATATATATATATATATATATATATATATATATATATATATATATATATATATATATATATATATATATATATATAATAATACTTATCGTTCCTACCTATAAAGGTAAATTATAATTTAATGTGCATAACGAACAAAAGAATCATGGATCAACTTCATCACAGATATAGATATAATAGAATCAGATCTTCACAATGCGCACTAACTTAAGCATATCTATTCATGTACTTTACCATCAACAGATATTCATGCATAAAGGATAGATCTACTCACTCAGATACAATTGATCATAATAGAAGTAAAGAGATCCAAAAGCAATAAAAAATAAACAGATAGCTCAGATATGAAACACATAACACAGTTTCTTCGCCAAAACAGTCTTTGTATTAGATCCAAACAATTCAATACAGTCAGAATTTCCCTTACAATTACCCTTACGCACACACAGCCAGCGGAGTCCACACATAGCTGACACAACCAGCAGGAGCCTTTCTACCCAACCTAGACTAAAAACCCTTACAAAATGTATCACATAGACATAAACAATTACAGATCAACATAACATGACTTCCTACTAGACTCTATCTATATTTATATCCGTTCAGCGCGCAGATACTATGGTCTCAAACCATGGTTTGAGGCCCACAGTTTTCCCTTAATAACCCATTTACATAAAAGAGGGAGTTTGACCAGCCCCATATCCCCTTTACCTTTCCGTGCAGTGCTCATAACCAAAAATACATACAAAAATTTGTTCAAAATTCACCCCAAGGGACCCCGCTCCAACAGCCCCCCTACACAAACCCCTGACTCGTCCCGAGTCATTATGGGGTAGGCACATTCATCTTTACTTTGAGTGCATCAACATAATTTTTTAGTGTCAACACCACCTCAAGGCTCTACACAGTAGTGCCCTATGCTTCATTAACTAGCTTTTATATTGTCGGACCTTCAGTTGCAATTTTGATACTTCTTTGAGTCTGTTGAAGGGTCTTCAGTGTTCCATCAAGTGTCTACGACAGTTGTAGAGCCTCCTCGACCCATGACTGCATCCATGCTTCTGGAAACTATTCTCTACAAGGAAAATCCTTGATTTCTATCTGAATTACTCGACCCTTCTATAGGTAGGCAAGGTGTTGTGCTATTACAAGGGTGGGCATCGCCATCCGGATATCAAAAAATTGTTGTTATTTGATGCACAATTCATTGTGCAGCTGATGTACCATTGGGTCATTCTGAACCGAATTCCAATCACCCATGGCCTCATCTAGGATTTCACCGCACTGTATAATTTCAGCAGCTATGTTCTTTGTAGTTGTTTTGACCTCTACTGCCCTCTAATCTCTGACTTCTAGCGGGGTCTCTGGTTGCAAATTCAACTGAAGATCGACAATTTGATGTTTGAATTATGTAGATACAATCTGAATCTCTTCTCACGAAGCCTTTAGTGCAGTAGCCAGCCCTTCTAATTTCTCTGCTAGGGTGGCTGTGGTGGGTACCACGAGTACATCGTTTCATTCTTGGCTGATTTTTTCTTCTAGAGCAGCGCGTTGAGACTCTATTGCTCATCATGATTCTTATGCACTTTGTTGTTTCTGATGGAGTTTGACCGCATTTTTTTGTGGCTCAATGATATCATGGTAGGCATGGGCTTCTCGAAACTTCCACTCCCCAAAGTTGTGAATTTTCCATGAAATTTATAGACAGTCAAAAATAATTAAGAAATTAAGAGGTTGAATCAAGGTAGCCTGGGTTTATTTAAAAGCTATAATATCTAAGGCCACACTTCACCAATAACTCTCAGACAAAATCATTCAGCCGCCTTCCTAACACAACCATAAAATGGGATGAATATTTAATAAAAGGGAGCCCACAGATATCAAAAGGATAAGATTGCGGCTCCAAGTGGTGGAGATTTTTAGGAACTTCCAGTGGTTAGGTTTCTTCAAGTTCCTAAAATTCTTTGATGAGGAGATAGCTCTAGAATTTTTAGTTTCCCTATAATCAAAAACAGATGATATCGCCACCACTGTGATTAGAGGCCTAGCTATCACAATTACACTTGGGTTAATTAGAAAAATCACTGCTTTTCCCCTAGGAATCAAGTGGAATATGGAAGATAGGTTGTCTATCACATCAACTAAAAAGATATTCTTTCTACTAGGTGAAGAATTCATTGAAGACAGAAATGGAGTGAGGAGAGAAAGCCTTCCATACCCTTGGGATGAAGTAGCATTCCACATTATGGAATTCATTTCTTGTGAGGGAAGACTTAGTGTGGTTTATGGATACCACTTTAGGTTGTTGAATGAACTTAAATTTCAAGGAAAAATCCCTCTAGAACAAAGACTTAGCATTCCCTATTTCCTCCTGCATTCAATTAGGGACATGAGACCAAAAGTGAGGGAAAGTAAGTACCAGCACTTAGCTCACCATGGCCTCATCAAGATGATAGTGATTGACTCTCAAAACATATTGAACCTCCCTGTACATTATTCCTCATTCATAGATATGAATAGAAAAGCCTTCATATCCACCCAAACTGGACAAAACTCTGCCTCTAGTCTTGGAGAGAGGGGAATGGAAGAAGAAGAAGAAGGGGAGACTAAAGAGACAGAAGGAGAAGATGAGGAATAAGAAGAGATGGAGGTTGAAACAGAAAACATGGAAACCATAGAAATAGAAGAATAAAAAGAGGGAGATGAAACAGGGGAGAAGAAGGAAGAGAAGGCAGGAGAGGAGGAAATCATAGACCCTATTCTAGGCATTGATACCTCTCCTCAATAAACTAGCATATCACCTAAGATAACAGAGAAATAACTAAATGTTACCTTAACCACTTTGAGCACACCAGTGAAGGCCAAGAGAAAAATACAAACACCCATGTACTTTAGGACTAGAAAGAGAGCCAGGGTAAGGAAGGGGAAACCACAGACTCCAACCAAAAGCCCTATAACAATTGAGGAGTCACCCAAAAAGGATGATGATATAAGGTTGGAATAAGGGAAATTTTAAGAGGTCACCTCACCTGAGAGGACACATATGACCTATATAAGGAGACATTCATCTAGGTTGGCATCCCCTACACATCTACCAACACCCATAGACCCTCAAAAGATAGAAAATAAGGAAAAGCAAGTAAGGGAGGGTTTTCTCCAGGCAAAACAAATTTTTCTAAAGGTAACTCTAGCGGTGCCAGAAACAGAGCAATAAGCCTTGGGGGAGGAAGATAAGGCACCCATGTTTGGGAAAGAGGCCCAAGAATTTTATAAATAAGCACAAGTTGAAGGGAAATATGCCAAAGGGGAGGAAGAGAAGGAGAAAAAGGAGGATCCTACCTCCCAAAAATCTGTCCCTAAATATATATCAGCAGTTTCACACCCTAGCCCTCAGCCAAATATCAATTGTTAATTTAAATTTATTGAAGGGGGGAGAATGATTCCTCGGAAGCTTGCAGTCCCCTTATTTTATCAGTTAGAATAATAAATAGCATGCACTCATCAGTGGATGAAAATTGCTACAACAAAAGGTGTGCATGACATAGGGATCATGGAGGAGAAGGTCACTAAGTTGGGAAGGAATTTTTCTGATGTTAGACTCATAGAATCCTTATTGAAAGAGAAGCTTCAGGAAACATAGGAAGATAATGCAAGATTGCAGAGTCAATTTCAGAAAAAATATAAACAAATTGCCACCATGGTAGATTTGTGCATGGAGGCCATCCATCATAGACATCCATCGAACTCATATGCCATCTACCTCAAATAAAAATGGCTCCAATTTCATATTAAGATGTTAGCCTCTCATGGGTCCTTACCTTTTCAGAACTACACGAAATTCATTCATTGACATTTTCAATCAGTCCAGCATGAGATACAATACCAAGATGGTCTAATTCTACATGCATAATCTTATTTTGATAGACTTAAACATTTGGGACACTAAGCCTAGGTTGGGAGATATGTAGTTAATGGAATTAGCTTCTTGGATGGTCAATGAGGAAGCAAGAGGAGAGGAAGTAAATAAGGTGATGAGAAGAGAAAACAGAGAGCCTTTACACTTAAGGGAAGAACTATTCAGCCCCAGGGGAGTCATCAACAATCAAATCATGATAGAGAATGATGGAAGCCTTGTAGACAAGTACTTTGGCGCACAAGCACAAGCCATTGCACATTTTGATGATATTTCTAGGTTGTTGGAAGATGAATGTGTAATGGAAAGTCAAAGAAGGTGGAATGGCCTCCCTCTTAGTCTCTGAAACATGGAATATCATACCCTAGAGAGATTGAGGAGTGCCCTAGAAAGGGCACCATTATACAAGAGGACTCTGCAGGAAATGAAAATACAATGACTTGGCTTCAAGCTCATTCCACCTCTGTTGTTGGGACTGGGTGAAGGGAAAGACCAAGATGAGGAAAACAGAGAATGGGAGGAGGTAGAAAATAATGCTAGATTCTACCCTCTAGAAGGAACTCCTTTACTTCTTCCTTGGGAGGTCATAGGGGCCACTAAATCACTGAAAGAAATGAAGGAGGACAAACTTGTTCAAAGGATGAGCAACCATTTGGTAGGGGGTGATGATGAGCACCATCATTAGGTATAATTAGAGGGGTTTATTGTCACATTTTTAGCCTTATTAGTCTCTCTTTCTCACATTTAATTACATTATGGTCACATGTTGCTTAGTGTAGATGGTGATTAAGGCTTTTCATACTTTGAATGCCTAATATGCGTTAAATGCAGGATACTCATGAAGATATTCCATTTTTATTGAAGATTTTGCAATCAAAGCTCAGAGTAGAAAGCAAGGATAGATTATAGGAGTGTTTTCCACCTCCTTAACTCCTAAAGGCAACAAAGGGATCCTCAGGATTCCCTCCAAAAACTCGAAATCAAAGGCAGCCAAGCACATGGAAGATAAAGTGCACCAAAACTCTACTTCTCTTGCAATAAAAGGGGACACATCACCTACCTTTCATGGAGTTGTTGGTAGCTACCCTTTAGGTTAAATAGGGTAGAGCAAGAGCTTATTAGGATTCGAATTTTGGAGGAAGCTAGTAGACTCTTAGCTCTTGTGATAGACTTTTGAGAGTTTCATGGTTATGGAATGAGATTATTCCTGCAATAAAATGAGTATTCATTTTTTCCTTCACTAATTTAGTTTAAGAGAGCTGAGCTTGTGGGTTACGGCCCAATTCATTGGCCTTAGTCTCTCTCTCTTGTGTATTTATGTTTATTTTTATGTCATTGTAGCTAGTTTACTTCATGATTTTTAGCTAGTTTTATTACATTTCATTTTATTGTTTTTGGTTTGCTTCTATTTCACATTTTTTGTAGTTCAGCTCTTGTTTATCATGGTTCAGTAGAATATAAACTTCAAAATTTATGTTTCAAAGCCTCCCTTTCTCATCTCTTTCATTGGAGCTTGAGGAGGACAGATCTTCACCACAGGCCCAAAATTTCTCTTCAGTTTATGATTTCTTGGAAAGAATATATAGGTTGTTGTATTTTTCATGAACATGTTGATAATACTGAGTTAGATTTATATTTGAATGCATAATTAGGTTTTTTTATCAAATTCAACTCATCTTTTCCATCTTCTTCATCATAGATTTGTCAATGTTTATTGCATGAACAAGTAGTTTTCTTGCAGGTTTGGGTAGATCAGCAGAGGAGGACTCCACCAGCATCCCTAGCTCCATTTATCACCCTTCGCCAACCTCCTTTCAAAAAAATTTCCCTCAGCCCTGTTTTGGACATTTTCACCACCACACCGAGAGAAACCCTAGAAGTGAAAGATGGGATTTGAAAGAAGTTTTGGTTCCTATTGGGGAAAAGCGATTACCTATCATTTAATTTTTCAACCTGGGGGTTTCATAAGCTTGTGAAGCATGTGTGAATTGTATGTGCTAGAAAGTATCTTTCAGTTTAGATCAATCTAACTACAGAATAACGAAAACCAATTCATATAATCTATGAAATAAAATAATGAAAATTAAATTCAACTAACCTACAAAATCAAGTAACGAAAAGAAAGAAAACAAATTCAAAATAAAATATAGCGTGCAAACACACTTGCAGGAATTGAAATTTTAATCTTAGAAAGCATTTCAAAGCATATAAAGAAAAACAACTAAGGTATGTTCAATCACTCCAACATCCAATATAGAAGTATGATAGAATCACCCTCTTGAGATGATAAGCAACTAATTTTACTTTATTATTTAAATCTAGGAAAGAAATTAAAGCATGCAAAGGGAAAACTCAATAATTGCATAATTTAGGTATTCAAGCATTTAGAAATATGATAAATCACCTTCTTGAAATGATCTTTAAGAACACCCAGTATTAAAATTGAATGAGGATATAAATCTAGAAAACAATGTAAAAGCATGTAAAAGTAAAGCTCAATGATTGCATAGGTTGAACATTCAATCACCCAATTTGGAAGTATGACAAGTCACCCTCTTGGGTTGATATTTTATTCAATTATACAATTAATTGATAGCTTGATCTAAGAAAGTAAAGAACATAACATGAAAGGAAACTCAATAACTATGAGCTCTATTGCCTCAAACTTAATCCAATTGGAAAATAGATAAATCTTTCCTATTGAAATGTTTTTAGAAAATAAAAGATTACATAGTCATTTTAAAACTAATACTAAGAAAGCACATAAACTTTAATCTATAAAATCAATTAAATATGACACATTTTAGGCAGCTGATCTAAAATTATGAGAGATGGTAAATCGGTATGCTCCATATGTAAGCAAAACCAAGTCAAAATGAAGGAACATTCATGAGTAAGGTTCCACAATCTAATTTTGTATTCAAAGTTTGAGCATAACTCCAATTTTACACATGATTTGATAGGAGAAATATTCCCCTATTTATACAAAAAAAAATGAGAAGTTATCTCATTAATGAGAGTCCATGAATCTCTTCCTATATTTATAGAGTTGCAATCCAAATAGGAAGTGATAAGGCACATGTCTCCTTAGAGTTACAATAAATAGGAAATGGGACACATATCCTTATTGTCCCATGATCTTCTCCATCCAAATTCGAATTTGGCCTTAGGAGGCCACATAAGGGTCTTTTGGAAGCTTCATTTTGACCTACACATGGCAACAAACTCATTCCACTTGTTAGGTATAAGTATTTGCATATTATTTTCTAATTTTTAACCACAAATTCACTTAAAAATACTAGGAATTAATCAAGTTTGGAAAAAACATAAATGTAACCCAATAGTGGTAATGGTAAGGTAAATGTAATGAAATGGAGGTGGAGTGAAGGTGATAATATGGACATATAAGGGAAAATGTAATGGAAGTGAATGACAATTTCAAGGCCCAAAATTCCCTGCCAAGGGGTTGGCCACCTTCCATCCACCTAAATACACCTTCATTTCACCTTCCCTACCCCTCTCCTCATCAATTTTGGCCTCAAAACACCCTCAGCCGGTTTCTTGTAGCATTTACAGGACATCCTGTAGCAGTTCCAGTTAGCCTCTTCGTCTGCCCGAAACCATCTTCCACCTCACCTAACCCCAACACAACCTCCAAGACACCTTCAACTCTGAATCCATGAGTCCAATACCTTATTAAGTCACCTTAGCACCTCCTTCTTTTGTTGCAAAACAAAGCATTTACAAGCATAGTTAACCCATGACTAGATGAATTTTTAAAGCATAGAATTTAAGTATAAAATAGTTAGATTTTACCTAGCCATTTTTCCCAGCAATGTATGATTATATTAGTCTTCCTTTCTGTAATTCAATTCATCAATTTACTTCATGAATGTTGACTAGTTTACTTCTATTTCTCGCAATAGCCTAAATTGCAGATTTCCTTTCTTGAAAAATAGCTAGATCTATCTTCTTGATTTAGAATATCCCTTTGATTGTTGATAGAGAAATGGTTTTGAGTCATTTTTATTTCTAGTTCTAATTCAAAATTGTGACAGACTTTACTCAGAAACCCAAGAAATAGCACCCTTTCGTAGGACTCAGAAGAGGATGGCATGAGTAGAATGCATATGTTGTGTGTACAGCACTGTCACCTCCAAGCTTATGTGAACCTTGGGTTGATAAAGTAAATTAGAGTAGCCTCTGGGAGTTTCAACACTCTTGGTGCAATACCAGGGCTCACCAAGGGGGGCAAGGCCCAAAAAAGGGAACTAAAGACAAGGCACCCCAAAAAACTCTAACTACTCCTAAGCCTCCAAATTATACTCCTCCATGCGCTTTTTTTGATGTTGTTGGACATGCCACAATTAATTTTCCTGAACTCCCCCATATCAATAATATGGTCTCTGATACCTTTCCTGATTCTAATATTCCTGAGGTCCATGTCACCTTACCTGAGTCAGTTAAGAAGAAAATATCCTTACATGTGAATCACCCTTTTTCTTTGCGTGATAACTATGGCCATTACTCCCATCATTGTCCCCATATTGAATATTTTTGTGATACTCTTTAAGTACTTCAGGAGTTAGATGTCGCTCATTGTGATTCCACTTCCCCTCTACCTACGAGTTTTTGTCTCACTCTTATGCTAGAAAATGATGTTTCTAAACCACCCATTATGATCCCTCCTCTTGATGTCAAGATGATGGATAGATCCGCCCCTATTTTTTACATGTCATCATCCATGGGATAAATGTATTGGGACTCTTTTGTATTTTCCTATTGTGATTTTTTCAAACCTTCTTCAATGAACACTTTAGTCTCAACATTGGTAGATGTTTCCTCTACTAGTCATCTGTCTCCCCTTTTTTACTATGCACATGTGAACCTTGTCTCTCATGATGATGCTTCGGGTACTTCCTCCTCATGTGGTCCTTCTTCCTCCAATCCCCCGATATTTCATCTAATGAAGACATCATGGAAGTTATGGCTGCTCTTGTCTATCTTTGGGATTATATGCACCATCATGCATACTTCCTTGCACAACAAACCCGTGATCAATATGTTTTGGAGTCCAAATATTTCACCATGTTAAAGTTTATTGGTTCAATACCCCTTAATTCGAACCCATGAATTCAAACCACATCCACCTTGTGGACATTACAATTCCACTCAATGTTTGGGTAAGGGGGAATCCACTTTTGAGAGTCTAGGAAAAGAAATTATCCCCAGCCCTCTTAGTGCATCTAGTAGTGTCAACTCTAGTCTCATCCTTCTTCCCCATTTCGAAGAAATTCTAGAGTCCCATATCACTCTAGATCACCATGGGGATGATCCACTTAATCATCCCTCAGGTTTACCTCAACAACCCCATCCCTTAGACAATGTTATTTGTCAACCACAGTGTTGTCTAGATGAGCATCAATTCATTATATCTGAAGCCACTCTTTAGTATGGTGACACCATGTATACGAACCTAGAAATTTAGTCCACTTGATTCATATATGCAATTCCCAGTGAGATTGGTAATCCACCATGTCCTTTCTCTCACAGCATATTTTATTCGTTCTTCCCAGAGGAAGACTTCCATAAAACAACAAATGGAGAACCACATCATCAAAATTTGTTTGGATTCCACTACTCTAAATACACCTAACATGTTGGGTATGTGTTATATTCTTTCCACGACTAAGCACGCGCGGGGGGGTAAGAGTGGGGGCGATAGCCCCCCCTTTGCGCTGGGCGCAACGGGGGTTTCACAGGGGGGGCGGTAGCCCCCCCTGTCGTGGTCCGGGGCAGCGCCCTGACAAAAAAAATTTCGTCCTTAATTTCCGGCGAGTAGTCCGCGTCCATGGTTTTGTGCATGGTTTTGCACATGGTATTGGGGTACGATGGTTTTCGACCCCTGGTATTTTTGTAGATCCGGTCAAGGGAACTACGGTTATGTTCTAATCCAAGGTTTATGGATTGGGGTTTATGTATGCTTCGGCATGTATATATATGTGTTGTAACACTAAAAGGAATATAATGAAAAATCAAGCTGGTCGTCCCAATTTGGGATCCAGGGGAAAATCTCTGTGTTTCTCTGTTTTATGTTTTATGCTCTCGCTATTGTTTATTTTCTGTTATAAGATTCGTGTGTAGATAATTTCTGTTCAGGGTTAAAACCTACATTTGGTATCAAAGTTGTTTCGGCTTCAAGGGGACGCCTTTGCTGCTGAGGGTTTTTAGTTCGGGCCTGAGGTAGACCCTGTTCAGTGGGAGATCTGTGGGATCGATTCTTGCGGTGAGAGAAGATGGCGAGTGGCGGAAAGATAGAGATCGAGAAATTTAATGGTCAGAGTTTTGAGTTGTGGAAGCTCAAGATGGAGGATCTGCTGGTGGATAAAGATCAGTGGATCGCGGTAGATCTAGGTACTAAACCAACGGCAATGTTAGATGAAGACTGGAAGAAACTGGATCGGAAGGCTAAGAGCACAATACGGTTGTGTGTCTCAGATTCAGTATTGTTGAATGTATCTGGGGAAGCTACGACGAAGACCTTGTGGGAAAATCTAGGGACTTTGTACCAATCTAAGTCTCTGGTGAATAAATTGTTCCTACGGAAAAAGCTGTATAACCTGAGGATGAAGGATGGAGACTCGGTGACAGAGCATCTGAACGCCTTCAATACTGTGGTAAGTCAGCTGTCATCTGTTGATATTAAAATCTCAGATGAAGATAAGTGCATCAACTTGTTGTGTTCTCTACCAGATTCATGGGACAGTCTGGTTATTGCAATAGGTAGCAATACAACTACCTTGAATTTTGATGACATTGTCTCAGCCTTGCTGTCGAAGGAAATGAGACGGAGAAATATGGAGGGTCAGAATGGAGATGCCTTATCTGTACGAGGAAGGTCCCAGAACAGAAACAAGAATAAGGTTTCGAGTGGGAGATCTAAATCTAGAGGGAGATCTAAATATCCTAGAAAGTTTGTAAAGGTGTGCTGGAAATGCGGAAAGGAAGGGCACTACAAAAAGGACTGCAGATCTAAAGCTCCTGAGAAAGGAAAGGGATCTGATGATGCTCCTTCTGCAGAGGCAAAAACCACCTCGGATGAAGATGGGGATGTGTATTTGGCTTCTTCTTCAAATACACATGTAGATCATGAGTCATGGTTGATTGACTCAGGTGCATCCTTTCACTTCACTCCCCATAGGGAGTGGTTCTGCGAGTATGAGAAATATGATGGTGGTGATGTCTTCATAGGGGATGATAGGAAGGCCAGAATCATTGGACGGAGAAAGGTCAAGCGAAGTCAAAAGGTGGAAGGATTAGAACACTTCCTGTACTTGTCTTGCATTGGCCGGGCCCAGATTGTGAAGATGGATGATGGGTGTAAAAACAAAGGTTCGAGAAAGATTCCCCAAGATGGTTCTGGGAGCACTAGTATTAATGCGGAGTTCGGACTGAACTCGTACAAGCTGCAAGGTGGCAGTTAACACAGCTATTGACAGGCCGCCCGTGGTTCCCGAAAGTGACTAAAGCCTTAGCCGTGCTCGGGAGAAAGACCATGCTATGGCATCAAAGGCTTGGACATATTGGAGAGAAGGCCTTCGGACACCGCATAGAAATGGTATGGTAGAAGGTATGTCTAATCGTTCTCTAGATTTCGATTTCTGTGAACATTGTGTATATGGGAAGCAGAATCGGGTGAGTTTTCCTTCTGGTGCTAAGAGGGCAAACAAGATATTAGAACTTGTGCACAGTGATGTGTTTGGGCCTGTGTCAGTTCCATCACTGGGAAAGTCTGTGTACTATGTTTTATTCATAGATGACTTCTCAAGGAATACATGGATATATTTCTTGAGGAAGAAATCTGAAGTCTTTGACAAATTTAAAGAATTTAAGGCTCTCGTGGAAAACCAGACAGAGAAGAAGATAAAGGCATTGAGGACAGATAATGGTGGGGAGTTCTGCAAGAAGGAATTTGAAGAGTTCTATAAGAAGTGTGGTATAGCACGACAGAAGACTACTCCATACACACCGCAGCAAAATGGAGTTGCAGAAAGAATGAACAGAACACTGATGGAAAAGGCAAGAAGCATGCTCAATGGTACCGGGTTAGGACAAGAATTCTAGGCAGAGGCAGTGGAGACTGCATGCTATCTGGTTAACAGATCACCTTCATCAGTGTTGGAGGATAAGACCCCACATGAGGTATGGACTGGTAAGAAACCTTCTCTTTCACATCTAAGGGTATTTGGATGTGATGCATATGTACATGTTCCAAAGGAGAAAAGGACCAAGTTGGATAATAAATCGGAAAGGTGCATCTTTATTGGGTATAAGGATGGTTTAAAGGGTTACAATCTTTGGAACCCAGAAACAAGGAAGGTTGTGTACAGCCGAGATGTGGTGTTTAGAGAAGTGAAAGATGTTGTTAAACATGAAGTCCTACCAAAGGAACCTGAGAAGATAGAGTTTGAGCTAAAGGAGGATGAATCAGACTCTACAATAGAAGAAGACTTAGAAGATGAAGAGCCACAAACTCCAACTTTGAGAAGATCAGTTCGAGAAAGAAGGCAACCAGAAAGGTACAGTCCATCTGCTTTCTGTTCAGGTTTTGCCTTAACTATAACTGATGATGAACCCAGAACTGTCAGGGAGGTAGTAGATTCAGAGGATGGAAAACTATGGAAGGAGGCCATGGTTGATGAAATGGCATCCTTGCACAAAAATGATGCATGGGATTTGGTGGAGTTGCCAGCTGGAAGGAAGCCCACTGGGAGAAAATGGGTGTTTAAGAAGAAGATGAATGGAGAAGGCAAGGTGGAGAAATACAAAGCTCGATTGGTAGCGAAAGGTTATTCCCAGGTGCCGGGAATTGATTTTGGTGATATTTTTTCTCGTGTTGCCAAGGTTACTTCTATTAGATTACTTTTATCTGTTGCTGCTGCATTTGATTTTGAGATAGAACAGATGGATGTGAAGACAACATTTCTTCACGGGGATCTAGAAGAGGAGATCTACATGAAGCAACCTGAAGGCTTTATGGTGAAGGGTAGGAAAGAACTGGTATGCAAGTTGAAGAAGTCTATGTATGGGTTAAAACAGTCATCAAGGATGTGGTATCAGAAATTTGATACCTATATACGGGGACTTGGCTTCACCAGAAGCAAGGAGGATCACTGTGTTTATTTTAAATTAATTGGTGACCGTGTTATTTATTTGGTCTTGTATGTGGATGATATGTTGTTGATTGGAAATGACAAAGAAATTATCCAAGATTTGAAAACCCAACTATTCTCCAAATTCGACATGAAGGATCTTGGTGCTGCAAACTATATTTTGGGCATGGAAATTAAGAGAGATCGGGCAAAGAGGAAGCTCTGGTTAAACCAGAGGAAGTATGTCGAGACTATATTGTAGAGGTGCAATATGCAGGATAGTAAACCGGTGAATGTTCCTATTCCAGTAGGTGTAAAGATGTCTGCTGAACAGTGTCCCAAGACACAAGAAGAAGAGGAGCATATGTCCCGTGTTCCATATGCAAGTGCAGTGGGTAGCTTGATGTATGCAATGGTCTGTACTAGACCAGACATTGCACATGCAGTGGGAGTATTGAGCAGGTTTATGTCAAACCCAGGGAAGGAGAATTGGACAACAGTAAAGCGGGTTTTCAGATATTTACGTGGCACTAGTGATTATGGTTTGTGCTACCAGGGAAGACCAGGATTGGAAAGAATGTTGGACATTCGTGGTTTTGTTGATGCAGACTGGGCTGGAGATCTGGACCAAAGAAGATCTACAAGTGGGTATGTGTTTAGCCTATTTGAAGGCGCAGTCAGTTGGATGAGTAAAAGACAGTCTGTAGTGGCTCTTTCAACTACAGAGGCAGAATACATAGCAGCCACTCATGCAAGCAAGGAAGCAGTTTGGTTGCAGAGATTGTGTTCAAGTATGGGGTTTGTACAGCAAGCTATAAGGATAGACTGTGATAGCCAAAGTGCAATTTTCTTGGCTAAGAACCCTGCTTATCATTCAAAGACAAAGCATATTGATGTTCAATATCACTTTGTTAGAGATATGGTTGAGGCTAAAAGGGTGTTGTTGGTAAAGGTGGACACTTTGAAGAATGTTGCAAATGCATTGACAAAGTCTGTGAGCACTCAGAAGTTCTCTTGGTGTAGAGAAACAATGGGTGTTGAAGAATTGGGCCAATGACTAAGCCCTCCTGTGGCCCCCCGTGGAAAGAAAACAACAAGTGGGAGAATGTTGGGTGTGTGTTATATTCTTTCCACGACTAAGCACGCACGGGGGGCGATAGCCCCCCTTGTTGGGGTCCGGGGCAGCGCCTCGGCGAAAATTTTTTGGTCCTTAATTTCCGGCGGGTAGTCCACGTCCATGGTTTTGTGCATGGTTTTGCACATGGTATTGGGGTACGATGGTTTTCGGCCCCTGGTATTTTTGTAGATCCCGTCAAGGGAACTACGGTTATGTTCTAATCCAGGGTTTATGGATTGGGGTTTATGTATGCTTCGGCATGTATATATATGTGTGTTGTAACACTAAAAGGAATATAATGAAAAATCAAGCTGGTCGTCCCAATTTGGGATCCAAGGGAAAATCTCTGTGTTTGTCTGTTTTATGTTTTATGCTCTCGCTATTGTTTATTTTCTGTTATAAGATTCATGTGTAGATAATTTTTGTTCAGGGTTAAAACCTACATAACATGCCCATAACATACTAACATACAAAACTAGGGGGCACATATGCCCCTCCATCTACTTATTATCCTCTAAAGGATCTTGTGCCAATAAGTTTGGATGCTTGAATCACTTATTTGAGCACTTGGAACACAATGAAACTCCACAAACACAACCAACTAGGGGCATCATTCCCACTTTGCATACCATATTAGTCCTCTCCATCACATATGTTTGGGGGTAGTATCTCATACTTGGGGAAATGATGGAACCCGTGGATGCCTTCTCATTTGATTAACATAGTTCTCAACCTAAACCCTAATGATCTAGGTATGGTCGATTATCCTTTCATTCAATGGATAGTTTGTCCTACCTTCCTCTCTGACAAGCCATATACACATTGCATATCATAGATGCTTGATACTATATCTTCAAATATTCTAATCTATGTGGTACCACATTTACCTCTTGGCCCCCATGTTTGACTTGGTGGGGGATGACTCTAGACCTCCTCTATTAGTTCATTTCCTCATTTGTGTTACCTTAATTAAGGCCATTTTTAGACAACTAAGGGCACACACATGAAAGTCACAAATATGAATTCTGATTTTCGGTTTATTTGCCACGATTCCTCACAATTTAGGGCCTTCTCCTCCTCTCCAAATTCTCCAACATGTCACTATGAAAATGAATTGGATTTGGGGGTAAGAAGCCCTTTTATATGAAAACCACTAGTTTTTCCTTCACCCATTTCGACCAAACCATAGATCGGTTTGATGAACCGTCAACACCATTAGAAATATATCACCGAGTTCTATAATGGGTCTCCCTTTGTTTTTGGTAATTTTAAACTTCACTCGCAAGCCATTTTTTTCCATGAGGTGTCACTTTGCCGCCTATTAAAATCAAATTTAGATAAATGTGTTTCGGATTAATCACATCATTAGGATTTGGTCGACCTTTCAAACCATCTAATGTGGTTCATCCTCAGGACAAGGTGAAAAAATAAGATCGATCTAACAGAATAAATAGTGAGGATGCATCATTCTCAGAAATAGCACAAGAAAAACTAGTTGTTAAAAACTAGCCATTAAATACTAGCCTTTAATTAGAAGGTTAGTTTATAAAATTTGATTTCAATTTATTATTTATAAAAAAAAATATCAACGTTATAATAGTTTAATTAAAATAAGGTTTATTATTTTATTATGTAATTTATTTATTTTAATATAAGTTATTTTAAAAACCCTAAATCAAAAATCAAGAAAAATTCAAAAGAAAATATAAATGAAAAACCTAAAATAATAAAAAGAGGGTTGTATTATAATATAAAAATTATTATTATAATAAGGCTTTCAATTTAAAATTTGGTGTTCTTTGCACTCTTGCTACCCGTGCTCTAAGAATCTCTAATGACAGCCACTTAGAGTCCGAGAAATCTCATCTTCTTGAGGTGTTTGAGAATAATGGTTATAGTAGATCACAGGGCCTTAAGGCCTTTCAAAAAGCCTATAAAGGGTTAAAAGGTAAATCGCCCCGAGAGGATCCTATATCCAAATTTCATTTGTCATTTATCCAGGGGACTTTGCAAAAAAATTATCATGTCCTTAAGTGTAATCATATCTCCTCGTCATTCAAGCCTCTCTGTACTATTATAAACTCGTTAGGTTCCGTAAAAGACCCTATTGACCCTAAGGACATTAAGGGTATTTATCTGGTTCCTCCTTCCTGTGGTACTCCCTATATTGGGGAAATAGGTTGGTCTATTAGACAGAGAATCCAGGAGCATGTGGCGGACATCAAGCACAATCGATCCTGCACTTCAGCTCTGGCCGAGCATGTGGAAAAATCATGTCACCATGTTTGCAATGAGGACTCTGAAGTTATTACGAGGATTGGTCACTTCCACCATAGGAAGCTCATGGAATCCATTGAGATTGAGAGGCATGCTAAGAATCTCAACAGGGATGATGGGTGGAAATTGAGTAGGAGTTGGACTCCAGCCCTCTCTAAATGATTTTGCCCTTTTGTGTTTTGGTTTTGGTCCTTGTCAAATTATTTTTCCTTTGTCTACTCTTTTTCTTTTCTTTTCCTTTTTTAGTTATTGTTCATTTTATTTTATTCTCAATATATAAATAAGACTTCGTTATAAACTTTTATTAAAATAATATAAAAATTTTAAATTGAAAACCTTATTATAATAATAATTTATATATTATGATACAACCCTCTTTTTATTATTTTAGGTTTTTTCCTTTATATTTTCTTTTGACTTTTTCTTGATTTAGGATTTACGATTTTTAAAATAAATTATATTAAAATAAAATTAATTACATAATAAACTAATAAACCTTATTTAAATTAAACTATTATAATATTGATAAAAAATTTATAAATAATAAATTGAAATTAAACTTTCTAAACTAACCTTCTAATTAAAGGCTAGTTTTCAACGGCTAGTTTTTAACAACTAGTTTTTCTCGTGCTATTTCTGAGCAATGATGCATCCTCACTATTTATTATGTTAGATCGATCTTCTTTTTTCACCTTGTCCTGTGGATGAACCACACTATATGGTTCGAAACTTCAACCAAATCCTAATGATGTAATTAATCCGAAATACATTTATCTATATTATGGATCACAAAATTCTTAGATCTAACAAAACCAAATTTATTCATATGGGTTGCTTGCCCTTTGGTACCACTTTACATTTGTACTTGTCAAATCATGTGTCGATTTTCATCATGAGTAGCCATTATTTACTCATGGTTTTATGGTCCCCTCCTGGCCTCCACCATATGGCAGCATCATCGAGTCACCCTTGTTCATAGCATCAAAGATGAGTCACCCTTACATTCATGGAGTTTTTTTTGAGTCTCATTGAGTTGGTTACAGTATTCCATCGATATTTGCAACGCATTCATCCCATTCTTCTCATATTTTTCCTCCATCTATATTGATCTATCTTTGAAAAACCCTCTTCTGATTAATTGACCATCCGCTCTAGAATCGAGTTAGTCACTGCCAGGTCAACCATGTATATCATGCTCTGACAATGGAATTCATCCATCTGCCTCTCATCTTGAATCCTTCCATCATCATCCCTCATGTCAGTCCATAATTCACATTGATATGATCCCTCGTGCCCTTGTTGAGGATTCCTCATTGCCTCCACCTTAGTAGGCCCTCTTCTGTCGACTTCAACAAATTTATTCCAAGAGAGTGGTTGAGAGGGTGGTGTACCTTGGTTCCATGTTTCATAATTGTTTGGTGCCTTGGATCAAGAAAATAGAATCACTATTTCCCTTTGAATTTGTTTTTTCTCATGTGTTAGACTACAGCTCATTATCTCACGATCAAGAATCATACACTTGATGGTCCAGTGATCCAATAGATTGTCCTAGTATTTCCTAGTTATGTGTGAGATTTTCCAAACCTCATGAAGGGGTTCCCCTTCAAGTATCCCCCCACATGCTTGGTTGACAGAAGATTATTATCCAACCTCAGATGTAGTTCCACATATTTGATGGGTCTAGTTTCATCTGCTTGCAATGCCCACAACATGCATGTCTCCTTCAGATGATCCATTCATAATTTCATATCCCTTTCCTGTTCAGCATGGACTCCTTCGTTTTAATCCCCCATCACCATGTCAGCTTGAGGGGAATTATTTCTCATGTACTCAGATCAACAGATGTTATTGTATTCATTCATGACCTATGTTTTTCTAGGCACATTAGGTATATGGGACTCATTGTATTATTATATCACATTCTATCCCATTTGTGCCAACGTATCAAATATCCTGTATCATATAATTTGTAGCTCAATCCCACATTGCTAGGCTGACCATTATTATTTGTACTCAATTATCTCTTCGATTATGGGTATGCCTCCCCCGCATCATTTGATATCATGTACTCCAAAATAAACCAAAATAAAAAGGGAACTTATATCAGTTTAGTAGGTCTCTCCCCCTCCATTCCTCCATCCTTCCTTGTATTGCTTCAGCTGGCTCTCTCTCTCTCTCTCTCTCTCTCTCTCTCTCTCTCTCTCTCTCTCTCTCCCCTTTGTGTCTCATGGAAATGTAACCTACAAAGTATTTTAGTCATATTATTTTCTCCTAACACTCATATGTTGGGAGGCAATCTGTTATCACTAAAAAATTATCACCTAACCATTTATAACTAGTTGGATCGAAATACACCATGTAGGATTAATTTTACCATAGTAAAATCACTTTCACTATAGGAAATAATTTAGTAAACCATTTTTATTAAAATATTTATGACTAAAATTAATAAATCTCATGGGAATAATTGAATAAATCATTATTTATTTAATTTTCTCTAGCAATAATTATTAAATAATTATTTGATAACTATTCCTTGTCAGATTTGACTAAATCACCTAGGAATAATTAAATAAATCATTATTTATTTATTATTCCTTAATTGTATATTTGGAATAATTATTAAACTATTATTTAATAATTATTTCAATTTCACACATTTTTTAATCATTGTGAAGTGATTAATAAATCATTTTATGTGTTAATTACTTCTAAATAAAGACTTTTGACCATTTTGAATATCTTTTCCCTCTCCAAAAAATATAATAAATTATTATTATCTTGATTTGATCAATAATATCTTGTTATTTCCCATTTCGATATTTACTCAATACTTTGTTATAAATCAAAGGGTTTTCGATTCATTCTCCACCATGATCACTATCATCATCAACATATCGTCTTCTCATATTTGAACTCCCACTTGAGTTCCATTTTCTATTTTGGTTTTTTCTCACATTGAGAGAAAGAAAAGATAGTTAAAGCATAAGGACATCAAAGGACCCATCCCGGGGAGGGGGATTTGCAGACCCTTGTTGTAGATCTCCTTCACCAGGTTTTTTCTAGTGAAAATATTATTCATTTAAAGTCTTCTTCTATTGGGTTATTGCGACAGTTATTTCTTGTTGTTTTATATTTTGGATCCATACAATATTTTTTATGTAGGGTTTTTTCTTTTTTCATTGCAGATATGAAACATAAACAACCATATTTTGTTGTTAGGATCACTCATCACCAGTGACTTGAGTGGATAATTTTTGGTATACCTTCCAAAAATATTTACACTAACGGAAACACCAATGTATGTGAGCACGTCTCATGGAAATTCACTTTAACAAAGATTCGCTATAGTTGTCACACTCTAAATTGTCTTCTATTACCAATGAATCAACCCTGAATAAATTAAATTTCATCAACTCCTCTCAAACCTTCAGAATTCAACCCCTACAATGGATGATTGGAAACTTCTCATGAACATTTGGAATCCTTCCTCCCACGTAATGAGTAGCAATAATTTCAAAATTCAATGCACCTTTAGTCAACTAATGAACCTATCACGCTACTCAATAAAGTAATGTTTAAAGATTTTAAAATGATAGTTACATGTTGTTATGTCAAGCAAAGGAAACAAAAATCCCCCTCTACTCAAGAGAATGAAAAACTTGCTGCAAAAGTGATCCTATGCATTGGAAAAAAATCCATACTAACAAGCAACTTATGGATCAAAGCAGACCTTTTTAATGGACCATTTGGAAAATTTGTTGTTATCTTCTATTCAGCTAATTCTTGACCGCTATAGTTTCCATAATTTCTTGTTTATTTCATTCACTACAAAGGTCCACATTTGAATTTTTTTAAATCCAAAATATAATGCACCAATCCCCCCATTAAAGGGGCTCTCACTCAAAAAATCCACTTCACATGGCATAGGGCTTGACAATTCATAAATCACAAGTCATGACCTTAGAAATGGAAACAATCGACATTGGTAACATTGAATTCCAAGGTATAACATTGACATCAATATATAGATTTAGATCATTGTGTGATCTTTGCATCTCTCCAGCTTTTTCCTTGTCTCGCTACTCATGCATGCAAGAAAATTCTTTTCAAACATAGAAAACACAAGGAAGCATACATTTCCTCTAAAAAATTTTGATAAACTATGTGAAAAACGTTTCTTACTAGTAAACCGACTTCATTTTCTTGCACTTCAAAATATTTCATCTACTCTCTCATTCAAAAACATTTAAATTTGTGTACTTATTTATCTTCTATTCTTCTATGTTACTTTCATTTTTTTTGGTTGCTACTACTTTACTTCCATGTTTTCCCTTGCATTTACTGAAATTCTGAATCTCTTCTTATAAAATTTTCGTTGTCTTGAAAAATAATAGATTAATATGTGACATGTCTGCATGCTCTATAGATCTTGTCATGAAATAAATCAAAAGGATATTTTTCTTCTGGATATACAAGTAAAATCATCATACTCTCCTAATTTTCCTCTATATCGCATGCCTCCAACTCTCCAACTACTTTCTAGGAATAACGACTTCATGCATTTCCTCATACATACACATAAAATGGATGTAATGGTTCATATTCGAATAGATTGGCAAGAAAAATATCTCGATCATGTCCCAAAACTAGATTCCAAATGGTGTTATATATGCCACTCATCGACATGTATTTACGACTAACATGGCCTTCTTTGTCAAAATTTTACAGTTACAAATCAAAATCATGTATGCCTACACTTTTCCCTTCACTGAGCACAACTTGTACTTCATGAACTTGAACCACATATTTGGCATTCCACTATGTACCTTTTATTTGATAGAAATCAATACATTTTCATATCCTTATCGAAATTTCTTTTAATTAGTCATGAACGTCTGTATTTTATTATTGCAATGATATTATATTTAGCTAGGTTGTTTTTCTTGAGGTTGATTCAAGATTTCTCTAAGGTATGACTTTTTTGTGAACCATTTTTCTCATTTTTAAAAATGTGTTTAGAACATGTTAGTTAACTACAAGATATCACGTAGGGGCCAATATTATTGTTTTTTTTGGTATGTAAATAATTTTAGTTGGAATATTTTGATACTATCTAGGCATCACAATTTTTTTACTTTGATGTATTTGCATTAATGTTTGAATTCCATGTTTATTTTTATTTATTCCCTTGGTGATTATTGTCTATGAAGAACGATCAATTGTTTTAAATGGGTATATTTCAAGGAGGAACCTTGATGAGTTAGTTGTTGTAAAGAGAAGGATTGGATTTTTCCAAAATATTATCTTGGAAAACTCACACATATAAGAGGAAGAATTTTTCTCAATTTCATTTTGAACTTTTTTAACCACAAGATATTTTTTTATTGTTTTTATATAAAAAAATTAAATAATAAATTATCAATGATGAACAAAAGTGATTATATTCCAATTCCTCCTGCAAGTGTTCTCATTTGTATTCAATCATTTCTTGTATAGATATCAATAAAAGTACAACATATTTGTTACAATGCACACTACTTAGTACTTGTCCATATATGATAATTTTTTATTACGATATATATATATATATAAAATAAAAAATAAATACACTAAAAAACTTAAATTAATATATCAATTATTATTTGCTTGATTATGGAAACCAAAATACAACTTCAAATTAACAATCCTAATAGTGTCTATTTGCTCCTTTTGGGGCAACTATTAGTTTATACTTGTTATTCAAATTAGTAAACCTTTCCATAACCAAGTCAATTCAATTACCACCTAAACGAGCATAGTTATTATATTTAATTACAATGAGATCAAAACTCTTAAGTTTTTCATATAAATTTTATATAGAGAGAGGGGGAGGGGTATGGGGATGGGGATAGGGAAATATTTAAAGTTATATTGATTAATAATTTATTTTTTTGATATAATGAAATAATTTAACCCTTTAACATCAAAATTAAGAGGTATTTTATAAATGTTAAAGTTTATTCTTTATAAATTATTTGAGTTATTTGAGGTAATTTAATTTTCCTTGAATAATAGTGATAATTAAATCTACATTCATGGATAGTATATAATTATCATTATCCTTGCTACTAACTACTTTAAAATTATGGTATGTGTTTTATCACATTGAAAATTTATATACCTATAACTTCCTCCCAAAATTATAGGGTGATATTTCAATATGTTTGTATATCCACTCCTTCCTCTCCACTTCACTACTCATGCTCCTCGAGGAGCTTTCCCAAGCTCAATTTTAATGTAACGTTGAAGGGAAATCCAGGCAAAGATGGGTGGTGGAGTTTCTTGTTTAGACTTAAGAGTAATTATTCATATCTACACTGGTCATGTGGAGATTAACAATAATGATGTTGTAGAGCTATTTTCTCTTGAATTTTTCCTTAGGTAAGCCCTCCATCTAAATTTCAAGCTTTGTGAACTCGTAACTCATTGTTGCGATGTTATAAAAATTCTCTTGTGGGTCTTCATTGCTTCAAATATCTCATAGTTGTTAGCTAGAAAAAATCTTGTCTATAATTCCATCCCTCCTATCTCAAATTCATGTTGTTCTTACTTATCATGCTAGAATTCAAGGAAATAAAGTAGTGTAAGATATTTCCAATGAAGGGTGTAAATATCCTTCCTCCTTAATCAACTGCTTATGGAAATCTGTCTCAACCTCTCTCCTTAAGGAGGATTATTTTGGGCTTGCTCGGAAATATTTAACCTCCTTTATTAGGGTGATCACATGGGAAATTGATGTGGCCATTGGATGACAGGCCTTGGCTTCGGGCCATGGTCGCCTCCAACATGTCCGACTTCAATACTTGACATCAAATGCTACTTTAAAAGAAAAAATTGTCAGCTTGCATGCCATTTTGCATTGATTTCATTCATGTGAGGGTGGTCTACAAAATTTATGTGGTGGGTCTCCAAAACTTATTTTGTGGTCTCCATCTTCTATCTCCTTAAAATTATTTCTATTTCCAATTCAGTAACAATTCTACGATAATTTCCTTTGGCCACCATGATTTCTAGCTATAACCTATCCCTCTTCTAGTTTGTGCCTAGGAGCCTGACTTGGGCATTTCTTTTGCCTTAATCAGAACTAAAAGTTTAGAAGGGATACCCCACTGTGATCTCTAACTCATATTTCATTTCTAAGGAGGGTATTAACCTCCTCTTTGGCTTACACTTCCTTCACTGTTGGCCTTAAAGAGACGCTACCTTGCTCATTGTTCCGTCCCTTCAGCTATTATGACTCACCATTGATCCAAATGTAATCATGATGGAAGAGGTAAAGATAATGTGGGTGGAAATAGAGCCATATTCTAGGCTGAGGCATGAACCCACTATTACCAGAGTCATATTCCCCCATAAATTCATGTCGTCAAGGAGGATGACCAAGATGAATGATATGGTATCTTGGATTCAAATTTGATGGAGGGTCTTCAGCCTAGATCCTTGACACAAGGAATAATAGAGGTTGCTATAATTTCTATGTATATTGTGTGGATTTATATTGGCATATGAAGCCACTACTAGGCAAGGTTCTATTTTACAGATATGAGGCTAGGGAAAACATTTTGAAGAAGTTGGATAAATTGAAACAGGTATTTATGGATGTTGAGGGAAGGCTTGCATGCCTCAAATTAGGCTTGCCTCTAGGACCAACAGTGGAACCCTCTTTCATACATGAAGACCATCCCATTGACCTATATACTTCACTATCTTCATAATTTTAGGCTACTTCTTGTTGGTTGTATTATGATGATTAACAATTTTGTTTCTATAGCCATTACTATTATTAGCTTTTTGGATAGTTTTTATTCCTTTTTTACACGGGAATGGCATACTCTATATAGGTTTTTATGGTTTCGACTATTTTTCTCACTTATGGAACAACTTTCATCCTTATTAGTTTAATGTTGGCACTCTTGGAACTTTTGTAGACATTGTGTGTTAAATAGTTATTCCATCTATGGTCTATTTTCCCTAATAGCAAGCCAAAGTCAAATAATGTCTCAAAAATACTTTTTATTTATATCAAAATGAAGACTTTAACTTAAAAGATATATACCTAAAAATTCCAAATTATAAACTATGAATAATAAATTTAGAATAATAATTATTACTATTATTGGTGGAAATCTGAAGTGATTGAGTGAGGATGGATATCGTCAAGCCGATTAGGGTTTTTCTTAAAAGTCAGGCTTGCAGCTTCCCATTAGGCATGGATCTAGAGTGGATGACCTTAGGGGTATGAACTACGCAATGGAATGGAGTAGTTAAGCTTAGTTTTGTTGATGGAATAGTTTGGAAACATACTATGGTGTCTTAGGGAGTTCTTCGACCATTTCTCTCTAGTGTATTTTATAAACCCTTTTCGCACTTAGAATATAAAGAGGTAGGGATAAAGATGGATAAGAAATATGGATACTTTAGGCCATATCATTTTTTCTTAGCTAGAAACACAAAATGAGTTCTCATGTCGAGAAGGGGATAACTCTACAATAGTGCAGACCAGTTGAGTACTCATCCTGATCTACTAAAGAGGTTGTGGAGGTTAAGCCCACTTAGGATGATGAATGACTATTCTTATGATACATGTTTTTTTCCACCACATTTCCATAATGGGAGAGAAAGATGTGAGAGTAAAAACATCCATTGTTAGGATTGGATCTCATCATTCTGAGCAAGAGGAAAAAAGGAATATATGGAACAAATAGACTTCCAAATATTTATCAAAGACCTACATGAAAATTCTACCCTATTCTAGATTGTGGATTCAAGTTCCATGAAAAATATTAAGAAGTGTATAGAGAAGTGGTTGAGTATTCCTACAAATACACATTGTCTCCTTTTCGAAGGAAATATTCTTCATAATTATTCTCATATGAAGGATCATTGCATCTCTAGAAACTCTACCATAATCTTAAATATGAGATTGTCTGGAGGTACCCTGAGATCAAAAAACTTGGGAGCACCTATCTCCTAAAAGGATGTGGTGCAAGGGCAGGGATCCAAACCAGTGGATACACCTCAATAAAACTCAGGATCATACATTTTTGAAGAAATGAAACAATTTCCTTCCATTTAGGTTAATCTCTCAGAGGTAACCCATATGTTTTCCTCTATCCAATCTAGGGTTGTGATCTATAGGTTTAACAGTTTCTCGCCTAGATCTGATGCCTTACACCAATAATTTTTCTCAACTTGGACCCAAAATTATGATATTTATTTATGATCCAAGGGTTTCTCTTTTTTTCAATTCGATCCTTGGGAAGATATGGATAAATTATTAAATGAAATTCCATGGTTTTAGGGAAGATATGAGCTCTTCATGACCCTCTAGCTCCCTAATTTTTATGCCACAAACATGGTGGTCTCAACAATGCTCGTGTGGGTGAGACTATTAAATCCCCCCTTCCTTTTTGGCACCATGAGGTTCTAGGGGAAATTAGGAACATTAAAAAAGATGGACCTCGAAAGAATGGAGAAATGTTTATTCACCTTTGCCATAATATGTGTTGAAATAGACCTTAGTAAATGTCTACCATATCACATTTATCTAAAATGCAAAAACGTACAATGGACCCAATTGTTAGATTATGAAAATACAACATTCATATGTCATATATGTTACCAAACAGGACACTTGCATAACACATGCCTACAAGATAAAATTATGAAAAAAAAAAACAAAAGGGGAAGACCTAGAAAAAAAAGGATGGAAACCTTATGATCCCTACCTCTTCGAAGAGGAAGAAGGGGAAACCACAAATGACCCTACAAACCAAGCAGAAGGGGGTGAAACAATTAAAAATAGAAATGCATCCCATATGCAAAAGGGCATCAAATTAGAAGAAATCCAAGCCCCAGAACAACAAAAATGGAGGCATACAATGAGAACAGGATAAGGGGTATAAAGAGAGCACATGTTTATGAGAGCTAAGAAGTAGCCGAAGAAACCCCACCACAAACATTAGGAAATAAATTGGAAATGGTTTCAGTTGAACTCAACTCAAGAGGTTAGCATAAGGTACATAAAAAACAAAAAAGTAGTCAAAAAGAGAACTTAAGTGATTATTATCACACTTAACTTCTATATTTTTTTATGTAATTTTTTCAGACTTTTTTCTTACTAGATTATTTTAGCACCTAAAAAATGTAATTTTGTTCCTTGTTTCACATTGAATAAATTTACGATTCTTTTCCTTGGAAAAAATAATACATTTAAAGTTAAAAGAAAATAAAATAAGGGTAAAATACCACCATTTAATCCATACGTACTAAACAAGTGCTACATAGTAACTATTACCTATCGCTTAGTTTAAATATAGTAATGCTGCAATTGCAATTTGATAGAGAGATGATGGACTTTTGAATATATATATATATATATATAACCTATCGCTTAGTTTAAATATAGTAATGCTGCAATTGCAATTTGATAGAAAGATGATGGATTTTTGAATATATATATATAATCTAATTTTATAAAATATATTATAGAGTTAATATACATTTAAACTATAATTACTTTATATTTGAATTGAATCTAAAATGATTAAAATGAGAATATTAAAAATAATAATTTAAATTATTAAATTTGAAAAAGTATTTTTATAAATATTAAAAAATTAAGATGGTGATGATGGTTAATGTCCACTTTGGTCTATCAGACCTAAAGAAGCGAATTATTTAGTTTGTTTTAAAATTGTACTCCTATGCTCAAAGAGCTTGGAGAGAAGCGTCTCGAGCTCACTATAATTTTGACATGTTAAAAGGCTAGGAAGGTCAGTATTGCAACAAAGATTATGAAACTGAGATCTAATGTGGGTGTACACAGGGCACTCTAAGAGGAAGTTATTTTCATCCTCAATGTTCATATTCTCGCAGAGAGGGTAGATCCTTTCCGCCCATGGTGTTTTAGGAACTACCCAACGACCTGTTTCACTATGGATTTCATGAGAGTTCGTTCTAATCTTGGCTATATTAATTTTTTTCTTTGAGCTAGTTAAAACAGAGAGATACTTTTGATCTTCTAGAGTAGGGTTGATGACCTCCTTATCATATCTTAATTTTATTTTAGCCTCTAAATATTTCTCACGCCACATCTTCTCTTTAAACTTAGAAGTAACAATATTTTTAATGTTATTAATATTTTGCAATGCAACATTTTCTTAGATCTCCCAATAGTTTAACCATGCCCTAGTATCTTTATACCAACCTCGTTTGAGCCTTAGGTGCTTTTGGTTGGAATTTAAAGCTATCTTAGGAAGTCTATGGTCTCCCATGTTATTGATTTTGTGCTTGTACAACAGAAGCCTAGTCATATCTAGGCTCTCGATAGGGGAAAGACCCACTTCTATAAGGAGAATATGATAGGGAGTATTGCTTTTAATTTTTAGGTTATACGTTATAAAACGCTTCTGTATTTACTCAATATTTCTCCAGGATTCTCTAGAGATGTTGCAACCCCAAACCTCACATCCATACAAGATAACAGGAGTGACTAAAGCTTCAAAGAGGAGCTTCTTTCTATCCCACATCACAAGGTTTGTTGTTTTACAATTATTTTCAAGACCAAAATAAGCTTTCCACCCTCCATTAATCATTTTCCCAATGCTATAGTTTCAGTTGAGCTTGTGATGAATATCAATTCCTAGGTACTTGTAAGAAGACACTTCCTCCAAGTTGCCATTGTCATACAAAAAATTAGCGTAAGTGTCCTTCTTGGATTTGATAATCATAACTTTTGGTTTTTCAGTGTTAAAAGTCAATACCCATGGTAGAGCATAAATCCTTAAGAAGTCTAAGTTTTTTATCAAGATTAGAAGGGAACCTTGCCAGAAGAACAATATCGTCAGCATAGAGAAGAAGGATGATGACTATTTCAGCTAAGATCGCGCCAGCACAGCCTGCTTCCTCTAAAAAACCTTCTAGCTTGTCGATGTCAATGCCAAATAGAGTAGGGAAGAGGGGGCAACCTTGTATAACCCCAATAATACACTTGATATCTTTTGACCACCCCTCATTGCTCTTTAACTTGGAAATTACATTCTCGTATAACCTTATAGCGGTATCTATCAACTCTAAAGGAACCTTTAGCCCTTTTAATCTATTCCATAGGTTGTTTCTAGGTACCATATCGAAAGCCTTTCTAAAGTCCACAAAGAAACAAAAGAGATTGGATTTATCATTACAACATTCCTCCACAATTATCCTAAACGTAACGAGGTGGTTCATTGTTGAGTGTTGCCTTCTAAAACCCGTTTGGCCTTTAGCCCACTTACCTTCACTTTCAAGCCATATGTGCATCTTCTTTTCCAAAATAATACCATATAACTTGGCTAAGAGAGGGACAATCATAATTTTCTGATAATTAGAGGGGTTATTTGTCTCCCCACTTTTAAAACTAGGAATAATGAGGCTCTGAGTCCATGGTTTAGGGAACCATTTATTGACCACTTGATTGAAAAGCTTGTGGATGTGAGGGATGAGGATAGGACCTCCAATTTTTAAGATTTCTTTGTGGTAACCTTCAATGTCCTTAGCTTTTCCATTTGCCAAGTGCTTAACCCCAAAATCTATGTCTTCTAATGAGAAAACTTATTTCGTTGTGAGCAGGGTTTCAAAGTTATCTATGCCATTTGGAGATTCATAAATCTTTTTAGGATATGAATTCCAGACATGTAAAGAAATTCTATTATTATTGTTAATTTTTCTAGTTAGAATCTGCCTCCAGAATTTCTTAGGAGCTACCTTAGAGAGGTGTAAGAGATATTCTTGTCTTTTATGAATGTACTATCTTTTTTTCCTTTTAGTTATGGCTTTGTATATTTTTATCTTGCCAATTTTAAGAGATTCATCAATAGCTTCCTTAATTTCTCTCCTCACACTTTTATAATCTTTATCATACCAAGGGTTGGTTTTGCTATCTCTTTTATTACTTGAAATTTCAATTGAGAACTTGTTAATAAAATATGAGAGGGTTGTAGTAAAATTATGATAGAGGTCTTCTATGTTGTCTATACTAGATAAAGGAAGCAAATTAATTTTTAACTCATTTAGAAAGAGATCTTTTTTATTTCTATCAAAGATTAAGTTCTTTTGGCTATAAGGATTAGCTTCTATGGGATCTCTATGCATGACAAAATTGAGAGTTATAATTAGAGGTCTATGATCAGAGTCAGGCTCATGATCATTTAAGATGTCAAAATTTATTATTTCGTTGTATAAATAGATAAATATATATCATAAATAACATAGTCTATCATGTTGCTACCAAACTCATGGATACAAGTCATCTGACTAGAATTAGACCACTTCTTTAGACCGTTGCAAATAATATAAAACTTATATTAATTTAATATCTTAATATTAAAATTAATAGATTTCTATTTTTCATATATTATAAATAAATTCTTAATTTTTATTTAATTTATTGATATATAATCATTTATTCTCATAAATTTTAAATTTATGAGAATATGAAATGTAATATCATACAAAAGAGGTAATGAAATTTAGATTCCAAGCTCAATGGTCGATTAAATCCACTTACGCTTTGCGTTCACGCCCACCCATTCTCAAAACATGGAGATGTCCATTACCATAGCACTAGTGGTCTCGAAAAGTAAGCATGTGGTATCAAACTCAACACCTATCTAATCCCTTAATCCTTTTTCCAATGAGGATCGTTCACCATTGAAATCAGAGGTCTAAATCATGGCTTATTTGACCCGTTTTCCATGCAACATGCTTTTCATAAAGGGAATCTCAGACTTCACCATTAAATAGCTTATAATCTAAAAAATATGTATTTTGGTAGTATAGTATTCATGATTTTTTTTATTAATTATATTTGTATTTATATAATGATGACAAAATAAGAGTGATAAGAATTAAACCAATCATATTTCAAATAAATAAATTTAAATATTATGAAAAAATAATAAAATTTAATTATTAATATTAAATTATAGAGAAGTTGCAAATATTTTTAGGTCAAACACAATTAATAAGCTAGTCAATGCAAAATTGAAGAGGTTATACACAAAGGTATAATAAGTATTAAACGATGTAAAATGTTTTTATCATAAGAAATAATTGTAAATTCCATTTTTCATATATTTCTTATTTTTTGTATAATTAACTTTGAATCAGAACATTCTAAGTCTCTCAACAAAATTGCGATGGAACAAAACATATTATAAGCATAGATCCATCATAAATACGGATCTAACATACGGATCTAACATGAGCCCAAAGGGATCAAATTTCTTCACGTGCAAACTTATTTAGAGTGCAAAAAATAATGTGTAATTTTTCAATATTTAAATTGTAGTTTTGAATGCTATATATATAGTATATATTGGACCAAATAAAAGTTTTAACCATAAAACATTATTTTTTCATGATATATACATAATTTTTTTAAATGATAAAAATATACACATAGTTGACATTAAAATATTTTAGAGACATTTTATCAACCCGGATTTTTGGGATTTTTTTATTATTAATATATTTTTAAGTATATATCAATATTAATTCATATTAAAATATTTTATTGATAACCAATATTGAATAATTTTTTATATACAACATTAAAGGGGCAGATGTCAACTCGACAGATGGATGGACATACTTACACATCCTCATCATACTGGACTGTAGAATGAACCTCTCGACCAAATTAATATGTCAGTGGAATAAAGAATTTAAATTAGTTTTTTAGATCAATTATTAAAAATGCTATCTAACATTACATTCCATAGGTTGTTTCTAGGTACCGTATCGAAAGCCTTTCATAAGTCCACAAAGAAACAAAAGAGATTGGATTTATCATTACAACATTCCTCCACAATTATCCTAAACGTAACGAGGTGGTTCATTGTTGAGTGTTGCCTTCTAAAACCCGTTTGGCCTTTAGCCCACTTACCTTCACTTTCAAGCCATATGTGCATCTTCTTTTCCAAGATAATACCATATAACTTGGCTAAGAGAGGGATAATCATAATTGTCTGATAATTAGACGGGTTATTTGTCTCCCCACTTTTAAATATAGGAATAATGAGGCTCTAATTCCATGGTTTAGGGAACCATTTCTTGACCACTTGATTGAAAATCTTGTGGATGTGAGGGATGAGGATAGGACCTCCAATTTTTAAGATTTCTTCCTGGTAACCTTCAATGTCCTTAGCTTTTCCATTTTCCAGGTGCTTAACCCCAAAATCTATGTCTTCTAATGAGAAAACTTATTTCATTGTGAGCAGGGTTTCAAAGTTATCTATGCCATTTGGAGATTCATAAAGCTTTTTAAGATATGAATTTCAGTCGTGTAAAGAAATTATATTATTATTGTTAGTTTTTCTAGTTAGAATCTGCCTCCAGAATTTCTTGTCTTTTATGAAGGTACTATCTTTTTTTCCTTTTAGTTATGGCTTTGTGTATTTTTATCTTGCCAATTTTAAGAGATTCATCAATAGCTTCCTTAATTTCTCTCCTCGCACTTTTTACAGTCTTTATCATACCAAGGGTTGGTTTTGCTATTTCTTTTATTACTTGAAACTTCAATTGAGAACTTGATAATAGAATATGAGAGGGTTGTAGTAAAATTATGATAGAGGTCTTCTATGTTGTCTATACTAGATAAAGGAAGCAAATTAATTTTTAACTCATTTAGAAAGAGATCTTTTTTATTTCTATCAAAGATTAAGTTCTTTTGGCTATAAGGATTAGCTTCTATGGGATCTCTATGCATGACAAAATTGAGAGTTATAATTAGAGGTCTATGATCAGAGTCAGGCTTGTGGTCATTTAAGATGTCAAAATTTATTATTTCGTTGTATAAATAGATATCATAAATAACATAGTCTATCATGTTGCTACCAAACTCATGGATACAAGTCATCTGACTAAAATTAGACCACTTCTTTAGACTGTTACAAATAATATAAAACTTATATTAATTTAATATATTAATATTAAAATTAATAGATTTCTATTTTTCATATATTATAAATAAATTCTTAATTTTTATTTAATTTATTGATATATAATCATTTATTCTCATAAATTTTAAATTTATGAGAATATGAAATGTAATATCATACAAAAGAGGTAATGAAATTTAGAATCCAAGCTCAATGGTCGATTAAATCCACTTACGCTTTGCGTTCACGCCCACCCATTCTCAAAACATGGAGATATCCATTACCATAGCACTAGTGGTCTCGAAAAGTAAGCATGTGGTATCAAACTCAACACCTATCTAATCCCTTAATCCTTTTTCCAATGAGGATCGTTCACCATTGAAATCAGAGGTCTAAATCATGGCTTATTTGACCCGCTTTCCATGCAACATGCTTTTCATAAAGGGAATCTGAGACTTCACCATTAAATCGCTTATAATCTAAAAAAATATGTATTTTGGTTGTATAGTATTCATGATTTTTTTTATTAATTATATTTGTATTTATATAATGATGACAAAATAAGAGTAATAAGAATTAAACCAATCACATTTCAAATAAATAAATTTAAATATTATGAAAAAATAATAAAATTTAATTATTAATATTAAATTATGGAGAAGTTGCAAATATTTTTAGGTCAAGCACAATTAATAAGCTAGTCAATGCAAAATTGAAGAGGTTATACACAAAGGTATAATAAGTATTAAACGATGTAAAATGTTTTTATCATAAGAAATAATTGTAAATTCCATTTTTCATATATTTCTTATTTTTTGTGTAATTAACTTCGAATCAGGACATTCTAAGTCCCTCAACAAAATTGCGATGGAACAAAACATATTACCAGCATAGATCCATCTTAAATACAGATCTAACATGAACCGAGAGGGATCAAATTTCTTTCTTCACGTGCAAACTTATATAGAGTGAAAAAATAATGTGTAATTTTTCAATATTTAAATTTTAGTTGTGAATGCTATATATATAGTATATATTGGACCAAATAAAAGTTTTAACCATAAAAAATTATTTTTTCATGATATATACATAATTTTTTTAATTGATAAATAATATACACATAGTTGCCATTAAAATATTTTAGAGACATTTTATCAACCCCAATTTTTGGGATTTTTTTATTATTAATATATTTTAAAGTATATGTCAATATTAATTCATATTAAAATATTTTATTGATAGCTCATATTGAATATTTTTTTATATACAACATTAAAGGGGCACATGTTAACTCAACAGACGGACGGACATACTTACACATCCTCATCATACTAGACTGTAGAATGAACCTCTAGACCAAATTAATATGTCAATAGAATAAAAAATTTAAATTAGTTTTTTAGATCAATTATTCAAAATACTATCTAACATTACATTGCCAAGCTATTAAAATGGGGTGGGTTATACGTTCAATAAATGTATAAATGAGAACTATTTAATAAAATATATTAAATTAAAATCCAACCTATTAAAATGAAGTATGTGATGAGTTATACATCCAATATAAAATATTATGTATAGAATAAATGGTGCACTTTTGGGTGTTTTTGGATCTAGAGGAAATAATTATCTTACTGGGAAGCTACAAAAATTACTCATAATAAGGATGAAGCTCATGCCTTGTGTTTAAGAGTTTAGGTGGATTTATCCTACGACATTAATTGCCCTATCATTCTTGGGGATTTCAAGAACATTATATTTCATATTCAACTAAGGTCCCATTTCTTGATGCCATATTGTTTTTGATCTTCCTATACATCTTTTCTCTCCTCTCCCCATTCCCCTCTATTTCCTCCTTTCATCTCCATTGGGTCAATAATTCCCTTATTGATTTTCAAGTTAATTTTGCAATTAGTGGAAGAATGAAGGACGTCATAGTTAATCGTCAAAGTTCCACCCTCCACATTCCATGAAGCCACCCTCCTCTGATTATTCAAACGTCCCATATGATCTTCATGGCATCACTCAATCCCATTCATCACAATCAAATAACACTTCTCCCTCACTTCAATGTCACCATCCTTAACATCAGAGCCTCTTTTATTTATCACCCACGATCCTTCTAGTGTCAATGTGGGTTTACACTTACTTTGTTGGATCTCAGAGCCTATCCTTCCCATCATCCCTACAAGTGGGCTTCAATGGATACATGATTCGAAATAATGGATTTCCATGTTAACAAACCCCTTGCACGGAGAATTACCCTACTTGATTACTTGGATTTAGTTCTTGTCCACTCACTTCCATTTCAAGGCATCTTAGACAAAGAATAATTAGAACAATTTGGCTATGAGGTACCCCCTCCTAACTGCGCCCATAGAGAAAAAATATTACAAATTCCTAAAGAGGAATCTTCATCAGATTATAGTGGATTTCAAGGAGCTTCACTCCTTACTTTACCAACGCCAAATTTGTTTCTCTAACCTAATTTCTATGTATATTAAGATGTCTTTAGAGGTTTCAACTCGTCACTTCCAAAAATGTTAACAACTTCAAGATGAGTGTGGAGCTCTATGCACCCAACAAGATGAATTCAAGAAACAACAACTGAAAGATATGAAAAATTATTCCCCCTTAGGATTCAATGGTATATATGACATTTCCCTTTAAAAAATAAGTAATTTGGATAAATATTTATAATTAGTATAACTAAAAGGTTTTATCATTTTAAAGTAAACTATTTTATTTAATTGTATTTTAGTTTTAGATAGGTGGTGAATGGGGTAGGGTGATCATTATTCTTAGAGGAAAATTTGAAATTTCCTATATTTGGAGTTTGGGACAAGCCTTAAATAATTAGGCTAAAACTTATGGTCTCTTTTAGGGTTTAATCTAGGCTCTAGTTTGGAAAATTAATAAATTAATTATAATAGGGGATTCTAAAAACAGAATTTTTCATCTTCGTAAGGAAATAGCACAATAGATGTGAAATTAAAGTTCATTCTCAATAAATCAAGCACATTTTATCCAAATACATAGAGTTTTACAGTTATCATCTCTTAAGGCATAACAACCAATGCCTTAACAACCAATGTTAAGGCATGGAATCTTTTCTTTCCATATTTTGGTATTTTTTTTTCACTTGTGTATATAGTAAAAAGTATATTGCCTAGTTTTCGATGATGCTACAGGAAAGGGAGAACATTTAATGCCTTTGTCCTTGTTATTTGGGGAGTATATGGTAGTAGAGATGGGTTTGGTTTATATAAAGCATAGGGAAACTAATGGTGAATTCAAAAAGAGCTAGTATGGAAGCATAATGGGCTTGGGAGGATGTAGTTCAAAAATTGAAATATGATATTTTTCAATCATAAATTAGACTGCAATTCAACAATTGGAAACCAAGATTCTTTAGCTATAGATTAGACATAATAAAATTTTCTCCAACTTGATTTCTCGATTAGGGATGCTAGTGGAGTGGACTAAGGATGAGATTTATAATCTTCGTAAAAAATTTGGGGATATCCTTCTTAATCCGAGTTAGCGATAGCAAGGAACCCTCTCATCTAGTGTTTTTTTTAAGAAAAAGTGATTTTATTTCTTAGATTGTGACAAAAATATACATATTGGTATTCCTTGGTCTACCATTAGGGAAAATAGACCAATGGAAAACCATAGTTCTTTGAGCATCTAAAAATTACAATTGTCTTGAAAGTTCAAAATTACAGAGCATATTTCCCAAGGCTACTATGAACTGATAACTAGAAAACTAGTAAGGAAAATAAATATAAAGAGTATGAGCATAAACCATTAACCATTTTTAGGTGAGTTTGAATCCTTAAATAGGTTCTTTGTTGTTTCCTTGTAGTATCCTAGACCAAGAGGGAGGCCCAAATGTACCTTAATTCATTGCAGTCCTTCGTCCACTCCACCTGCAATGAGTTGGATTGCATCAAACATAAATATGATTTTGTCTTGTGTCATGTTACTATCCAATAAGACTCAGTTTAACACCATTTTCATGTCCCTATATATGTCTATGGTGTACATATACAGGTTTAATATACCCCATGTTGTCTTGAATCTGGAACCAAAACTATTATTTCACTGGTTAATTTCATGTTCAAGAGGAAATCGTATTCCCCTACAATATTGTATTTAGTATTGGTGATTTCCCCTTGAATAGGTTGTAGTGTGTGGGCATGAAATATCTCATTTGAGGACTTTTCCCTCTATTGAGCCCTAGTGTTCCCCATTTCTCTATAATATGAAGCACCCCATTGGATTCTAGTATGTTGTCAAGGCATTAGGTATCTCAAGAAGGTGTTAGGATAAAAAAATAAAATATGTGAGGCATGGCCAGAGTCAAAGAATTGGGGAGATGTGATGAAACCCATAGAAAATGCTCGTAATTGAATGGATTAAGCAGAGACAGATGGGTCATAGATGTATATGTTGTGGGAGATGGTTAAGGTGAGAGGAGACGAAGAAATTTTTTAGGTGAAGTTGACGCTAAGTGTGGCTCCTAGTAATTAAGGGAGGGACCAGAGGGGAGGATAAAGAGATGAAAATAAATCTCTAGAGATTTATAGAGGAAAATTAGGGAAAATGAGGACCGTGGAGGGAATGGGCTAGCATGAGGGATAGCCACCCAAAAAACTAGAGAGAAGCCTTGCTCCAAAAAACTAAAAAGAAGCATCACAAAAGACATGGGGGGGATTTAAACAAGAACTTACCACTTTCCTACAATAAATACTAAGTGCAAGAGCTAGAGGCCATGGTTGGCCATTATTTCCAATTGTATCAAATCTTGGACCAAAATTTACTAATCGCCACATGTGGAGCCTCCTTTGTAAATACTCCAAGCCTCTCGCATTACATTTGATGACCAATTTTCATGATAAATATAGCTAGAAATAACTCCAAATGTAGAGCTTGTAAATTATCACCAATGGGATTTCTTTTGAATTAATGGTCATTCATTTCAACATTAAAATATCTTGTTATTGCAATCGCTCTAATTCATGGATGGATATGTTGATGCAAGTGGCATGTATTGATATGAATTATATAATGTGTCATGGAGGAGGGGTTGTGCCATGTCCATCCTTGTTTATACTTGGTGGGGTGATGGACATGCACCTTCCAACTTGTCCCATCTCATTGATCCCATTTGGGTTCCCCATCTAATAAATTTGTTTGGGTATGTGTTATATTATTTGCACAACTAGACCCACACACGATGCAATGTTATAGGTGTGATGGGTGGGGGGTCACAAGGGGGGAAATAACCCGCCTATTTGGGGGGTCACATGATGGGTGATAGATCCCCTACATGTGGTTATGGGTAGTGCCCTTAAAAAAAAATCCCACCTTAAACCTTGACATGAGGTTTCCTTAACTAAATATAACCAAACTAACCAAGTGATTCAACCCTACTCACTCTACCCCTTACCCTCCTCAAAGTTACAAACTTTGTCAAGATCTGGTTGTGCAAGAGGCGCTCTACAACCCAGTATAGGGTATATGTGTAGATGTAATGTAAGAAAGTTTGTAAACTTTTGTAATTTCAGCTCAATATATAAGGTACATGTGTAGATGTAATGTAAGAAAGTTTGTAAACATTTTGTAATGTCGGCTTAATTGTAATCAATATATTTGTAATAATTATCTCTACATTTTAATCCGAAGTTATATTTACGAACACTCAAACCTTAATTGTAATGAATACATTTGTAATAATTATCCCTACCTTTTAACCCCAAGTTATATTTACGAACACTAAAAAATGTATGGTAAATAAATAAAAATATAAATAAATTGGAGGTATGGTAAATAAATAAAAATATAAATAAATTGGAGGTATGGTAAATAAATAAAACCTATTTTTATACTTACTCCAAGGCATGGTAAATAAATAAAACCCATTTTTTATATTTACTCCATAAACCTCCTTATATATTTAAGAAAACTCAAAAAAGAAGTTTTATTTAGGTGAAGCATATGGGCCAAATACCATGGAACAAATTATTATTAATACCATGGGCCAAATACCATGGAACAAATTATTATTAATACCATGGACTAAATACCATGGGTAAAATAGCATATTTAAATAAATAAATATTAATGAGGAATAAATAGGTATGATAGATAAATAAAAATATAAATAAACGAGAGGTATGAAAAATAAATAAATCCTCTTTTTATATTTACTCCATAATAAAATTTATTGCTCCGAGGCGCTCTACAGCCAGTATAGGGTATATGTGTAGATGTAATGTAAGAAAGTTTGTAAACTTTTGTAATGGAGGCTCAATATATAAGGTACATGTGTAGATGTAATGTAAGAAATTTTGTAAACATTTTGTAATGTCTGCTTAATTGTAATCAATATATTTGTAATAATTATCTCTACATTTTAACCCGAAGTTATATTTACGAACACTCAAACCTTAATTGTAATGAATATATTTGTAATAATTATCCCTACCTTTTAACCCCAAGTTATATTTACGAACAGTCAAAAAGGTATGGTAAATAAATAAAAATATAAATAAATTGGAGGTATGGTAAATAAATAAAACCTATTTTTATACTTACTCCAAGGTATGGTAAATAAATAAAACCCATTTTTATATTTACTCCATAAACTTCCTTATATATTTAAGAAAACTCAAAAAAGAAGTTTTATTTAGGTGAAGCATATGGGCCAAATACCGTGGAATAAATTATTATTAATACCATGGGCCAAATACCATGGAACAAATTATTATTAATACCATGGGTAAAATAGCATATTTAAATAAATAAATATTAATGAGGAATAAATAGGTATGGTAGATAAATAAAAATATAAATGAAGGAGAGGTATGAAAAATAAATAAACCCTCTTTTTATATATACTCCATAATAAACTTTATATTTAACGACACTAAAAAAGAATGTTTTATTTAGGTGAAGCCTATGTGCCAAATACGATGGGAAAAATTAATATTATTATGCCAAGAGAGACGCTCTACAACCCAATATAGGGTAGATGTGTAGATGTAATGTAAGAAAGTTTGTAAACTTTTTGCGCCGAGAGGCGCTCTACAGCCCAGTATAGGGTATATGTGTAGATGTAATGTAAGAAAGTTTGTAAACTTTTGTAATGTCGGCTCAATATATAAGGTACATGTGTAGATGTAATGTAAGAAAGTTTGTAAACATTTTGTAATGTCGGCTTAATTGTAATCAATATATTTGTAATAATTATCTCTGCATTTTAACCCGAAGTTATATTTACGAACACTCAAACCTTAATTGTAATGAATACATTTGTAATAATTATCCCTACCTTTTAACCCCATGTTATATTTACGAACACTAAAAAAAGGTATGGTAAATAACTAAAAATATAAATAAATAAATAAAACCTATTTTTATACTTACTCCAAGGTATGGTAAATAAATAAAACCCATTTTTATATTTACTCCATAAACCTCCTTATATATTTAAGAAAACTCAAAAAAGAAGTTTTATTTAGGTGGAACATATGGGCCAAATACCATGGAACAAATTATTATTAATACCATGGAACAAAGTATTATTAATACCATGGGTCAAATACCACATTTAAATAAATAAATATTAATGAGGAATAAATAGTTATGGTAGATAAATAAAAATATGAATAAACGAGAGTTATGAAAAATAAATAAACCATCTTTTTATATTTACTCCATAATAAACTTTATATTTAACGACACGAAAAAAGGATGTTTTATTTAGGTGAAGCCTATTAGCCCCCTATGAATTTTTTGACAAGCAAACAGGGGGCTAAAATGTTGTTTGAGCCTTCAAGGAATGAATTCCCTTTGAAAACACATCATCCTTGAAGCCTCTTTGTCCTTTGATAAATCCTCACTGGAGTTTCCAGTTAAAAAGCCTCTTTGTTTCTGTGAAGAAAATGCCCAAAAGGCCTCCATTTCCCTTATTTCATCCCCATTAATCCTCTGTTTTCATCACCATTTTACCCCTCTGAAAATTCCTCCAATTTCCCTTTTTAGCCTTCTAAATCATCCTAAATCCCCTTTTAAACCTTTGAAATACCTTTGTTTTTCTTAAAAACCCCTTATTCCCTTTACCGAATGCCTCCTTTTGGCCTTTAAATGCATTGAAATTAGGCCAAGAACCCACTTTTTACTTTATAACAGGCTAAGCCCCTTTTCGGCCAGCCCCTTAACCACTTCCCCACATGACCTGTGCCCAGAACCAAGCGCTAAAGGCCTGGGTGCTTATCGCAATTGGAGCATTCAGTGTGGGTGCATTCCTTTGTAAACTTGATTTTCCCTAATGCGAGGTCTTTACTCTATAAGACCGCGGGTGTGTTCTGGACCGTCGATATTTTAAAGATATGACAGTCAGCGCTTGTCCCGCGCGTGCCCATCGCACTTATCCATTCGCCCCTCTGATTACAGATTGACCGTCAATCTGTCTCCATATCAGACGGTGGTCGCTCAATCGCAGCATCGCAATCGCCCAATCCCGTATTGTTTGTCCTCCCGATTGGCGTGCCTCAATTGAATCCTAACCATTCATCCCACTTGATCCAATGGCCCAGATTCCTCCTCACTCCGCCCCTATGCCTTCATTTGGTCACCCTCGATCCAATTGCCACCGTTGATCTCTTTAGATCTGACGGCCCTTATTCGTCTCGTCCGTTCACTGACCCTTTTTCCTTCCTGCTCCTCTTTAAATATGGACCGTCCATCCACATAATCCAACGGTCCATAGTGAACCCAATGGCCCACTTCACCCATGCATTTTCCCATTTCACGCTCCATCCCCCACCGTTGGATCTCCCAGTCCCAGATCCAATAGTTGAGATCCATATCACGTGATTTTCATGTCCTAGCTTTAATGCCTGAGAGTTACGTGATACAAGCGGTTTTTAAATGCCACGTGTCGCGCAGCGGGGCATATCATATGATTTGGGGCAATTTTCTAAACTGCCTTAAATCCGTGCGATACCAGCTGTTTTCTATGTTTAAACCACCTTCCTCTCCTCGCCCCCGAAACCTCCATATTCGATCACAACCATCTGTTGATCTAGATCAATGGCCTACATCGCATCGCGTCTCCACCATGTTTCCTCATCAGACTTCCATAGATCTCCCTCCTGCAGTCTCCGTCGTTGATCACCTCCTACGATCCAACGGCCCACAATTAATCACCCTCCGCCCATGTCGGGTCCCACATCAAGCCACGTTTCATTGCGTTTTCATAATTTTCTTTCTAAAACGCCCGAACTTTAAAACTTTGGGCTTTACACTAAACATCATTTCTCCGCCTAACTTCGTATTAAAATCTCCATTCGTCGATCCCGGTCGTTGATCACCATCTCAGCACATGATCGGATGGTCTGTGCCCTTTCTTACCCCAAACCTTCATCAGCTCCATTTTCCACCATTCTTTCACAGTTTCCATTGTTCCACCACCGCTTCCACAGGCCTCCACAGCAAATCTTCCGCCACCTTCCCTAGATTTTTGTAATGATTTTATTGCATTATGCAGGGTATATGGAGTGGTAAATTCACTCTGTTTCCATAATCACATCCACTATGATTCAGAGCGCAGAGGAACCATTGTAGCAGCGGCAGAGAGTAACAGCAGAGACGAATTAGAGGATTTAAGCCCGTAATTGAAGATTAGATGTTCTAATCCTTATTCAAAGGAAGAAGGCTCAGTTTCAAGACTAAGAGCACATGAAACAAGCCATATTTGTGTTTCAGCATCAGTAGTACATTTCTCATAGAGTACATCTCCCTATAGCAGTCTCCATGCCTCCTCGTGCTCTGAAAAGCCATTTCACTCACAGAGGCTTCTGAACTGTCAGGACAGCAGTAATGGAAGCATGGGGAGACCTGCAAACCTGCCATCCATGTCATTTATTCCTGAAGGCTACCACAGAGTACCAGACAGCCAAAGGACTCCAAAGAAACGTCCGAGGTCAAATATCGACCTAACAAAGACTCTGAACCAGACTATAGAGTATAGTGCAGAACTATTAAGCAAAGTGGGCGCAGATACCTCCTTCACTCTATCTTAATGGATCCATTTAATTTATATCTAGTTCCACAGTTACTCATTCTCCTATAATAACCCTTGAAGAACATATTGTAAAGGTTGTTGTTGTTGTTGTAGTTGCAGTTGTAGGGATTCATTTGGTTGTTAGAACAGTTTTGGGGAGAGTAGCTGAGTAGTTTGTAATTTAGTAGGCTGGGAGGAGAAATCTTGGACTGTATTAGCCATTGAGCTCAGTGTATGCGACTGGTTTTACACATAAATTAATCAAACAAATTTCACAGGATCCTGGTCTATATTATGGGTGATGTTTCTCTTATTGCATTGTCTATTTACATTATTCATATTGTCCATTTATTCTTCGGTAAGAATCAGTAAATCAGGCTTAAGATATACCCTTTCATGGTACCTTAATGCCCACTTCTCTTCTTATCCTTGATTTTTTCTGTTGATAGTGAATCTAAGAGAAAATTCATGCAATTTAACCAGTTAAAGATGTTGGTTCACTCCATTTTTGCTGATGTGCGAATTTGGGGTTTGCTGCTTAGCTGTTATTGTTGGGTTTGAGCTGGAAGAATTGGGATACTGGGGATTTAGTGTGAGCCCTGTCCACTGGGGTCCTTTTCCAACAGATTTTCCTTTCAAATATCCCTTGAACTGGTGTCAAAGCATTGAAGGTTCAAAGTCCTTCTCTGATCTTAGGCCTAGTTCTGTGTTTAATCTTGACTCTATTTTTCCTTTGTCTTCATTGAGAGCTGCCTTCGAGTATGTCAAAGCAGGTCTGGATTTAAATGATATCTGACCTGATCTCCAAATAGAAATCGGTCTCTTTCCTTCTTTCACTTTCACTCCTTACTATTCCATTCCACCATATATCTAAAAGATCCTTTAGTATAGATGACTTGCCCTATGGAAAGCCTTTCTTAGTTGCATGCAAGTAATCCCCTTTCATGACTCCATAGCCCAATGGATGGCACATTCCTAACTTATCCTCGTTTGCCAAAACATCCTGCTGCTTTGCTCCTTTCATTCCCTAACCTCCTCAGTTAATGATCTCAGACCAACCCGACAACCAACCAAATCATTTAAAACCCCCCTTTGTGCTTCATATCTAGCCTAATACCTCATTTTGAGCTTTCAAAGATATATCATTCTTTTCTTTATGGAGAGATCCCTCTCTGGGTCCAGGAAGGCTAGATCCTAGGGCCCCAAAGTGGTTGTGATGTTGTCCGGTCTTTTAGTCTTGCCAATCTGGCCAAAACACTGGAACCCCAACAAAACCTATGTGCCAAATACCATGGGCAAAATTAATATTATTATCTAATATTCATATTAATGTGTAGATTTAATGTAAGAGGGTTTGTAAACTTTTTTAATGTTGGCTCAATATATTTGTAATGGATATATTTATAATAATAATAACAAAATATAAGTATATCTCTAAATATTAATCATGGAAACATTTGAACATTATATTATATCATTTGTGTGTGATGGGAGGAAGAGGTAGTGGGAGGTGGGTGAGAAAATGAGAGAGAGGAGAGAGGGAGAGGGGAAGAGAGATGGAGTTGGAAAGGGAATAAATACAAAGAGAGAAAGGTGGAGAGAGAGAGGGTGTGACAACGGAGAAGGGGCAAGGAGAGAGAGAAGGGGAAGAGAGAGAGGGAGAGGAAGAGGGAGGGAGAGAGAGACAGATATATATGAAGAGAGAGAGTGTCTATGTTTTTGGGTTGATAAGGAGAGACAATGGGAGATAGATATATAGATGGAGGGGAGAGAGAGGGCAGAATAGAGAGGAAAAGAGAGGGAGGGAGGAAGAGAGATATATATGTAGAGAGAAGAGGAAGGGAGACAGAGAGAGAGAGAGAGAGAGGAAGAGGGAGGGAGAGACAGAGTGGGAGAGGAAGAGGGCGGGAGAGAGGGGGAAAGGAATAGGGAGGGAGGGAGAGAGAGAGTGATAAATATATCGATATATATACAGAGATAGTGTGTATGTTTGGGGGCTGAGAGAGAGAGAGAGGGAGAGATAATTACATGTGTTTCAGGGGATGTGATAGAGAGACAAATAAGGAGAGATGGAGGGAGGTATAGATATAGATGGCAGGGGGGAGAGGGAAGAAGATAAAGATAGAGAAAGGGAGGGAGAGGTTGCGAGAGAGAGACATCGGAGAGAGGGAGGGGGGGAGAGAGAAGGAGAGAGGGAGGGAGATATACATAGAATGGAAGGTGAAGAGAGACGGAAGAAAGAAGAGACACACAAAGACACATATAGACACAGAAGTTAGATCTAGAAAGTTGTGAATATTTTGGTTTTTCACTAAAATAGATGTATTGAATTGAGTGTAGTAGTTGATTTCTAATCCAATTGGATCACTTGCACTAGATGCATTGATTTCAATGTAGACGTCAATTTTTAATCCTATTTAATACCTTACACTAGATGCATTTATTTTAGTTAGATGTTGATTTTACTCCTATTTGATTGCTTGCACTAGATGCATTGGTTTCAGTGTAGATATTGATTTATAATCGTATTTGATCACTTGCACTAGATGCATTAATTTCAATGTAGATGTCGATTTATAATCCTATTTAATACCTTGCACTAGATGCATTGATTCCAGTGAAGATGTTGATTTCTACTCCTATTTGATTGCTTGCACTAGATCCATTGGTTTTAGTGTAGATATTGATTTCTAATCCTATCTGATTTCTTGCAATAGATGCATTGAATTTAGTGTAGGTTTTGCTTTCTAATCCTATTTGAGTTTTTTCACTAGATGCATTGATTTCATTGTAGATGTTGATTTCTGATTTGATGCAACTAGATGTATGGTGTACATTAATTTCAAAGTAATTAGATTAATAATGTCCATTGATTTCAGTGTAATCACATCTCTTCCCCCTCCATATATATCTCTATCTCCCATTGTCTCTCTTTCTTTATCTCTCCATATCACCCCCCAAACATACATGCACTCTATATATTTCTCTCTCTCTCTCTCTCTCTCTCTCTCTCTCTCTCTCTCTAACACTTCTCTCTCCATATCTATATCTCTTCCACCCCACCCAGTGTTTGCTACACTCTTCTCCCCTCTATGCATTGGTTTCAGTGTAGATGTTGATTTCTAATCCTATTTGATTGCTTGCAATGGATGCATTGAATTTAGTGTAGATTTTTCTTTCTAATCATATTTGATTGTTTTCGCAAGATGAATTGATTTTAGTGTAGAATTTTTCTTCTAATCCTATTTTATTATTTTCACTAGATGCATTGATTTCGGTGTATATGTTGATTTCTGATTTGATGCAGCTAGATGTATGATGTACATTAATTTCAAAGTAATTATATTAATAGTGTGCATTGATTTCAGTTTAAGAACATCTCTACGCCCTCTATCTATATCTCTATCTCCCATTTTCTCTCTTTCTTTATCTCGCTATCTCACCACCAAAACATACTCTCTCTCTCTCTCTCTCTCTCTCTCTCTCTCTCTCTCTCTCTCTCTCTCTCTCTCTTTTCCACTCCCCCTCTCTCTCTTCTCCTTCTCTCTCTCTCTAACACTTCTCCCTCCATATCTATATCTCTTACTCCCCACCCTGTCTTTGCATCTCTCTTCTCCCCTGTATGCCCCCCTCCATCTATATCTCTATGTCACCCCCAAAACATACACACACACTCTTAGTGTGAGCACATAAACATTATTCATGACATGAATTGACTTATGTGTTGCAATAATTCAACCATAAATATAAAACATGAATTTTCATCCTAAATAAAATTTTCACTTACATAAAATGTATTATTCTTGAAACTATAAACCATTTGTAATTGGCTACATCCTTAATATTCCCATTTTCCATCATTAAAAATTGTTAATCACTTTTCATTCAAACACAGTAATAGAGAATAACTAAATGTGTGACAATAAGAACAATAAAATAAAATAGTATGAATATTGTTTGTAATTGACTTCATTCTTATTACTCACATTTTCTATCATTTAACATGGTTAGATGTTCAAAAAAAAATTTATGACCACACATGACTGAAACTAACCTAGGTCCATCTTAACCCTGGATCTATCAAGCTCAGAGAGGGTTCAAATCTCTTGAGGTGAAAATATTTCCTCAAGTTTTACACTCAAAAAAGAGGTTTTCACCCCGAGATTCCTCAAGTTTTACACTCAAAAAAAAGGTTTTCACCTCGATATATTTGATCCCTCTCGGCGCTTGATAGATCTAGGGTTAAGATGGATCTAGGCTAGTATTTAGAGAAGTGAAGGATGTTGAAATTTGCAACAAGAAATAGTGAAATTGGCAACTAGAAAGGACAAAAATTGACCACATACTGGTGTGGGATTCTAGTCACACATTGGTAAGGAATTGAGTTACACATTAGTGCTAAATGCGGGCGTATAATTTATTTATCCCTTAAATAAATTAGAAAATAAACTGTAATTTCATCTCATAACAATTTGTATCAGTTAACTAAGTCAGAAAGACTGAGTTCGCTGAAGAATTTCGATTTGAGGGTAAAACGTGAGGCATGTAGAGTGATTCTATTATTTTTCTGGTCCAATTGCAGTTAATGCACTATTGGGGTGCATGTGTAATCAGTTAACTCAAATTAATTGAGTTAAAAATAGTTTAACTAGTTCTAACTAAGTGATGAGCTAGTGAGAAGTCCAATGAATTAAATTATATTTGTTCACAAGTAGGGATCAATCAAATAACTCATGATTTCTATTAATATTTGCATGCATGTCAATTTTGATGAAGACCCAGTTGAGGCAGAGCTTAAAGGGAAGATAACTATCAGTTGTATTATTAGCAAATTTCCCGGGCACAATGATAAAGTCACAGGAAAGCTCATGATGGATTGCATAGTCAAGGAAGGTTGATTATCCTATTTAATAGGGATTAATTTCCTAGGGATTTCATGAGCAAGGCTGGGCTAAGCAGGGGTTGATAATTGGCTAAGTGTTGGTCAATTTTTCCTAAGAACTGCTAGTCAATTTTGAGCAGGATCAGGGTGAAATAGTCAGTAGAGTGCAGGATTTTCTCGGTGTGAGAAAGAATTGTATTGTTTCATGATTATTTGAATATGTAAAATATATGATAGAGGAGTTTTGAGCAGTTTCTTTCCCCATATACATCTTGTGTTGTGTGATTGATAATTTCTTTCTCTTACTTCCATGTGATTGAGCAATCCTGTTTTATATTCCGCAAATATAGTAGAAGGATTTAGTATCTTGTTTTAGTAAATTGCATAGTTGGATTGAATCCATTGGTATATATTTTCTATATAATTTCTACATGGTATCAAAGCGTTATGAATCACAATACAAGAGAATAAATTGAGTTGTCTTGAATAGGTTCAAATTTGCAGATTTATTCTTCAGGATCCATCAGCAGATCAAGATGTCTTTCAATGGATTGAGAATAAAATATGAACTTGAGGGAAATTAGAATTATATAGAATGGAAGGACAGGATGGAGGCAGTGTTAGAGGAAAATGAGTTGAAGGAATTCATGGATTTTGATATTCCCAAGCCCGCAGCAGCATATGCCCAACTTCTTGATGCATGGCAGAAGAAGGTAGAAAAGACAAGAAGGATCTTGTTATAGGGATTTTGATATCATATTGTCTCGAGTCTCCATGGGATGGTGACTACATATGCTAAGTGGAAGGCCTTGACAGATTTGTTTCATAACAACAGTAACCAAAGGAAGTTGGCGCTGAAGGACAAGCTCAGAAATATCAAGAAGGAGGAGGGCGAGATGATACCAACATACTTGGAAAACTTCACTCAATGTTGAGATAAGCTTGGAAGTGTTGGTGTGACTGTAATTGATGATGACTTAGTGATCTTAGCACTTCTAGGCCTTCTCAAGAGCTGGCATAGTTACCATGACTCTGTGAATGGGAGGGATAAGTTACCATACTGGGAGCGTTTTTGGTCTGACTTGGTAATACAAGAGATCAGGCGGAGCACCAGAGACGGGAACTTCAACACTGACAAAGAATAAGATTGTGCATTGGTCAGAAAAGGAAATAAATCCAAGGAAATAAGTCGCAAGGAGAAAAGGGAAAGAGAGACTTGTCCAATATCAAGTGTTTCACCATCACAAGCATGGGCACTATGCTTCGAATTGTCCACAGAAGAAGGCAAGCAAGAAGGAGCCTGCACTTGCGGTGGGTGAAGCATTGGCTTCACAGTTCAAGATTGATTTTACTCTCATTGCATGCATGGACAGCACTGTAATGGGATGTGTGTGGTATCTAGACAACGGTGCCTCATTCCATATGACGGGGAATAGAGATCTCTTCAATGACTTGGAGGAGAGGGACCTCCAGCAGAACATAGAGTTTGGAGAAGATGGGAGGTATAGCGCGACCGACATAGATACAATTATGTTTCATAGGGATTATGGCTCCCCTCTCAGACTAGCAGATGTTTTATATGTTACAGGCCTAAGGAATAATCTTGTCTCCATAGAGGTATTGGAAGACCGTGGTTATAATGTGATGTTTAGAAAATTAGGAAAGGTTTTCCTTAAACACATAGCCACGAGACAGGTGAAACAGATCAATGTAAGAGACAAGAACATGTATGCTCTAGAGGTCGAGGATGCATGAAAATATTTGGGGAGTAAATTAGTTGTTAATTACTTGGTGGTTGAGAGGGAGAAATTATCTCTCAACATGCAGCCTCAGAAGTAGTCTTAGAATGTTGTGCAGGATCCACAATTGGAGAAGTAGGGAGGAAACCGAGTGGAAGAGTCCACTCAAGCAAAGACCTCTAGGAGGGGGAAACTTCGAGCCAGAACGGAAGAGAGAGTACATGCAGCTACACCTCTAGGTGTGAGGTGGGGCGATGTGCAGATATAATCCCAAGAAGAAATTTGGGCAGGGTCCATTGAGATGGTGTGCCTCATGGATTGAATCTAGCTACAAGGAGCCCACAGTAAAATAGTAACAGGAAGGATCGGTTAGATTGATGTAGTCATATGTCAGAAGACAGAAATGAGAGTGACATATGTCGGATACTGGAGTGCAAATCAGATTTGGAAACAGTGCAGACAGCACAGATGCAGATGTCAGTAGCAGTGCAGATATTTCAGTAGACAGGTGCAGTATCTAGTAGAAATTAGAAGACTTGGATGACAGATGCATTGTATTGATTCATTTTTTCATAGGCTATTCAGTTTCATGAGTTTCATGTGAAAACAACACTAGAGAAGTGTTGCATACAGAACATTCCAAAGGTATCGGATCGGGATAGATTATTCCTTTCTTGTTCAAAGGGAGTGTTGAAACTTGCAACAAGAAATAGTGAAGTTGGCAATCAGAAAGGAAAAAAATTGACCACATACTGGTGTGGGATTCAAGTCACACATTGGTGAGGAACTAAGTTACAAATTAGTGCTAAATGTGGGTGTCTAATTTATTTACCCTTAAATAAATTGTAATTTCATCTCATAATAACTTGTATCAATTAACTAAGTCAAAAATACTAAGTTAGCTCAATAATTTACAGTTGAGGGTCAAAGGTGAGGCATGTAGAGTGATTCTATTATTTTGGGGGTGCAGTTGCAATTAATGCACTAGTGGTGTGCATGTTTGATCAATTAACTCAAATTAAGTGAGTTAAAATCAGTATAACTAGTTCTAACTGAGTGATGAGATAGTGAGAGGTCCAGTGAATAAAATTAGATTTATTTACAAGTAGTGATCAACCAGATAATTGATGATTTCTATTAATATTTTCATGCATGTCAATTCTTATGAAGACCCAGTTGAGACATAGGTTAAAGGGAACATAACTATCAGTTGTATTATTAGAAAATTTCTCGAGCGCAATTATAAAGTCACATGAAGGCTCATGATGGATTGCACAGTTAAGGAAGGTTCACTATCCTATTGAATAGGGATTAATTTCCTAGGGATTGCATGAGCAAGGCTGGGATAAGTAGGGGCTGAGAATTGGCAAAGTGTTGGTCAATTTTTCCTAATAATTGCTAGGCAGTTGTGAGAAGGATCAGGGTAAGACAACTGGTAGAGTGCATGATTTTATCGGTGTGAGAAAGCATTGTATTGTTACATGATTCTTTTACTATGTACAATACATGATAGAGGGGTTTTGATAAGGTTTTTTCCCCAGATACATCTTGTGTTGTGTGATTGATAATTTATTTCTCTTACATGCACGTGATTGAGCGATCATGTTTTATATTCAACAAATATAGTAGAAGGATTCGATATCTTGTTTTAGTACATTACATGATCGGATTGAATCCATTGGTATAGATTTTATATATAATTTCTACAAAGGATGTCATGAAACATGAAGTCCTACCAAGGGAAAATGTGTAGAAATTATATATAAACTCTATACCAATGGATTCAATCAGATTATGCAATTTACTAAAGCAAGGCACTAAATCCTTCTACTATATTTGTGGAATATAAAACACGACCCCTCAATCACATGCAAGTAATAGAAAGGAAATTATCAATCACACAACACAAGATGTATCTAGTGAAAGCACCTGCTCAAAACCCCTCTATCATATATTTTACATAGTCAAAGAATCATGAAACAATACAATTCTTTCTCACACCGAGAAAATCTTGCACTCTACCAATTGTCTCACCCTGATCCTGCTCAAAACTGACTAGCAATTCTTAGGAAAAAATGACCAACACTTAGCCAATTCTTAGCCCCTGCTTAGCCCAACCTTGCTCAAGCAACCCCTAGGCAATTAATCCATATTAATTAGGATAATTAACCTTCCTTGACTGCACAATACCTATGGAGCCTTCCTCTGACTTTATAATTGTGCCCGAGAAATTTGCTAATAATACAACTGATAGTTATCTTCCCTTTAACCTCTGTCTCAACTAGGTCATCATCAGAATCAACATGCATGCATCTATTAATAGTGAATCATCAGTTACTTGGCAGACCACTACTTTTGAATTAAATCTAATTTAATTCACTTGACCTGTCACTAGCTCATCACTTAGTTAGAACTAGTTAAACTGATTTTAACTCAACTAATTTGAGTTAATTGATTACACTCACACCACACGAGTGCTACAGCTGCAACTCGATCCTGTAAATAATAGAATCACTCTACATGCCTCACCATCCTCAACTTAAAATCCTTGAGCTAACTAAGTCTTCATGACTTATTTAATTGATACAAGTTGTTATGAGGTGAAATTACAATTTATTTTCAATTTAATTAGGGGATAATTAAATAAAAAGCCTCACAAGGTAGCCATTTCTGGGTGCCATTTTCTAGATTTTTTTTCTGGATGCCAATTTCATTGTTTCTTATTGAAAATTTCAACACTCCCTCTCAATAAGATAGGAATCAATCTATCTTGATATGGTACCTTTGGAATGTTCTTGCATGCAAAACTTCTCTAGTGTTGTTTGCACATGCAACTCTCCTGAAATTGAATAGCCTCCAAACAATTGAATCAGTATAATGCATATGTCATCAGAGTCTTCTGACTGATGGATCCTACTGTGCATGTCTACTGGACTCTCTATTTTTTTTTTAACATCTACATCCATGCACTCTGCATTTCTGCCAACTCTAATCTACACTCCAGTATCTGACATTTGTCACTCTAATTTTTGTCTTCATGACATATGACTGCATCAATCTAACCGATCCTTCCTGCTACTGTTGTACTGTGGGCTCCTCGTAGCCAAGTTCGATCCATGAGACACACCATCTCAATGGACCCTGCCCAATTTTCTTCTTGGGATTATATCTGCACATCGCCCCCCCTCACACCTGGAGGTATAGCTGCATGTACTCCCTCTGCCCATCTGGCCCAAATTTTCCCCCTCCTAGAGGTCTCTGCTTGAGTGGACTCTTCCACTCGGTCTCCTCTCTTCTTCTCCAATTTTGGTTTCTACACAACCTTCTGAGACTACTTCTAAAGTTGTATGTTGAGAGATAATTTCTCCCTCTCAACCACCAATTGACTAACCACTTGTTTTCTCCTCAAATATTTGCATGCATCCTCTACCTCGAGAGCGTATAGGTTCTTGACTCAGTGAACCAATCTGCATCACCTGTCTTGTGGCTATGTGTTTAAGGAACACCTTTCCTTTTCTAAACATCACCTCATAACCATAGTCTTCCAATACTGCTATGGAGACAAGATTCTTCCTTAGTCCTGGAATATAAAAAACATATGCTAGCCTGGGAGGGGAGCCAGACTCCGTCTTAAATGTAACTGTACCTATGTCGGTCGCGCTATACCTCCTATCGTCTCCAAATTCTATGTTCTGTTGGAGGTCCCTCTCCTCCAAGCCACTGAAGAGATATATATTCCCCATCATATGGAATGAGGCACCACTGTCTAGATACCACATGCATCCTGTTACAGTGTTTTCCATGCATGCAATGAGAGTAAAATCAAGCTCAAACTGTGAAGCCAATGCTTCACCCGCTGCAAGTGTAGGCTCCTTCTTGCTTGTTGTTGGAGAGGTAAATCCCCTCTGTGGACAGAGGCAATCCCTACTAGCCCAGATCGGGTTTAGCAACAATCAAACACGCAGTGACGCAGGTCTCTAGTTACAAAAAATGACAAAACATAACAAGTTGCCTACCTCGAGTCCTATGCAAAGGTCGTCGAAGAAAGGATGATGCTTCCCTGTCCTCTCGCTTTGGCAGTATCACGATCCTTCCACTTAACACGTCCGAACACCCGCACACATGTGAAGAAAAAACAACGATACACAAGTATAGAATCTAAATCTTGTAACCATACATCGAGTCGGAGAGGATGTAATTCATTGCATCAAAGACAAAGACACATGAATGAAACCATAATCAAAGTCGCTTATCATTAATAACAATGAAAGAAAGATACAACCCAAGGCTCTGACGCTGGATCTTCCTTCGGCAGGTCGACAGCGGAGCACGTCTCAATGAAGATCGTCGAGAATAGGACAAAGCTCTCTCTCTTTGTCTTGGCTCTCAAAGGCTGTCTGGCGATAGTCTCCTTGCTACAGATTCAGCTCATGCTTCTATGACCACTCAGACTACTAGCTTGTTAAGGGAAAATGGCAAGCTTATATAGATGGTGGAAGGAGGGTTGGGATCCCTGCAATTGTGGGATTGGCCCTATCTTCAAGGAAACTTCCATGATAGGTGGAAAACCACCTCCCATACATGGAGATCCGGAGCCAAACCTCCCAACTTGTTTTAGAGACTCGTTCAGGAGTTGGTTGGAATCAAACTTCCGCCATTTATTTTTTAAAAACAATCCTTATTAAGCTTGGTGGGGTCAATACACTGGGATAGAGTGCCATTTGGCGCGCCCTATTTGGTGGATTTTCTCTATTGGCGCGAGGGCTGAACTCGCTAGTCGTGCCAAGGCCAAAAGATTAGATTTTAGGGTTTTTCCAAGGAAAATTTATTCAGAGGAATGATTGTCCTTGTAAAGGAGGATACCATGAACGTGGTTTTAGGTTATGTCACTGTTCACAGGTCACGGAAAATGCCCTCCAATGTGTGGGACGGGGAATTGCAGGGATGGTGAAAAATTATTGTGTAACAGATGCCCCATAAAGCATGAGGCCCAAGAGAGAGAGAGGGGTGAAATTCTTTATGAGAACATGCCCAACTGAAAACACTGCCATCGGAAAACCTATGTAGAAAAGTACAACCGATATCTCAAATACATGATATGTGGTATGGGCGCAGCCATCCATAACAGAGAATACAATAATCAGGATCCAAGGTATGGACGCAGCTATCCAGAAAGGATCAATAAGCAGACTCAGGTATGGTTGAAGCCATCCAATCAATGAATCATGTAACCAATCATGATAATCCAAAAACCCGCAGCCTGGATTCCATCAGTCAAAATCCAGGGTCTTGCGCTCCATCTCGACCCGGAAAAAGTACAAGTCCTAGCATGTGAATAAATGAGCTGAAGTTGAACATGCGAGAACATCGTCTAATTACCAGCCAATGATGATAGTCTTTAATAGATGCGAGAGAAACCACCAATAATGACGATGGCCCTCAAGGTACTAGAGGTATAATCCATGGAATGTGAACAGTGAGCTGGTGTCGAACACCCGCAGAATCATTTGATCGAAGGCCAATGATGAAAATCTATCATCAAATGCGAAGAACCTGCCATTCAGGCATGCAGGCTCCAAGGTACTAAAAGGGAGTCTCTAGATCAGCTTCCTGGATAATGAGCTGAAGTCGACAGGAAGTGACCTTGATCGAAGGTGGGCCATAATTTTTCCCACATCATCGACGCGAGACAGAGGAAGATAATGCTTGTGAATCAATATTAGTAGAGAATCAGAGGAGGGTTGAAACTGCAGAGGTAAACTTCTCTTGAACATATCAATCGCACGACACTGGATATGGCAGTATTTGACATCAAAATATCTGAGTTCATGATGACGAGGCAGAGAGCAGATGAGTGGTCAAAAGGGATAACCCAAACCCATGGAGGCAAGCAGAAAACTAGATGAGATGTCCCCAACCCGACACGAATGCAGACAAGTGCCATGTTCAAGAGCGACATACTGTCGACACGACGATGATACTGGTTTCATTTTTCCCCACCATTTCTGGTGAGTACCCAAATTATTTTTGAAAAACAAGCTTGAAGGGGATAGCATATGCTTGTGATATAAGTTCGTCCTTCAGAAAAATCCAACCAAGTACATTTAATGAGCCCTAGGAAGGAGGAACTCGAGTATCGTCATTACGATAGAATCTGATGTCATCAAGTTTTAACGAGTCTGACAAGGGAAGAACTCAGCATCTTTTCATGTTTAGAGAGTTTGAAAAGACAGTGGAAAAGTAAACTCCAACAGTCCCTTTTCATAGATAGTTCCTCAAATCCGAAAAAGGTAGAAAACTATGCCTAAGAAAACCTCCTAGTCGCGATAGGCTAGGGTATTCCTTTTTCCTAAATAATCTATCCCAGCCCGAAAAAGGGGTAAACATATACTGGGTAGATTTCATTTCGCAGCCAATTTAAAGAGATCAAAACGACAAGCAACTCGGCAATCTTTTCATGTTTAGAGAGTCAAAAAAGAGCTGAAAGATGACTCCAATAGTGACTTTTTCATGTTTTTACCGAGCCCTAAAAATTATAAAATACAACTTGCATCGTCTTCCTAGTCGTGTTAAAACCTGTTGCTGCACAAGAAAGCAAGCGTAAAACCCATTTTTCGACAAAATATAATAAAATAATAGAAAAATAAGCTTCAAAACCTAATTTGATCTTGAAAATTTATAAATATGCCAAAAATAGTAAAAACATATTTACTTTTACTTTTTACCTCTTGTGGAGAGAAACAGTGATTTTTTCCTGTGTGAATTTGCGGTGACGATTACGGATGATCCAGTGCATCACTTCAGTTCTCGTCTTTCCCAGGTAAGAGGCACTCCCCTTAGCTTTGTTTTAATCCATTTTTTGTAGAATTCCATTGTGATTTTGGATCCCTGAGGGGAAATTTGAATTTTTAGGGCTCACCCAATTGGCGCGGGTATCGGCCACGGGCTCACGCCAATTGGGTCCTTTTTGCAAAGGGGTCGCGCCAGTTGGCGTGACTGTCAGCAAAACAGTCGCACCAATGGCGCAACCTAAATTTCTGCTTAAATTTTACAAAATATGAACCAATCAATCAGATTTTTGAGTGTTCAAGGGATCTAATAACGTGTTTATGACCATTTTGGTGTAGATACATAGTCACAATGGTGATAGAATGGAAAGAAAGGGAACACAGTGAAGAAGATGAAATGGCCATGGAGAACGAGGCATGTATGAACGCTCTACGGGATTGTGGCTTGCAAACATTCTTCATGACACCGTGTCTCAGGGCACAACCTGAGTTACTGCAGTACTTGATCAGTATTTGGGATGAAAACGAAGAGAAGTTCAGGCTTCGGGACCAAGTATTGGAGCTCGAAGTACCCGAAGTTTATTTCATAACTGGATTGGCCCACAGAGGTCCAGTCCCGATTTTGACAGGTACTAGGCCATTTGATGAGAAAATGGAAATGGTGATGGAAAGAGTGTGCCTAGGGGCACGAACAGGATCAGGTAGTGGGAAGGTTGATATCCACACGGTCCCCGATCTAGCACTCAGAGTGGTGCTCCATACCATTACGCGGGCTACGGGATCGCAGGCGCCGCATGAGGCTACTAAAACATAGCTCCTTTTAGCATCTGAATGCATGAACCCAACACTTTTTGATTGGGCCACTGCCGTAACAATGAACATCAAACGGTAATTGAAAAAGTGTAAGAAGGCCAAATTGAAACAGTTTGGGTATGGATCTATCTTGGTGTCGTTCATCCTTGAATGGTTACCAATCTTCCAGGGCCATGGGGCAATAGTCTCCGATCCACCATTGAGGGAGCCACGGATGGCTCGAAGGGAAGCACTCATGCCCAGATCAGGAGGGGGCCAGAAAATGTTATGGAGGCCCAAGTTCTTTGCATGGCTTCGACGACAGCTGATCGTCATTGAGGATTGGCCCTATGCCGGTACCGACTTTATGAGAGACCCAGATCTTCCACTCCTGAAGGGAGAAGATTGGGACGAGGAGCTGGGTAAGACTCTTTTTTATTTTATGTATTTTATGATTTTTTTTAATATACATGCATGTCTTAACAAACAATCCTATGTGTATGCAGATGTTGGCCCAGAGAGGCTTGTCGGGATGTCGCCCATCACACGGAGGACCCCCCTTGCCTATGACCCTCAAGGCGAGGGTGGCGAGGGGAGTTAGCTAGTGCAGAACTTAGAGGGAATTTCCCGTGGGATCCCAGATTATGCTCATCTAGCAGATGTCCCATTGGCTTATCAGATGCACACCGTGGGGGTGCCTAGTCGATTTCATCGTTTATTGAGGTGATTGGTGCGGGCAGTGACATGCTACCATGAGCACCACGCTGATTAGTCATCTAGGCTTTTCATTTGCACATTTTTGAGAGACATGTTGTCTCTGGCTATTATTAAAACAGACATGTATATTTTTTTGAATTTTATGTGATGTACACAAACTGCAAACATTTCGACATATATATATATATATATATATATATATATATATATATATATATATATATATTTCTGGATTAATCTTTTTACATGTGATGATTTTTTTTATTTTTATTTTTTTTTATTTTTATTTTTTTTAACAAGTTGCGTAAATGTCTATCTAAAACCATGTTAGCTACTGCATCTGTTAACGCATTCATGTGTCTAGGTATATGTTGATATGAAATGTAATCAAAATTTCTTTCCAGTAAATGAATACGTAGATACAGTCGTAAAATGGATGGGTTTCTAACTGAATAATGACCATTGAGTTGTAACACTACAACGTGTGAGTCCAGATACACAAGTAATGCACGAATACCAAGGTTAACAGCCTCGTTTAATAATTCCAGAACGGCACTATATTCCACGACATTATTTGTGGTAGGCCCTAGACAAACACCTTGTAAATTGATTAACTCACTAGCAGGATCGTAGATTACCCAGGCTGTCGAGGACAGATTCTTGGTATTGCGGGAGGCACCATCCGCGAAACCGACAAAAGCAGTAATAGAAATCTGCACAATCAGGAAGACCCAATCAGCAGAAAGATGCTTACAAAGCACACCACACCACACATGCACACAAAATGAAATCACTCACTTATGTACACACACCACACAAGAATAATTCAAGAGTAGTACTTCTTGAGGTACAGCCCATTTCTAGGCTGCGCCAGAGGAATACCTTCATAGTCGATTAGCTCATAGGCCCCATTTTTTAATACTCGTTTGACGATATAGGGTCCATGCCACATGGGCTGGAATTTTCCTACTCCAATTTTATCGTGTGCTTGGTCATATAAGAGGACGAGGTCCCCTTCGATAAACGAACGTGGAGAAACCGCTTGATCAAAATGAGCCTTGACCTGCTTTTTCTGTGCCTCAATGACTAAAGCAGCTAAGCGGCGGGTTTCGTCCAGTCGTTCCAGATACAGGAGAAGTGTCGGGCAATAATTCCACAGCCAAATTCAATGAAGGGATTTCACATTCAACCAGGAGAGTCACTTCCAGACCATACACTAGCTGGAAAGGTGTGAATCCGGCTGCACTCTTTACAGACGTTCGATAGGCCCAGAGAGCTGAGAACAATTGGAGATTCCAATTGGATTTACGAATACCAATCATTCATTGAAGCATCATGACCATTACCTTGTTCACGGCCTCAACCTGGCCATTCGCCTGAGGGTAGTATGGCGTTGAGCTATCATGACGTAATCCCAACTTGGATGTCAGCTCGGCCATCATGTAATCCCGAAAATGAGTGCCATGATCAGTGAAAATGGCCTGAGGAACTCTGAAATGCGTAATTACATGGTTGAAAATGAATTGAGCATCTGTCTTACCATCGGCAGCTAATGTAGGCATCGCCTCGGCCCACTTAGTGAAGTAGTCCATGAGAACGATTATATAAGCATGCCCCCCGGCCGAGTGAGGGTTACATGTCATAAAAACTATTCCCCATTTGGAAAAAGGGCCTATGGTAATGACATGATGCAAGGGTAGGGATGGCGCACGCATCTTGCACTGAAAGACCTGGCACGCATGAAATTTTCGAACTACAACAATACAATCCTTGAATATAGACGGCCAGAAGTAACCCGCACGCAGAATCTTCTGGGCGGTAGCATATCCCGACATGTGACCATCATAGGCGCCACTGTGACTGTCATTCAGGACTTTCTCAGCCTCTTCCAGGGTCAAGCATCGGTGGAGCACAGAATCAACTCCGACACGATACAAGGTATCTCTGACAATGTGATATGGTTAAGATTGATGTCGATCGCGACGTCGAGCATCCTTCGTCAATTCGGACCATAAAGTGGATGTCTGAAGGTACACAATGATGTCACCATACCATGGGTCATGAGTGCTGAAAAGAAAGAGCGTTTCATCCAGGATGTGATCCTCGGATTGGGATGGAGCGAAGTCTGTCGGGAGAGAGCAAATAAGATCAACAAAAACCAATGATTTCGTCGATTTGGCGGTTGTGAACTCCAAATTGAACCCCTGAAGGATTACAATCCATTTGGAGTACTTGCCCCCCAGCAATTGTCAAGACAAAATGTATGTCATGGGGTTACAGTCTAAAATCACGGTTACCATACGCAATAGGATGTAATGGCGGAATCGTTGAATGGATTGAACCGTAGTGAGCGCCAACTTCTCGACGTGGGCATAGCGTGTTTCAGTGTCGAGAATATTTCGAGACAGATAGTAAACTACATGTTCATTCCCATGGTCTTCATCCTGTACTAGATCCATGGCTATCGTGCTAAAAGCGGCGGCCAAATAAAGGGTTAAATCACGATGATAGTCAGGAGGACGTATTAACAGAGCATTGACAAGCAAGGTTTTAAGTTTATCGAAGGATTGTTGGGCAATCTCGTCCTAATGGAAGGGAACGTCCTGTTTCAAAAGTCGTGTGAACCCCTTGGCCACTTCTGCATAGTTCAGAATAAAGCGACGTAAGAAGTTGGCTTTCCCCTGAAGACTCTGTAGTTGATGCAATGAGGATGGGGATGGGAGGTTAACAATGGCCTCGACCTTGAGGGGGTCAAGGTGGATTCTGTCTTTGGAGACGATGAATCCCAAAAGATGACCAAAATCTACACAGAAGACGCACTTGTGAGGATTGAGCCTAATATTGTAACGTCTACAGCGGAGAAAAATCTGGCGAAGGTGTTCAGGATGGTCCTCACGCCGAGCTGAATGGGCCGGAAAATCGTCCAGATACGGCTGAAAAATATGACGTATTTCATGGAAAGCATAGGACATAGTGCGCTGGAAGGTAGCTCCAGCATTTTTTAAGCCAAATAGGAGCTTCTTGTAAGCAAAAATACCCCACGGACAGATAAAGGTAGTCTTATGTTGATCAATGGGTAAAATATTAATTTGATTGTAACCCAAGAAGCCATCCATGAGGGAATACATCTCACTCCCCGCGCAGTCATCAATGATCTGATCTATAAAAGGAGTGGGATAATTGTCCTTAGGACAGGCCCAATTGATGTCTCAGTAGTCAACACAGACCCGTATAGTGCCCTGATTCTTATCTATAGGGACAATATTAGAAACCCATTCTGTGAGGGGAATTGGATATATGAAGCCCGCGTTAAGAAGTTTTTCAACTTCTGCCTTTATAGTTGCGGCTTTCCGGGGATGCACTGGGTGTAGACACTGACGCACAGGCTTTGCAACTAGATAGGTGGGAATCTCATGCACGACTATGTTGGGATCAATCCCAAGCATCTTCTCGTAGGACCCTGCGAAAACATCTCTGAATTCGTGAAAAAGGCTCGTGTATACTTGAATCTCTTCGGGAGAACAAGTAACTCCCACATGAATATTCTCGACTACCCCCAGTTTAACAGAGTTGTCAATAGGCATGGTTTGTGTGATGTTACTCATATTTCCCTTCGAAAGAACCTCATGAGTCAGTATCGGTGTTTGAAGAGGCGGAGTGGGAACCTGAGATGCGAAGCGCTCTAAACAATTAGACATTGCCCCCAGGCAGGGCATGGATGAGGAACGATGATGGCCATCGCTCCATGGTAGATCTTCAAGAGACATCATTTCAACGATAGCTTCATGAGAGGGGAAGACTTCTCTTAAAGGATCGGGTGAATCTGCATCGTCGAGCCAAGGGGATTGAGAATATACATCTAGAGCCATGCTCGAAGGAGCATGTTAAGGAGGATGAGGATCTGATGCAGCAACGATCTCACATTAATTGATCTCAACTGGAGTTAAAGACATCGATTCTCCGAAAGAGGTCACCTGTTCAGGCAAAGGGATGATCCAAGGGTCATCTAACCTAGAGATCATGTTAAATTGAATGATGTGCAGTGGTGGCACGGGAAAAATACCCATGAGGATGGGATCCTTGAAAAGACCAGGTCCTACATTGTCGGGGGGATTGGGGATCTGATCCACGTAAGGTACGTTGTTCTCAGAGGATGAGGTGAATAAAGACAACTGATCGACAGTGATAATTTTTCCCTAATGAGGAAACTTCAGAAGCCGAAAGAGGGTGGAAGGAATGCATAGCATGGCATGAGTCCAACTGCGACCAAGAAGAATATTGTAGTTGAGCTTGGCGTCAGCCACTTCTACTTCTATGTTGACTGTCTTACCCTGTAAGGTGATCGGTAAACTCTCGAGAACACCCAGGGGTTTTGATTCCCGACCATCAAATTCCTCTAGGGAATTGGGAGATGAAGTAAGAGCTGGAGAGCCAATGGCCTTCTAGCAAGCAGATGACATAACACAGGTGGAAGCACCTTTGTCCACAATGGCTCTGTGGATGTTGAGGCTGTTGATACCGAGTTGTATAACAAGAGCGATTTGATGTGGAAGATGGGGGACAAAATTTTCCAGGTCGAAGGTGAGAAGACTGGAATCAGCAGGAACAATTCCACCGATTGCAGACAACAGAGCTTTCCGTTGCGATGGGCAACTTTGAAGAACTTCCAATGCAAACAATGTGGAAGGCACTTGTGCCAAATCCTCAACAATGCTGTAGTGCTGAGTGGCACGGGCGTTTGGATTATAGGAAGATTTTCGCAGAACACCCTTAGAAAGTGGCCTCACAACAGGTTCAGCGCTGGACTTCTCAATTTCTAAAGGACCGGAGACAGGTGGGGGAGGTGGGCCATCAATGACTTCCTTCCCAACTTCCTGGCGTGATCTAGCATAATCCTTCGAGTGCGTAGCAATCGAAACAGGTGTAGCATCATTCATCATAAAAACTTGGGACCCAAATGGTGCAGATGGTGAAAGCTGCTCAACCATCTGGGTCTGCTGAGATGGGAATGGTTCTTTGAGAACTGCCGAAGTCCCTTTGGAGCCTTTTAGAAGTTGACTAACTTCAGATCGTCGGGGAAAATCTTTGGTATAATGATCTCCTTCACAGATAAGGCAAGGGTACTTTGGTTTGCGTTGGGAACCATCGTCAGCACGAGGTTTATAAGACTCTCTTTTCGAGGCATCGAGTTTGGATTTGCCTTTGCCCTTCTTCTTCCCTTTGGAGGCCTTTTCCGCAGGATTGGCCTAAACGGCATTGACCTCCGCAGTCTTACCAAAATCTGGAGGGGCAGGAAGAGCACAATTATTGGAAGAATTTGACGTCTTCTTCCCATTAGAGGACTTTCGAGAAGTCTGAGAAACAGAACCAATAATATCGTCCACCAATGGGGTAGCCGGTGCTTTATAGGTCCCCGGCCGTAGGGCATCAGTCAAGATATCATAAAGCGTGATGGACTGAGAGTACACCAAATCAAGGTACTGGATACAAGCGATGGCTTGTTCTTCGGTCACACATTCCCCCATAGAAGTATCTTGAGCGATCTTGTTAACAAAGGAGGTAGTGAAGCAATGAGTTAGAAGCTAATCAGGTATATCAAACTTGATCAGTCTATGACAATGTCGCCACTCATGAATATGATCAGATATGTGGGTGGCTTTATCATGCTTGAGAGAAGTCAGGAGATGCATCCCGGCTTCGTAACGAACCGGTAACTGGAAATGTGTCAGAAAAGCCATAGCTAACTTATTGAAGTCTTGAAAGATACTGTGGGGTAATTCAATATACCACTTAGCGGCAGCACCGGTAAGAGTGCGCTGGAAAAGATGCAAACGAATTGAATCATCCACCCAAGAGTTCAAAGAGCACCACAGATGGTAGGTCATGACATGAGCTTGGGGGTTATCTCCAGCTTTACCTTCAAATTTAGGACAGTCGCCAGGCACCTTGGTGGGAATCGGAGACCAATAAGGATTGTGAAGAATCGGATCATTGGTCAATTTAGAAACATCCGTCAATTCCAACGTAGCAAAGAAAGGCAACTGAGGGTTGAAAGGCATACCAGGCCCTCGATAAGGACCTGTACCTATACTCCACCCTGGTTGAGCATAAATTTTCCCCCATTGGTTCTGTCCTGGAGGATTCTGACCATAGGGGGTATAAGTCGTATAATTAGTTTGATATGGTTGCTGATAACTAGTGTAAGGGGGTTGATAACCAGGGTACAGACCCTGATTATATGTAGGCCCCGTTTGAGCGGTGTATGGATTTGACTGCTGAGTATAGGTATAGCCTAGTTGTTGAAGGTAATAACCAGAACCTTGGGGCGGGTTGTAAACTGGTCGAGATTGACCTTGAAGGTAATAACCGCCTTGGGGTCGAGTGGGTTTTTGGTAAGTGGGGCCCTGCTGAGCCTGATAAGTTGGGCGCAAAGGAGGATTCGGCTGCGGCATAGAATAAATCGACTGTTGAGTAGGGTTGAATAGATGTGCAGGTTGGCTTGGTTGAACAGGTTGACCTGGCTAAGCGGGCTGCCCTGGTTGAACAGGTTAAACCAGGTGCACAGGTTGTCCTGGTTGAACAGGTTGACCTAGCTGATAGAGGACACCAGGTTGGCCCGGCTGAGCCGATTGGCCTGATGGCGGGATAGGGCCAAGCTATGCCTGATAACCAAATTGGCCTGTGGCAGGACCATAAGATGGCCCTGGTTGTGCAACATTCTAACCGATGGGAAACTGAGGTTGTTGAGGTTGCACCATAGGTTGGGAAGGGTGGATTTGCCCCCCAGGACCGTACAACGGTCCAGGTTGGTACCCCAGTTGACCTGTGGGTCCTTGAGGTTGCCCTGGTTGGAACACAGAGTGAGGCTGTAAAGGTTGACCTTGAGGGTTGTAGGATTGCCCTTGCGGACCATAAAACAACCCCTGTTGGCCCGAAGGTTGGCCCTGTAAGGGTTGTCCTTGTGGGTCATATAGATAACGAGGCTGGCCCGAAGGTTGGCCCTGGAAGGGTTGTCCTTACGGGTTAGAAGATTGCCCAGCCTGCGCAGACAAAAAACCTTGAACATACTCATAAGCCTCTAGAGCAAGAAAACATAGAGGGTTTCCTTGCTCATCATACTGATATGGAAAAACATAAACGAGGGTACCATCCAGTCCATAATGGGAAAAATAAGGACGGTTAGGATCTTGGGAGGACTGACCAACCTGGGATTTCGACGTCTGTAAAGACAACCGATACTCCTCAGGAGAGATATTCTCTAGAATAGAAGATGTTATGTAGACATCTTCAAGAAGTGATGCGATCCTGATGGACTGAGTAGTAACGATGGGTGTAGATGTGTCTATGCAGACAGTAGGCCTAACAGGTACTGATGTAACCTGAGGAGATTACGTGAGAGGTGTCAATGGTGACATCCCTAACGAATTAATAATCGGCCTCATAGACGGAGTGGATACTCCCATGGAGGCCACAATGGCCATAATCTGACTTAAGGACCTATATCCTGCTGGAAGAAAAGGACCAAGCGAAGACATGACAGAAGACTCGGGGTTGTTTTCTGGGAAAAGATGGTAATCTTCACCAAATGTAGGAATTTCCTCACTAGGAGAAGGACTGGATGAGTCCATATCTAACCCTGTCGCAAGATCTTCCAAAAGACAGCGAGGACTAGGAGGTATAACAGTAGCTAAAAAAGGCGAACCCAATGTAAGAGGAGGGAAATATTCCCCTACTCCAAATCCAAACCAAGCACTGGATAAGGGCCAATTGAACTCAACTGGTCCTCCAAAGGGAAGCTCAGATAGAACCGGTCCTCCATCGGGAAACTCAAAGACAATAGGCTGTTGAGGTTCAGCAGAGGACTGAGAGACCTCTGACGAATCGTCTGTGTAAGGACTACCAGTAGATGAAACTGAAGGTTCTGCCACTGTGATAGTAACGAAAAGAGGAAGAGATCAAAATAAAAGCACACGGGCTAAAACCAAGGCAAACAATCAAACGGCCAACAAATAATCTCTAAAAGGACGTGTGATCATAGGTGATTAATTTTACCACATTGAAACTTGAAAATTTTACTGTTTCATGTTTTAAGAGTCGAGAAACGAGTAAAAGGTGACTCTATCTCTTTCAATTTGGAAACAAGCGTGAAAGGACAAGCGCTTGATGATCCTTTCAAATTTAATGAGTCAGAAAAGATCAAAATGACTACTCTGGAACTCTAGGCAAGAGGGTGTACCAGATATCTGTGAACTGCAATATACACCTTGGTTCAAAAATGAAAGAGAAATCAACCAAGGACTTGACGTACGTGCAAGCAATCTCCCAGAATGTTGTGTCCAGTGTATCACGGGTATAAGGCAGCAGACTCGGCTTCCTACGGATAAAGGATAGTAACCTAGTGGGTTCTCCCTCTATATACGCGACGGTACAGTGAGCACAAGTCCGTACTAGTGCTGTCTAAAGCCAAGAGGCAAACGATAGCTACTAGGTTTAACGACGCCAGAACACGTCGCTAGCCTAGACCTCTAAATATTTCGCTAATGTTTCAATGCTGCCTTAAGGTAAATTGAATAAATTTTAGAGTTGATCTTCAATTATGTTTCAATTTCAGGCCCTACTGAATGTTATGTCTCAAAATCCTCTAAATGCATACTACATGCCACTAAAAATCACTTTGTTCGGTGAATAGCTAACTACGGGAAGGTTGAGAGCTTTTCAAACAATAACAAAATGATCACAAAACAACCACTAGTGTCTCTAATGCACGCAAATGAAACTAAAAGCTTTTCCTTTAGAGTTATATAACACTAATAATGTAGAAAAGTTTTCAATTTTCACTATCTGATCAAAAGCAAAAAGAATTGATTTTTTTTGTATTTTCAATGTTTTAGAGAAAAATGCACCAAACGGAATGAAAACTAATAAGAGACCAATTTGAGAAATGATAACGAAAGAGTAACAAGCAAGTTCACTCAACACACAATCAGACCTCAAATTGACGGAGAAATCCTTCAAATCAAAGAGGAATCGCAACAAAAAACTCACACGAACCATGTGATCTAGGCTCGAAATGAGACAAAAGCGAAATTTGAATGAGAAAAAGAGAAATCACTCGAATCACACAATGATACAATAAAAACCAACCAAACGAATGCAAGGAAGCAAAACAAAGTTGACTAAACAAGTGAAAACCAAAAACTCCTACGGGAGGCTCAGCACACAATAGCACCTAGATTCCCTAGGGCTAGAATGTAAAAGTGAAGGTAGAGGCAAACAACCAGAGGATAGAGGTAACTCACAGTCAACAAAAACTCCAAAGCACTCAGGCAGTCATAAAATATGCACCAAAAACCAAAATTCAGACTCAGAGAGCTCAGAACAAGCAAACCCTATCACCACACAGGAATGGTGCAACTGTTTGGCTGCATCTATCGCCAAAATAGGGTTGGCGCGGGCGCCTAACGAACAACAAGAACCCACTAGCGCGACTATCAGGCTAAAAAACACGCCAATCGAGTTTGCTAATGACAGAAAAGAAAAAAAAGCAAGCAAAGAGTAGATCAGGTAAGGTGGGAGCTGAACAAAGGTTCTACACCAGAAAGTGACAGACCAAAAGATCAAATCAAGCAGACAGAAGCCAAAATCAATCGAGAGAGACAAGACAAACTCCAATCAAAGTTTCCCCAGTGGAGTCACCAGTTTGTTGGAGAGGTAAATCCCCTCTGTGGATAGAGGCAATCCCTACTAGCCCAGATCGGATCTAGCAATAATCAGACATGCAGTGACGCAGGTCTCTAGTTACAAAAATGACAAAACATAATGAGTTGCCTACCTTAGGTCCTATGCAATGGTTGTCCAATAAAAGATGACGCTTCCCGTACTCCACTTTGGCAGATCACGATCGTTCCGCTTAACACGTCCGAACACCTACACACATGCGAAGAAACACAATGATACACAGCATAGAATCTAAATATTGTAACCATACATCAGTCAGAGAGGATGTAATTCATTGCATCAAAGAAAAAGACACATGAATGAAACCATAATCAAAGTCGCTTATCATTAATAACAACGAAAGAAAGATACAACCCAAGGCTCTAATGCTGGATCTTCCTTCAGTGGGTCGAGAGCGGAGCACGTCTCAATTAAGCTTGTTGGGAATAGGACAAAGCTCTCTCTCTTCGGCTTGGCTCTCAAAGGCTGTCTGGTGATAGTCTCCTTGTGACAGATTCAGCTCTTGCTTCTATGACCACTCAGACTACTAGCTTGCTAAGGGAAAATGGCAAGCTTATATAGATGGTGGAAGAGGAGTTGGGATCCCTACAATTTTTGGATTGGCCCTATCTTCAAGGAAGCTTCCATGATAGGTGGAAAACCATCTCCCATACATGGAGATCCAGAGCCAAACCTCCCAACTTGTTTTAGAGACTCGTTCAGGAGTTGGTTGGAATCAAACTTCCGCCATTTATTTTTAAAAAACAATACTTATTAAGCTTGGCAGGGGTAATACACTGGGACAGAGCGCCAGTTGGCACGCCCTATTTGGTGGATTTTCCCCATTGGCGCAAGGGCTGAACTGGCTAGTCGTGCCAAGGCCAAAATATCAGTTTTTACGGTTTTTCCAAGGAAACTTTCTTCAGAGGAATGATTTTCATTGTAAAGTGGGATACCATGAAAGTGGTTTTAGGTTATGTCACTATTCACAGGTCACGGAAAAGGCCCTCTAATGTGAGGGATGGGGAATTGCAGGGACGGTGACAAATTATTGTGTAACACTTGCCTTCTTCTGTGGACAATTTGAAGCATAGTGCCCATGCTTGTGATAGTGAAAACATATGATCTTTGACAAGTCTCTCTTGCCCTCTTTTCCTTGGGACTTCTTTCCCTTAGCTTTCTTTGCTTTTCTGACTCGCGCACATTGAAATTGTCCCATCGTCGCCAAATTTTGTAAACAAAAGAGTTGATTTTAAATCGACAATATCTCCCTCATTTGAGCTCCGATTTGACCTGTTTTTTTTCCAATTTGGGTATTTTTTCACAAGGAATCCAAATATGTTTTTTTTTAAATAATTGCATCAAAATTTTCACACATTATCTACAAACTCGCCACCCAAAAATTTCCTGCTCTGATACCATGTAGAAAATCTCTAACACAACTCTGATACCATGAAGAAAATACTCTAACACAACTCTAATATAATGTATATATTATATGTAAACTATATACCAATGGATTCAATCCGATCATGCAATTTACTAAGTCAAGATACTAAATCCTTCTACTATTTGTGGAATATAAAACATGATCGCTCAATCATATGCAAGTAAGAGAAAAAAATTAGAAATCACAAAACACAATATGTATCTGGGAAAAGCACCTGCTTAAAACACTTTTATGATATATTGTACATCTTCAAATAATCATGAAACAATACAATTATTTCTCACACCGAGAAAATCCTGCACTCTACCGATCGTCTCACCCTGATCCTGCTCAAAATTGAATAGCAATTCTTAGGAAAAATTGACCAACACTCAGCCAATTCTCAACCCCTTCTTAGCCCAACCTTGCACATGCAATCCCTAGGAAATTGATCCCTATTAAATAGGATAATCAACCTTCCTTGACTGCACAATCCATGTGGAGAATTCCTCTAACTTTATAATTACGCCCGGGAAATTCGCTAATAATACAACTGATAGTTATCTTCCCTTTAACCTCTATCTCAATTGGGTCGTCATTAGAATTAACATGCATGCAGCTATTAATAGTGAACCATCAGTTACTTAGCAGATCACTACTTGTGAATTAAATATAATTTAAGTCACTTAACCTCTCACTAGCTCATCACTTAGTTAGAACTAGTTAAACTGATTTTAACTCAATTAATTTGAGTTAACTTATTACACTAACACCACACTAGTGCTACAACTGTAACTGGACCATGTAATAATAGAATCACTCTACATGCCTCACCATTGACCCTCAACTCAAAATTCTTGAGCTAACTAATTCAAGACTTAGTTAACTCATACAAGTTGTTATGAGATGAAATTACAATTTATTTTCAAATTAATTAAGGGATAATTAAATAAAAAACCTCACAAGGTAGCCATTTCTAGGTGCCATTTTCTAGATTTTGTTTTTGGATGCCAATTTCACTGTTTCTTGTTGAAATTTTCAACAAAAGGAACTAGAAAAGATATAGTTTGAAGTGCCGGATGAAGAATCAAACTCTATAGAAGCATAAGAATCATAAGAAGATGAACCACACTCTATTTTTTAGGAGATTAGTTCTAGAAAGAAGGAAACTAGAGAGGCATACTCCATCTAATTTCTATTCAAATTTTTTTTTATCTATTACTGATGATGATCCTAGAATTTTTAGCAAAGTAGTGGATTCATAAGATGCAAAACTCTCGAAAAATACCATGCTTGAAGAAATGGTAGCCTTGGAAAATAATTAGGCTTCAGACATGGTGAAGTTGTCAGCTAGAAGAAAACCATTTCGCAAGAAATGGGTGTTTAATAAGAAGACAAATGTAGAAGGAAAAGTGGAGAAACACAAACCTCGATTAATAGCAAAAGGTTTTTCCCAGGTGTTGGGAATTGATTTTGGTGATATTTTTTCTCTTGTTATGAAGTTAGCTTCTATTAGATTACTTTTATTTTATGTTTTTTTTTCTTTTGATTTTGAGGTAGAAAATATGGATGTGAAGACAACATTTTTAAATGGGGATCTAGAAGAAGAGATATACATGAAGTAGTCAGAAGGTTTTGTAATGAAAGGCAAGAAAGAACTAGTATGAAGGTTAAAAATGTCTTTGTACAGGTTACAAAAAATACCAAGGATGTGATATCAGAAATTTGATACATATATATGGGGACTTGGAGTCACAAGGGTTAAAGTAGATGATTGTGCATATTTTAAATTACTAGTGATTGTGTTATTTATTTGGTCTTGTATGTGGATTTTATGTTGCTATTTGGGAATGATAGAGAATTTATCTAGGATGTGAAGACCCAATTGTCGTCTAAATTTTACATGAAGGATCTTGGTGCTGAAAACTTTATTTTTGGAATGGAAATTAAAAGAAATCGAGCAAAGAGGAATATTTGGTTAAATCAAATAAATTATGTCAAGACAATATTGCAGAGGTTTAATATGTAGGATAGTAAATTGGTGAAGGTTCCTATTCTTGTAAGCATAAATTTATTTGCATAACAATGTCTCAAGGCACATGAAGTGGAAGAGGGCCTATCCCATGTTTCATATGCGAGTGTAGTTTGAAGTTTGATTTATGCATTGGTTTGTACGAGACTAGACATTGGACATGCAGTGAGAGTATTGAGCAAGTTTATGTCAAAACCAAGGAAGGATCATTGGACAACAGTAAAGCGTGGTTTTATGTAGCTGTTTGGCACTAGTGATTTTGGTTTGTGAAATCAAGGAATACCAAGATTGGGTAGAGTGTTGGACATGTATGGTTTTGTTTATTTTTATTGGGCTAGAGATTTGGGTCAGAGAAGATATACAAGTGGGTATGTGTTTAACTTATTTGGAGGAGCAATGAGTTGGATGAGCAAGAGACAGTTTGTAGTGACACTTTCAACTATAGAAACTGAATACATGGCAGCCATTCATGCAAGCACGAGGGCTTCAATGGGGGAGAAATACCATACCATTTGCATTCATATTGGGGGGTATATATTGAGGAAAAAATGACATAATATATTGAGCATATATTAGGGGGTAAATGGTTTTTATATTGGAAGGTATAAAAAATGGAGCTCAAAGTTAATGAAAAATATAGAGTATTAAAAATTTTAATGAAAAGATGGATACCTACAATATCTAATGAAAGTAGGGGTGTTTTAAATTGGGAAGGTGTATTGTGTTTGTATTGGTAGGGGGTTAAAGAATGTGTTTTTTATAGGTATTTTCCAATGTGTATTCAAATTAGGGTTATCGTTTAATATGCCACAAATGCACATGATATGTTATAGGTTCATTGAGTGAAGACCCCGTGCATGCAAGAAAGGAAGTAGTTTGGAGAATTTAACCAGAGAGAAAATAAAACATTTACCCACAGAATTAATAGCCAAAAACTAAACACATAAACACAACGCACAATATTTACTCCGGGAAAACCCCAACAACAAGTAAAAAAATGCCTAACTAAATTCCATTAGTCTCCTTGGCCAAAACTCTAGCCAAGTTACCAAGTGAGACGTCACCGTTGACCGCAAACACAATCCATGGGAAATTACCATGGGAAAACAAAAAAACATGGGCCCAAAACCCTCACTAATAACCCAACCAACTTCAGCTCTTCTCCCGAGTCAAGTTTACCTAATAGCTTTGTTAGCCATAATGTAGTGGATATTTCTAATTTAAATGTATCATTTCCTCCCACAAAGCATGAAGGAATTCATAATGTTGGTATTTCTCATACATATTGAAGAATAGTATATATGAACTAGAAGTTGTAGTAAATGTATCTTTTTCCTCCATCAGAGCATGAAGGAATCACTACCACATTTTGGGTTAAAATCTGACAGCGAAATCCGACAAAAGGATAAAATCGGAACCGTCGTCGAACGTTTAATGTATTTTTTTTTTTTTACGTTCAACGATTGTCGACTATGCAGCGTTAATTACATAGAGTTACATATTCGAAGATCACTATCTTGTCAGTGGAAAACGACCAAATTTCGGCATTAATGGCATTTTACCAGCCAAATTTCTGCATTAATGGAATTTTACAGGTGTGCAACATTTATCTGACAGACTAGCGTCAAATATCCGACGGGAAATTGATTTATCTATATGTAAGGTCGAATACCTATTTACAAGTTCCACATTCTTGTTATACATCCCATGCTTTTGAAATGTTAATTTTGAGGTTAATTTTGGTTGATAATCATCACTAAAATCTATTTGGTGAGGAAAAATGTCAGATAAAATTCCTCAAGGACTGGGCCAAGAAGACGTGGGATCTACATCAGGGGCATTGGAGGACAGAAAATTTTATTGCCCTCGTAAAAAGTGAAAAGGCTTGAAAGTAAGGAGACTTTTAATAACAACAGCTAAAAAGCATTGTAGAACTTATAGACATGCTGAAGGCGGAGATGAATATCATCAATTAGTAAGTACTTATGCATTATCATCCATTATACCATAAGAGACTTGTTATTTATATTTCTTATACATTCCATAAGAGACATGGTCTTCACTTAGTTCAAATATATAGTCAATTGCACAAGTGACAATCTTCCAAAATATTCTTTTTTTGTTTTATGCGTTGAGAAAAAATAACATGTTGAGTTCTAGGTAGTTAATTTGTAATTAATATTTACATTTGTTCATGAATATTTATGCTAGGTAGTTTTATAATTAATATTTATGCTAGGTATTTTGGAATTAGTATTTATGGTAGTTTGCAATTAATATTTATGCTAGGTAGTTTTGGCATTCATCGACGGTCTCTCTCTCTCTCTCTCTCTCTCTCTCTCTCTCTCTCTCTCCAAAACTAACCTCCTCTAGGCTAATTGGTGCACTATGTTTCTCATTTTTTCAAGTTTCTACTACTAGTATTTCAATTTTCCATCCCTCGTAGCACTAGGTTTTCCAATTTCCTTCATTCCTAGCACTAGCTTTTTAAATTGTCCTTTTCATAACACTAGCTTTTTCACTTTTTTAACTTTCTAGTGCTATTTTGTTTCTCATCTACCTTGTTTTATAGTGCTAAGATTCCTCCTTGTTTCCTTTTCCAGTGCTAGGAATTCCAAATGTTCCCTTTTGTAGTGTTAGGCTTCCTAATTTCTCTTTATTCTAGCGTTGATCTTGTCAATTAGACTTCTTTCTAGCAGTAGGATTTTCAATTAGGCTATTTTCTAGTAATATTGATTTTGCAATTGTACCATTTTCTAGTGTTGGGAGTCTCCAAAAGTCTTGATTCCAACATTGATTAGTCTCACATTCATTCCTTTTTCCAGTGCTATGTTTTTAAATTGTCCTCCTTTTGACCTTTTTCCATCTTTTGCTTCATCCTTTTTCTCCTGAATTGGTTACAAAGGGATAGTTTCCTTATGACATTAAAAATGAATATTCAAATGAAAACATAGAATAAAAAAACAAGAGAATAGAGGAATAAGAAAGAAACAATCCATCATATAAAGAGCATTTAACCATGAATGAATTATTTAATATGACATTAGATGAAGATTTGTGAAATGTTTAATTGATATATTACAGAGCATCTAACAAGGATGAATTCTACATATGTATTTTTCAATCAAACATGAAGATAACACTGAGATGAAATAAACAAAGAAGAATCACATACACATAAGAGATTGATACATTCTTCAACACACTATACTCTCGGAAACTTTGGTATAGAATGACTATATACTTCTCCACTAATTTTTCATTAATAGCTCAAATTTACAGAATCACAACAGGTTTTTCTCCAAAATTACTCAAAACACGAACCCTTATTACATCATAGAATATTGTATATATACAAGCTTAGACTCCTCAAGTTATTTTTAGAAATTACATAAAAATATAAATAAAAACAACTTTTTCTATAATCTTGGATCTTTGTTCCTGCAAATAGCATATCCAGCGAATTTCTTCAGGAATTACTAGGATCAGATCTCCCTAAAGAAATTTTGGTGTTGAATAAAACTAACATCCTTTTAATCTATTGCTTCCTGGCCTCACTCCTTGAAAATATCCTGAGTAAACTACTTTTCCCAATCACTTTCTTCTTTATCCTCATTTTTTGGTAAAATATTATCTAAATTTACAATCAAAACCCTCATGATTTGATTATATGCTCCTATGCTGCTATACCCTTTCTCTTTCGGCCCGATGCTCCACTTGATTTCAGGTATATCAAAATATCCATCAATGTTGGATGTTGCTTCAAAAATAGAGTCTATCTCTTCCATATATTTCTCAGGCTGAAATAACTTTGTACATTTCACTGGTTGTAACTCTTTTACTTCAATATCTTTCCTCTTACCCTTAATCTCTGCCTTATTTTATGCTTTCAAATCCATGCCAACTATTTCCATTTTTGACAAATTACTTGTGAATTTAATCTTTACTCTGTAAACAGAATGAATCAAAATAAAGACCTCAGCCAAAAATATAGACTCGCAGCTGCCAATTTTATCTACAATCATACATGAAAAGAACTGTAATGATAACCTCCCTCTCCCACAGCATGTGTGACATGTGTGCCTACTTTTATTCGCCTGTAACACATGAAAGGTCACCTCCAAATCTTCAACCAATATATTTCCCATGATTAACCTTGAAATCCCTGATAGGTATTTATTCTATGCTCGTGTACCAAAAATTTCACCCTCGAGAACTTGTTGCAAGAGACGAATCTAAAACATTTCACTTATCTGCAAATATGGAAATTTTTTCTAGATAGATGATGAAGGAAAATATAATTCCAACATTTCTCTGTTAATTTCATCTAATTCCAAAAATAAAATGATATGTAATTGGTGGTAAACCAGCAATCACCTTTCTAACTTCATAAGTCAGGAAAATATCTTCTTTCGGGATTTTAATTATTTCCTCTCCCTTTACATTTGTACTGATTTGATTTATGGATGATATATCATTTATTTTATCTAACAACATCATATGATATTCACTTTCTGGAATAAAAAAACCTTTGAAATTCCAAAACCTTGGCAAACCCAGCAGAAACATCTCTCTGAAGATTATTTTAAAATTTGATATTCTTGCTTTCATGAAAACTGTTTTCAATGAAATATCCTTCATCATCTGATTTTTTATGATATAATTTCTTGCTTGGGGTATAATCTCTACTCTGTCATCTATCCCTACAAAATTCAATTGGGCTTTTGTTCTTGAATTTAAATAACTGATAGAATTTTGAGCCTTTGATGGTTTATCTCCCAATATGTGTTGAAAATTAACAATATTGGCTGAAACAATAGAAGCCAATTATATGTCGTCCTCCACTTCTACAAAATAACCTTTAAGATTTTTAATTTGTGAAATGATATGATCCCAGATCAAATTTTTTCTTCTATCAAACTATGCTTTGTTAATTTCAACTACTGTTGTAGAAAATATTTCTCACTTATACTTTGCTCCAAAGCTTTACCTTTCTGTTGAATCTCCTGATTAATTTTATCTAAATTAGACTGAAAATTTTTAATCTTCTCATCTTGCACTGAATTCTTCTTTAAATCTGAAATCAAAGAAGATTTGGCTTCAGATTGATCTACTTGTTCTTTAGTTGTTTTCAATTGCAAAACTTCATCCTTCAAGTTTAATGTTTCCTACTTTAAATCATCTCTTTCTTTCTGCAAATACAGCGGGTCCTGAGTCTGAGGATAATCACTCTCAACAATATTCAATTTATTATTCAAAGCCTGAATAATATTTTCTTTATCCTCCAACAATTTCTTTGATGCTTGCTTTTCACTAGACTCCCCTTCTGTTGCTATCAAATTTGTGTCTAATTTCTTGATTTGATCCTTCCATCCTTTTGACATGGCTTTCTCTTTCTTAATTTCTCTTCTAACATGAAAACCTTATTCTAAAATTTATTCTTACTCCAAAATGAACTTATTAGATCAGAATATAGAACATCTAAGACTTGCTTATGGGAATGAATCTTATCTGGAACGTTAATTTTATCCATTTTGATATTTACCTTAAAAATTTTCTTCTCATCTACCACAACAATCTTCAGGGCATTACTAGCAGCTTCCTTGACAGAAAATAATGAAACATCCTTAATATCAACCTTCCTAACTTGAGATGACATTATCATACTTTCTTGAATGGACATATTTTTCTTTTCAGCATAATCTCTAAGACATATTTACAGGATTGAAACTGATAATGTGACTCTTGAGAAATTATCACTGTTTTCACTTGCAAATCTTCACCTCCTTGTTGGGCTTCAAATTCATCCTAAGACATAGTCTTCTCTGAAGAAGAAGCAACTCCTTTTTATTCTTCTAAAATAGTACCCTTTTCTTGGTAACTTGATTGATCTTCATCATCAATCATCACAATGTCAAGTCCTTTAAGAATAACCTTCTTCTTCTTAAGAGATTTTTCAACTATAACCTCTGACTTTGATATTTCTTTATGAAACCTTTTGTATTGAATATATTTTATCATGGGAGTCTTAACATATATGATCATAGGATTAGACTTCATTTGTATAGAAGAAGCAGTCTTCACCTGTGGTTACAAGCATATGTCTTCATTTATTCTATCAAAATTAGCCCATTGAATTAACTCTTCCATTTAATCATTCTCAAAATAACCACATCTATTCTGACTCTTTCTTGGATTAATAATTCCCTTAGGATAATACCTGACTTCTTGAGCTTCCCTGAAATTCATTCCCTTAACAATTTCCTCTATGATTAGAAGAGTAGAAAAATCAGAAACTACAAAAGTTTCGACTGTGTATTTGAATTTTGTATTGGCTCCCTTTCTATGCTTGATAAAATTCTCTTGCTCAATGAATAACCGTTGCCTCAAAAAATCCAGAGCAAACAATCTTTGAACCAGAAAATAAGGCAACATGACAGGTGCCTTTGTGAATCCATAAACCCGATAACTGTAAAATATTTGTACAAAAACCAATCTGCAACAAGATCATTTTTCATTTGCATCTTACTCCTCATTTCCTCAAAAATACTAGGCATAGTTAAATCATAAAACAATTGATACAGTGCAGCCATAATTTCATTGACAAATTTGAAGAAGGACAAATCAACTGCTTCCAATCAGTAACTAAGATCCTTGATCAAAATCTTTGATTTTATCTCTTGCAGTGAGATTTGATTCTCATGCACAATCATCTTAAGTAATAGTGTTTGATATCTGAAATTATGTCCTAAGCGGAAGTTTTCTAACTGAGAATGAGTTTTCTTAATCGGAAACTCGTCAAAATTAAGGCTTTTGGAATTTTTGGACCGACTCACTTGTACAAGACAACATAACATGACCTCAGAAACTAAACTATCATCATCTAAACCTAAGACCTGACATAATAAAGACAGTAAACATTGAATGGGATGTTGAAAGATGGACATTTGATAAGGAAAATACATTCCTTCAATATTTACTTCTTGTTTGACCATTTTTTTATAGAAACAAATACAATTTGTCTTGACCTAACTCTGCAACTGAACTCACACTCGACAGCTCAGAAAATTTCTCATCCAAATCATCATGTGAACCTGGGATTGATAAATTCTTTCTGAGAGTATGGGAATTGAATTGACACGGTCCTTTAGAACCCAAGAATCCATTATAACCCTCTAAGAACTTGAATAATTCTCTACTGACCATTCAATGACATCTGGAAAAGGAAAGACTGACTCAACATAAAATTGACAAATTCCAGACCTCAATTTTGTAGGAAGCACTGATGGATTAATTACAATGAATTTATTTAACTCTTTAATAGATCCTACTGATAAGCTAGCTTAAAAAACACCAGATACAGAATCTGAAAGATGTTCCTCCATAGGATCTAGATATTTAGCATCAAAAAAAATTACAGAAGGATATGCCATTGAACCAAAAAAAAACTCTTGATCGAACACAGGGGCAACAGAGCTCTGCGATGACAGAGTAACCAGAAAATAGTGACAGAAAAATGACTTACCCGACTAATGAGAAAACCACGGTCTTGCTCGCCGATTCGAAAGTTGTTTCCAAATCGTGCATTTAAAATGGAGAGAAACCCTAACATCTCACATGTATACCTCCAAAACCATTAGTGGGAAAGTGCTCGTCAATTGAAAATGAAATTAGCATCTTTGCAACTTAATCAGTGAGAAAATATAGACCGTTAGATCGTCATTCGATCTACGGTTTGCCGCATTTCCCCTTTTTTCTATCTTTCCACTAAGTTTCTGCCAAATCTAACCCTTTATTTATCCTTTAGCTAAATTATAAATTTCGTTATTTCTTTAGTTGGCTTATTTCACACTTTTATTGCATCGAGAGGCGCACCTACAGTCTGGGTAGAAAGTGTCTGTCTGTCCCAAACAATAAATTATAAAGAAAAATAATAAAAAAATTGTCATGTCAGCCATAAAAAAACTAAAGAAACAAAAATAAAAATAAAAATAAAAATGCAAGCGTAATATATTTGTTCTGGAAAGTGTATGTCCAAAACATTAACTGAAAGAAACAAATTTTTTATCTCAGCCATAAAAAAAATGTTAAATAAACAAAAATAAAAAATAAAAAATAGGCTCTCCTTTTTTACAATAAAATATTTAAAAAAAAATACCTATGCTATCACAAAATCATGTGCAAATACTCCTAATGCTACTTAATACAAGGTCAAATACAACCCATTTTTTAATATTAAACCTTGTGCAATTACATCCTCAAATCTCTTTTAAACCAATACCCCTTAGACCATGGTATATCCACCCATAAAAATATGTGCCAATTCCCTTTAATAATCCATTTGACAAAATGACTTTCCTTCTTGGAATAACACATGGTTTAAAAGAAAACCATGGGAATGAGCCGCTTACATCCTCCATATAAATTAAAACTAGTATAGACACATCTAACTACGTTTCTACGAAGCCTCGAGAGGGATCAAATCCCTTGAGATGCAAACCTATCCTCACTTTTTTACTCAAAAAATGGGTTTACACCTTAAGGGATTTCATCCCTCTCGATGCTTCGTAGAACCGGAGTTAGATGGGTCTATACTGGTTTCTATTTATTTTCACTATTACATGTTCTTATTATTAAACTCATTAAATCTATGCAGTTAGATTTATTTGTTAATATATTCAATGGAATCATTCCCATTAAGGGTATTTTTACTTTGATTATTATTTTCATATTCCAAATAGGAAAAGACAGTAATACAAAACACAATAAACTAGAAAGTAAATCAATATGGAAATAAAGTGAAAACAGCATAAAATAAACAGAACAGCTAATCCATTTTATTAATATGGAGGTGAAAATAATACAACAGTGCCTCAAAAGAGATGGCACTGAAGCCAGCAAAAGCGGGTTGGAATGGCCTCAAGCTCTCCCACTAAAAACACTACTCTCTACTGCAATGTCGGAACTCTTCCTTTGTGTTGCCTTGCTGGAAATGTTGTTGTTGGGTGAATAGGACTACGTAGATGAGGATGCTCTTATGCTCATAAAAACCTGGGATTTAGAATCCAGACTCTATGGCAAAAATCCAGAATAACCCAAAAAGTATTTTTGAATTGGCTAACCTTAGAAAATCACCCTCCTAGGGTTTGCAATGCATAACTACTGGGTATGCAGAACTATGGCTTGAACTGAAGGATAGAATTTTTTTAAGTACTCCCAAGCCCAACTATTAAAGGGTTGATCCCTTCAATGGATTCCAAGCAGAAATGCTATGGAATTTCACCCTCTTCTGATGAACTCTGCTACTGGACTGCATAAGTCACTAAGGGATTCCGCAGCACTAGAGGGTCTTCAAATGGCCTGAATGTCAGATGATGAGATCAGCTCACATGGACAACAAGAATCCTCCCTTGAGTGGGCACTCGAAGTCCCCCGAGGATGAGGTTGGGATCTCCGCTCGAAGACACCCTCGTGCTAAACAGCACAGCAGACTCGGCTAAACAGCTCAAGCATGCTCAAGTCATGAACGACAAGAAATAATAATAATCCAAAATTCTCTCTATGGCTTCCCTCGCCCATTTATTATACGTGTGGAATCATCAAACCCCTGGGCCCATATCATAAATACGCTTCTCTCTTGGTCCTTATCCTCCACCTTGACTGCGATGTTCACTTGACCTCTTGGCCCCCTCCACTACTGCGTTGTTCCACTTTCACACTAGTGAAGTGGTTTTATTCTACTAAAAGGATTTATGGGTCCCTCTGCCCTCTTATTCATTTATTAATTGAGGTAGGTTGCAATTATCTAAAAGCTAAATTAGGAATATTACATTCCTCCCCACCAAAACGTTACTTGTCCTCTAGCAACTGCAAATATGTGGGCCACCCTGTTGGCTCAATGTAACTGAGACCCAATGCCTAGATCCCATACAAACCCCTCACTGTAGCTATTCCCCTGTGTCAGGATACCCAGAACATAACCATCAATGTCGAGATCCCAAACTGATCTCTCACCATGCCTATCATCAATCAATCCTCCCAAATCCCAACGCCACCATGGCCAATCATCGCCCGTGTTATAGGTCAATTTGGGCACCATTTCCAATGACATAGTTAACTGGACATCATCTCTAGGACCAATGATCAAGGGTCTATCATTCCCTATCATTCCAGTTGCTACATGACCTAAGACAAGAAATAAGACAAATCAAGCAAGACTTTCATCAAGCAAAGCTTTCCATGGTTTGAAGCTTACTATATAGCATATGAGAGCTCACCAACGCAGGCTCTAAGGGGCCTAAGTGCATTGCATATGCAGGTAGCCCCATGTAAGGCTACTCTGCAAAGCACTTCCCGACATTCACAGGTGCGTTGGTCACATTGGGAGAGAAATTCTCATTGTTCTAGAATCTCCACTTGGCTAGTGCCTTCTAGAAGAGTTCACATGTGTCAAGCATTGGATCCAAGTGTCCATTTGACATCTACATGAATGGAAACATGTCTTACCTATTTTTGGAAAGTTATTGATTGCAAAACAACCTATATTTCATCTATAAATTGAACACAGATCTAAGTGTTTGACAAGGAAGAATTTGAGTAGAGAAATGCTGGAGGATTTTCAATTGAGAGCTAAATTTGTGAAGCTACTGCTGGAGAGATTTATACTGTGATAAGGCTTGGGAACAATGCTGTAAGGTCACTTCAAATCAGTCGCTAGGTTGTAACCTCTCCTTCTATCATCAATAAAGAGTACTTCTTATTTTTCCCTACATGCATCTGAATTGGCTTTGATTTTCCATATTGTAAGATCTTGGTTGATGTATGTGGTTTATGCTTTACTAATTTAGCTAACTAGCTTGAATAGATATGTACATTATTGCATATTCTGTTGTTTCAGTGTTATTTCTTGCAGGAAGCATTCAGCTCACAAACTACTTGAATTTGAAGCTGCAACGGACAGAAGGAGTCATTTGGAAGCGACTGAACAAGTAAGCCTCCAATCTTCTCTGTTTATCTGTTCTGAGTTAGGAGAAATAGTCGCATAGTCTTTCACCTGTTGTTCTAGACTAGCACCTGTCTAGGGAAGCGTAATTTATCCATAGATTACAATTTTGGCCCAAAAAATTGGCGACTCTGCTAGGGAGAATTTCTCTTAGTTCTAGGTGTTTTAGCCTCTGATTTGCTTTGTTTATCCACCTAGTAGCTGTTACACATAAATATTAAACTTTTTCAAAGCCTAATTTGCAAATTCAGTGACTTAAACAGTAGCATTTTTCTTTGTTTACTGCGCCCAAAGCACCCTTAGACTGGACACAGTGCTTTGCAGAGCACTGTCTCCCTTCCTAGTCTGCGTTGCAGAGCACTGTCTCCCCTTGAAGACTGTGTTGACTCCTGAAAGTGACCAAATTCTCATGAATTTGACTTTGCAACTTGCTTCAGTTTTGTTTGCTGCTATGTTCTGAAAAGTTTGATGCTCAATTGACCAGTGAATCTATATACTTCTTCCTCCTTTGGCTGAAAATTTGTTCAATGTTTGTTTAGAAAATTTTTTCTTTATCATTGACAAGTTGATTTCAAAGTATTTTTTATGGTCGCATTAAGAATCATTTGCTTTCGAAATAGGAAATTGTCGTAAAATATTCATTTCCTTGATAGGAGAAATTGTTGTTGAAATCCTCGTTTTTCCTTCAAAAGAGAAATTGTTGTTTGTATTCTGCGTTTCTAGAAAGTAAAAAGCATTTGAATTATTGATCTAGTGCACCTAGGTTCTTTTCTGCATTCATAACATTAAGGAAACTGAAAATAAAACTTGCATTTGCATGTAGGATTGTGTGTATTTTGCAAAAAGAACATTAGGAAATCTGCATTTAGTTTTTGATTCATTGATTTTGTTTTTGTTCATTGATTTGTTTGTTCACAAACTATTTTCTCTCTTCCATTAGTAGCTAGGTTCTTCATTGAAAAAGTTGAAAGTGAAAGTTTGTTTATCATTCTTAGCTTGCATTTTAGGAATTTCATACACATCATCGTGGTGAACCTTTTAAAGGCAAATTGTTAAGCAAGATCAACATAAAATAAATCTCAATTTACTTAACAATGCATTGGAACCATAACGATAATATTTAGAAGGTCTAGGCTAGAGATGTGTTCCGGCGTCGTAAAACATAGAAGTTGTCGTTAAATTTTCTACGATACATTCCGAGTGTGATACCTCAATCCACGTGCGTAAGTATATCGTATCTCATCCACGTACTTTCGGGTGTATCGGGCAGTGTTACAGTACAATAAGTATAAAGGAGTGCTCTCACTATGGTGTTTCGCATCAGACAGCGCTAATACGGACTTTGGCCTCCACGTACCTTCGGGTATATTTGGGAGGAAAACTTTTAGGTGCTATCCATCCATAGTGAACCGAGTCGACCGCCTTGAAATTATGATACACAAAACACAACATTCAGGGAGATTACCTGCCCGTACTTCTTGGTTCGCCAGGAGGTATTCTACAGTTCACAGTTTCTTGGTAAACCCTTTTTCCTAGCATTACCCTCTTTTTGTTCATTTGTTTTTTTGGTTAAAATAAATTAGCCATTGTGGAAGAAAAAAATCCTTTCCCCCATCATTCGCATAGACATCGCTCTACCGAAACCAGTACCATCAGTACCTCTGGTGAAGCATCATCTTCCCATATACTAGAGTTGGCACAAGTTGTTTCTAAAAATATTAGTTTGTCTATTGTTGTCGAGACAGAGTCTTCACAGCTACTCGTGGTCACGATCCATCCAATTTGTGAGACCATACCTCCCAAACCCGACGTTGTTCAAATGGAAGTTGATCCGGATCCCATTTTGCTTTAGGGGGAAACTATTATTGGTCAAATTGGACATCATCGCCAGGACCAATGAAAAAAGGTCTATCATCCCCTTATATTTCTGTTGTTATATTCCCTAAGTGGAGAAAATATTGATCCCGAATTCGAACAACTGGAATTTGTTCCTAAATTGGTCTTCCCACAATCTATTGTAGTCATTGAGTCTCCCATATCGTGAAGTCAACCACTTGAAATATACTTTAGGCCTGACGATGAAGTTCTTCCACCTGGTTTGATTTTGATTGAATAAATACCACAATATGAGACACCTTTAACTCCAACTCATTTTCGGTAGCACCTTTACATGTACGAGCCTTTTCCTCAATCACCTTCCTCTACTTTTGTTGATCCTGTTTCATTTCGAGTTCCCGTATATTCTATAGGGTATACACTAGGTCATTTGACCATGGCTGAGATAACATCCCAAACTGAACCATCTATTTTAGCTGCGACAACATCTGTTGTTGCTTCATTTTCGATGTTTTGTCCATTGACTTCACCCATGTCATCATCTGGAATCCTATCTAGTTCCTCTCCTTGGTGGCTAGTGATACCACATATGTTACCGTCAGACATTCCTAAATTCAATGAAAAACCTGGAGAAGACTCATCAACGCATGTTATAAATTATCATTTGTGGTGCTCATCAAACTCCTTAAATGATGATTCCATTAGACTACGTCTTTTCCAACACACATTCACTAGTCCAACTACACAATGAGGATGGTAAAATGAAACAGATTCATGAGGATAGTTCTTTTTTCTTGTGTCAACCTCGTTAAAAAATAAAACAAATCCTCCCCTATAATGAACCTTCATTCCATCCATCTTTTAGTAACCAATAATCTACTTCGATGAATGAAATGAATCTTGGGGGGCACCTACTCTTGCAGGGGGCATTCGGCATGTTCTTTTGCAGGGGGCATTCAGAACATTCTTACCAATTGCACGCAATCGACCGCTGAAGTTTGGACGTAAATCAGGTTCAAATCTCCAAAATTCAAATGGTAACAATGGAATGGTAAAAACGAATAGTGAAACTACTTTTTATAGTCATTTAATTGTTTTCAAGTTAAATTTATTGCTATTACTATAGTTTTATTATGTTTTTATCATGAAACAGGTTTTTTTAATCCATTTGATGTTGTTCTGAATAAGAAATACAACTAATGAACAGATTAGTCGTGCAAATTTATTCAAAGAATGACTTGACCACAAAGCATACTTTTTCTCCTTATTTTTCGAGCTTTGTTAAAAACGAAAAATGATTTGAAGCGCACTTTTATCTCTTTTTCAAGCTTTGATAATAGCGAAAAATGAATCCCTGGAGTCTTCTTTCAGCTTTTTTCAGACTCTGATAATATGAAAAGATTGTCGAGCACTTGTCTTTTCGAGCTTGTTAAAGTAAATGAATCGATATCTAATCAGTATAAGTTTAACCCTTTTCCGGACTGAGTTGGATTATTTACGAAAAAGGAATACCTTGGTTAAACATGACCAAAGAGGTTCTCTCAGATATTATTTTACACTTTTTCGGATCTGAGTGACAAATTTACGAAAAAATACTTATGGAGTTCTCTTTCGTCCTCTTTTTCAGACTCTCTAAATATGAAAAAGGACTGGGCTATCACTGTCGTTAAGCTCATTAAAACATAAAATAGCGACAAGCTTGTCAATCATGGCAATAATCGAGTTTCATTCATCGCTAGACTCATTAAATTATTAAATGGAGATACTTTATTCGCCCGAAGGGTTGAATTATAGATCAAGCAAATGTTATCCTCCTCAAGCTTGTTAAAAAATAAAGAGGTATTGGTCGACAAATGACCGGGGAAAATTTGGGAAAAGTAAGCAAAGTTTCTTTTTGTTAGCAAGTCACTCTTGAACATGACACTTCTTTCACTCCATGTCCGTGACTGTTTGGGTTGGGTAATCATCTTGACAGTTCAATCATACCTGTGGTTCATCATACCTTCACTTCGGTTTTGAGTCAATGCTGCCAACTCATCACAGTGTCATCGATATGTTCAAGAGAAGTCATCCAGTGATTAAAAACTCATCCTTCTGCAATACTCGTAAACCTTCATTTTCATGACCATCATTCCTAAAAATTGATATATCAAGTCATACCCTTGTATTCGAAATTATTAACTCCATTTTTGCAATAAGGTGACTTCTTGTCGACGACAAATAAATATCCAGGAATTTCACTTAGAAACATCAGATTCCAGTGCCATGAGGCTTGTTACAACATCAACAAGATCCTCGCTTCTGGACTTTTGACCGAAATATTTTGTTTGGCGTTTGACATCAAATCATCTATTCACGCCTTACGAAATGTAATACAGTACCTTGAGGTCCATTGACATTAATGGTGGTTCTCTCACGTTTGTTAACATCTCACATCATTGGCTGATAATCAAACAATGTCTTTCCATGTTCGACTACAAATCATATATTCGCATGGCTAGACTTGTACCCGAATGGTCGAGTGAACGAGATAAGAAGACCCCGGATCTAGTTTCATCCATCCAGGCTACATTTTCAGGATTGTTGTACACATCATCTGTACGGTGAATTTACATACAGATTTTCATCCAAACATGGGCCTATATCTGTAGGCATGTCTGCATCTAGGCAACATTCCAATGTAGACGACTTTATGAATTATGTACATGTTATTAGATTTTTTTATGTGCTAAACATGGTAATGCCTACCCTCAGCAATTATGATCAAAATAGGATATATCATGATGTAATGTATTGTAAGATTGATGCAGGTGACCACTCCGCTTCGTTTCTAGACTCATCATAGTGTAAATCATCTCAATCAAATGTTCTTATTATTTGGATCTCATGCTTTAGGGGGAAATTGTTATAGGTCAATTTGGGCACCATTCCCAATGACCTGGTTATCTGGGCATAATCTCTAGGACCAATGATCAAGGGTCTATCATTCCTTATCATTTCAGTTGCTACATGCCCTAAGACAAGAAACAAGACAAATCAAGCAAGACTTTCATCAAGCAAAGGTTTCCATGGTTTGAAGCTTATTATATAGCATATGAGAGCTCACCAACACAGGCTCTAAGGGGCCTAAGTGCGTTGCATATGCAGGTAGCCCCATTGTTCCGGAATCTCCACTTGGCCAGTGCCTTCTAGAAGAGTTCACATGTGTCAAGCTTTGGATCCAAGTGTCCATTTGACATCTACATGAATGGAAACATTTCTTGCCTATTTTTGGAAAGTTATTGATTGCAAAATAGCCTACATTTAATCTATAAATTGAACACAAATCTAAGTGTTTGACAAGGAAGAATTTGAGTAGAGAAATGCTGAAGGATTTTCAATTGAGAGCTAGATTTGTGAAGCTACTACTGGAGAGATTTATACTGTGATGAGGCTTGGGAATGATGCTATAAGGTCACTTCAAATCAGTCACTAGGTTGTAACCTCTCCTTCTATCACCAATAAAGAGTACTTCTTATTTTTCCCTACATGCATCTGTATTGGCTTTGATTTTCCATATTGTAAGATCTTGGTTGATGTATGTGGTTTATGCTTTACTGATTTAGCTAACTAGCTTGAATAGATATCTATATTATTTCATATTCTGATGTTTCAGCGTTCTTTCTTGCAGGAAGCATTCAACTCACAAACCGCTTGAATTTGAAGCTGCAACGAAAGAAACAGAAGGAGTCACTTGGAAGTGATTGAAAAAGTAAGCCTCCAATCCTCTCTGTGTATCTGTTCTGAGTTAGGAGAAATAATCATATATTCTTTCACCTGTTGTTCTAGACTAGCACTTGTCTAGGGAAGTGTAATTTATCTTTAGATTACAATTTTGGCCCAACAGCCCAAGTCCCCTAGCTCATACTACACACTGCATATGGCTATAGCAACTGCCCCATGAGGTGAAGACCTCCAACATGTATCAATGCTCCATGACTCATGTTGTTCCATAGCTCTGACTGTATAATTTTCCCCACCAACTGCGTACCAACTCATCACAGCTCTCTAATCTAACCCCTGACTCAATCCAATGTTGATCCTGCTCTCCCGAAGTCGGAATGGAATGTTGAAGAGCTATCGACATGTGCCCCACTACCAACTGGAAACTATATTATCTGTCATGTCTACGGGTCCCTGTTGTGCTATGCTCCTGACTAAGAATATTGTACCATCAATAGGATACCAACTCATGATCTCCCTCCAGTCTATCCTGGTCGAAGAATCCAATGTGGTGATATCTACATACGGAACACGTTTGGAGTGTGGTCACCAACTCATACTTGACTCATGTTGCTCTGTCACACCTGTCAATGAGAACTACCTGAAAAGAAGGCCCCTCTCTCTATAATATGCCCAAGAGGGCAAGGTATGATGCAAGCCCCATCGATGTACTCCTGAAGGGTGCTTCTCCCTGAAAGTACTACAGTCTTGCTAATTCTATGTGCATCTACATGAACCTCATCAATGGGTCAGCCCAAAGATGGACGCACCACCATCTCCAACAGCTCCTCCCTCTCCTGATCAAGAACATCATACTCATGTTGTCTATTATCCTCCCATGGAACTACCCCATCGACCTCCAATATCTCCAGAGGATAAATAACTGCAACTACTACCACCATGCTAGATGTCTCCACATCCATCTGCTCCTCCTAAATGGTTAACCCCAAGGTTAGTCACATATCCACCACTGACTCATTGTGAGCCTCCATCTGGCTCTCCCCCAAAGGACTACCATGCATGATGTGCATAGCCTCCTCCTCAGCTAACCCATGATCCACCATATGTTTCTTAGGCTGAATCATCACAAGTGACTCATCATCCTGAATATCTTTCATCGAATCCTCTGACTGCTCACCCTGCACGTTGGAAGGAAAACCCAACCTACTTTCATCAACTCCACATGACTGCTCATTCTCCCCAAAAGCACCCTCATATGATCCCATGGACTCATCTGAAGAAGAGTGTTATGAATCTAATTCATAACTAAAGTAATAAATATAGTTATTAATGGAATAAAATAGAATAAATGTAATTACTAAATAATCAGTTAGGATTATGTTAAGTAGTGATTAGGTTAATGAAAAGGCATGTCTAAAAGACATGCCCATTCGTGAAAAGGTACCTGCATGGGTATAAAAGCGGGACCTCATTGTAAACTTTCAATCATGTCATATATCATATCAATAAAATATTTATTATTATAAATACCCCATGTATTTTTATAATTAAAGTTATTTTTGCTATTAAGCCTACAAGCATACAAGTTTTACTGCTACAGTATTCAAATCTACAACTTCCGTTGTTACAGTGGTATCGGAACCATATTGAGGACAGGTTGAAGGAATGGCACACAACGTCGTTCCACAAGCCTACGAACGTAGTTTACAAGCTCGAGCACATTATTTACCATATAATGTGCCATTACGTGAAAATCCCAAACTAATTAGGAAAATTCTCGAGAAGGTTCATCACTTAGATAAGTTATGTGCAGAATTTTCTGCAATAGTCCATAATAAAAAAGATGAAAAATGCGGTAATAATGAGAAAGCAGTCAGTTATGCAAAGGGGAAATCAGTTAAAACATCAATGGAAAAGTCAGCTAAGTACGTTCCCCCACCAATGCGTAATAAAAGTAAAAAGGAAGAGAATTGTTGGAAATGTGGAGACAAATATTTCGCAGGACATGAATGTGCATTTTATACAAAAAACACATTAGCCAGAAATTCAGAAAAAAATTGCGATTTGCTGCCTACTAAAAAAATTATTCATCCTACTCATTCAGATAATGAAAAGGCAGTTATTTTGCCAAAGGAGAATCATCGCTCTTCACATGCCTTATCTGATGGGTCAGTGGATAAGCAGGGTTTGTTGAACAACAAAGATCAGAGACAGGCAGATTCATCAAGTAGTGAAGGAAGCACCATGCTTGAAATTCAGGATCTCAAAAGGACTGATTACATGTCTGAAGACTCTTCAGCTGTACAAATGTCCAGTACTGAAAAAATTGTAAGGGGAAACGCTGTGCAGTGGTCCAAAAGAATGAACTGTAACCCAGAAAATTACAGTTATGAACAGAAAAGTATTTCATCTTCAATTTTGAAAGAAAATTACAAAGAATAGACACTAGTTGTTGTTTCTTTTGCTGGAGACCAAAAATATGTGTCTGAGAGAAAAATTGACAGTGTTCTTACAACTTTACCTGATATAGCTTCTTTGGAGGCTGCTGGTAATAATCGGAAGGTAGATGATTGTTTAAAGAAGGATGATGAAAAGAATTGGCAAAGTCACCTTGCTGCAATGAATCCGAGAATAGCAATTGAGTGCCCCTATAATCCACTCCAGTATCGTAGCAAGATGGCAGAGCTTCTTTTTGAGACATATGGTATACCTTATTTATATTTTGGATTCGATGCTGCATTCAGCTATAAGTACAATTAGCAATTGGGAAATTGTGATAGCGATGGTCTAGTTGTATGTGCAGGCTTTACCACGAGCCATGTTATTCCTGTTCTAAAGGGTGAGCCTGTTAGGGAAGCATGTTCCAGAACTAACATTGGTGGATACCACATAACTGACTACATGAAACGACTTCTTCCTCTTGAATATCCTCGTCATGTTGGGAGCATTACTTGGGAGAAGGTTGAGGAACTGAAACAAGCCATTGCTATATAGCACCAGATTACCGTTCAGAGTTGGATATCTTTCAGAAAGGTTCAAAGGAGGCTGAAGAGAAAACTAGACATTGACAACTACCTTGGGTTCCATCTCTTCCAGAGGAGGAGCCATCAGAAGAAGAGCTCGCAAGGAAGGCTGCTATCAAGGAAACACAAGGACAACGCTTACGTGAAATGGCTGCAGCAAAACGATCTTCCGGAATTGCAGATTTAGAAAATGAATTGCAGGGATATTAACATGTCCTGCAACAGTTGGATAGCCTGGACGAATCTGAGCAAGCTTCATTTTTGATGGAAACTGGTTATAGTTCAAGGCAGGAAATTGAAAATGCTTCTGCAAAAGCCACAGCAGCATTGCGGAAGGCCAAGGGTGAACGCATTGAAGTGGAGAAGGAAACGGATGATGTACCATTGGAAGAAAGATATCCTCTTATCAACATCCCTAAAAGTATGCTGACGTCTGAGCAGCTAAAAGGTCTAAAGAGACATGAAAGTATTCTAAAAATAGTTCCAAGGAGGAATAACACAGAGACATCAAAACAAAATATGGCCGCATGGCAGGAAATGTTCTAGGAGTTATACAGGATCGATTGCAAGCAATACAGCTCCCTCCCACTTGCAGAACTGGCGGCGAAAGTTACAAAGGATGCTGCTGAGGCGGAGAGAAAAAAGGACTCGCTGCAGTTCCTAGATAAAAAGAGTGGTTCTGGACAATACTACCAAAAGTATTTCCTATATTTTCTGCTAAAAATAAATATGGTAGCCATGGAAGCAGAAATCTGGCAATGGCTTCCAGACGACTTGCTGTATATGATTTTAGCAAGGCTGCCCATTAGGGTTCTTGGAAAAATGAGGACTGTGTCCAAAGAATGGAAATATCTACTCTCTTCCCGTGATGCGTTCGAAAGACTCGATCCAACATGGTCGTTGCGTGCCAACCCTGGGTTTCTGATTCAGATCCAATGGGATTGGAAGGATGACGTGGAATACTGAGTAATAGAAGGAGTGGTTTCAGATGTTTACAAATTTCCTTTGCTCAATCACGTTGTGGATACTAGCAAAATCATTTTTTGTTGTCATCCGAAGGGCGATAAGGTGGATCTTTCCATAGGAATTCCCGGAACCACGAACTGGAGACAACTGCCACGTCCTCCTATATTTGCTTTCTTTTTCAATGGATTGGTCTTCGATTCTTCCACAAGGCGCTGCACTCTTCTGCTCGGTTGTTCCAAATTCTCTGGCTCAGACAACGACAACAGGAGGAGAGCATGTTCAATCTTCTCGCAATTTCCGATGGACAAGAGATTCAACAACGCATAACTGGGCCAACCCAAGAAACCCTGCACCAAATCACTGTTCTGTCATGATATCTTCATAGCCTATTGCTCTGCGCTGCATTCACGAGCAGTTTTCAAAGGTGCTAGAGATGTCCGTCAATCTGCCGGCTGGAGGCTTACAGCAATAGCGTATCAAGGTTCGAGTAGACGTGTCAATTCAGCGTGACTTTTCCAAACTCATTCAATTATTAATAACTACATGTCTATATATATAATATTACGGTTGTATATATATATATGTGTGTGACATAATATTATTAATATAATTATATAATAAATTTAATATAATTATATAATAATATTAATTTTAAAAAAAATTATTAATTTAATTAATTAAAAGTACTATTTAATTAATTAAATTAATGAAAAAAAAAAAGATGGGAGAAGGTAAATTATATATATAAAGGAGTTATATACTAAATATATATATATATATTCAAGTTTCGTCTTAAGGAAGGAAAAAAGTTATTATTAGAAGGAAAAAAAAAAAATGAGAACATGGATTTAGGGCGATGTGAAAAGCACAAGGAAGATACCAGTGATTTAAGATATGCTTAGCAGATAAATTCAAGTAAAGGGAAGTGTCGAAAAGTTAAGCTTTGAGGACAAAGCTTTTCGAAGAAGGAGGCAATGTTATGAATCTAATTCATAACTAAAGTAATAAATATAGTTATTAATGGAATAAAATAGAATAAAAATGTAATTTACTAACAATCAGCTAGGATTATGTTAAGTATGATTAGGTTAATGAAAAGGCATGTCTAAAAGACATGCCCATTCGTGAAAAGGTACCTGCATGGGTATAAAAGCGGGACCTCATTGTAAACTTTCAATCATGTCATATATCATATCAATAAAATATTTATTATTATAAATACCCCGTGTATTTTTATAATTAAAGCTATTTTTGCTATTAAGCCTACAAGCATACAAGTTTTACTGCTACAGTATTCAAATCTACAACTTCCGTTGTTACAAAGAGTCATCGTCCTGGCATACAAAAGGAATGTCCCTCTACTCTACCTCTACCACATCATCTGCATCACTCAAGCATGAGTGATCATGCCTCCAAGGTTCTTTGCAGATGAAGAAAAGTCCCTTCCTTTTCAACTAGTTCTTGTTGCCTGAATGTTCAAGAGTAATCCTCTAAACGAAACTCCCTCTTCCTGGGATCTGTCGATAACACCTCGGTAGCCTTGTCTATGCTAAATGTGTCGTCTCCATATGCTAAACAATGTTCTCATCAATCCTAGGTGAGTTGCATCCTAGGGTACACCAAATTCCCCTGTCCATAAGTCCCCTTGGAGGCAACACTCCAAGTGCCTACTGCGCGGTATCATGGTCCACTGCATACCACCAAGTGTCTCAGCACTCCTCCTCATGCCACTGTATGTTGCAACCTACCCCTGTACACCACCGAATATCGCTAGTTACGGCTATACCATCATGTACTGTTATGTATCTTGCATGGTCCAAAATATCCACCACTCTGCTAGTAAACCCTCCATGAGGTGGGCTACATCTCCCCATATTATTTAAAGGATTGGAGAGGCCCAACTCCTCACGTTCCAATGACAATGACATCACTAATCCTATCCTCCATAGCTCATGTGTAACATATACCCATGAGAGAACACCGTCTCTACGTATTGCCTTGTCTAGTGGCCTACCAATGCCACTGCCTTTGAACAACTCCTGCCAAAGTAGGCTAATCACCCTGTGGCTCCACACATGGTCGATATGCTGAGATAGCTCCTGAAAAGGGTGTAACCTCCTATCAAACCATCCTATCACTAGGTATGTATGGGGCTCTGATAGAGATTTGAAAATGTGTGTGCGCCCAAACATCAAACCCATCGCGCAACGACTACCATCACCTACCAACTCTATCATGTGATGGGAAATCCCACCTGGATCCCAACATTAATATGTCCCTCATGTCCCCTGGTAATCCATGGACTCTCCTAAAATGTGGCCATGGATGTATACAGCTTCCTAGCTTTCTCCATGGGGTACCAGCTCAGTACCTCTCGCCATCCAAACTCGAGAAAATAATCAAATGCAAGAATCCCCGCACATAAAATAATCCCTCCATCCTGCGAGTGTTGCACCCTATATATGTCTGCCTAAAGGGCAGGTGCTCTAACACTCCAATGTGCCCTCTAACTGCACCATTAGGGAATCCAACCATTTCTCAATGTGGGCCAATTTTGTCGTTGACTCGGCACAAACCACTCTCATGCCCTTCAGCTCCTCGTTATATTGTAGGATAGCCTCTCTTATTGATGTGGCCTTCTCCTTCAAAGCTAGAAGTTTGGACTGAAACTAATGGCACTACTGTGTTATACCATCACCCATTACTACTGCATCTCCTAGTGTCTCATCAATGGATGTGTGCTCAACTACCTCCTCCAATCTGTTTACGAGAGCTAACAAAGGCAACTCAAACAAGGGTGAGTCTTGTGTCACACTAGGTGTATCTATGAGCTCCCCACCATCCTGTGAGCCCTCATCCTCCATGTGTGAGGTATCCACTTTGATGGCTTCTTTATCTGTTATCTGGTTAAGCTGGGAAGAGGTGTTCAAATTTTCCATCTGATTCTGAGTCGTGCACTCAGCGGATCCATCATACGTGGGAGAAGGTATCCTCCCAATGGTACACTGCAACCCTCAGCTCTGTGTTCTAGACCCCCTTCCTCGGTTCTGGTTGAGGTTATCCTTCAGTTGATAAAATAATTTGAAGGTTAAGTGATTTCTGAAATCAGTGCCATGAGATCGATACTCCACAAAATACCCACCGTAGTGATCCGCCTCCGGCTCTTGAAGTCTACCTGCTCCTGTTCCCGCTGCTAAGAAAATGGGCATGGTGGAATGTTGTGAGACTTGTGGCACCATTGGTTACTCAATCCAATGGTGAGAAGTGCCTGAACATTATCCATTTTGAAACCCCCATGGGATTTCCCTTTGTCTTCCTTTTCTCATCTCCCTTATTTCTCTGGTGAGATCCTCCACTGATTTGAGGAGGAGATTTCCAAATTCCTTCCCATCACCTTCTTCTACCATTGGATACTTCATTTATCCTCCTCCATTGGAACATATTTTTCTTTACCTGATGTGAACTCTGAAACAAGTTGAATCTAGTATTGCAATTGGAAGAATTTCGAAAATGGCCACCACAACAAATCTAAGAAAATTTTCTTCATAGAAACTTTTGTTTCTCTCAATCAAGACATAATTTGGAAAAAAAACTCAATGTGAAACTGACTTGGTCTATTCTTCACAAAACCCATGTCTCATATTTTTGAGATTCATCTTCATTTTCCCGAAACATGCAACGCAAAACCGTCACTTTTTATCCCATCGAATTTATGCGCTTTATGTTTTTGTACCTCTCATAGAACCTTCTGTTTCTCTCAATCCAGACCAAATTTGGAAAATTTCTCATAGGAAACTAAATTGGTTTGTTATTCACAAAACCCATGTCTTGAATGTTCGAGATTCATCTTCATTTTCCCTAAATATCCAACGCAAAATTGTCGCTTTTTGTCCTAGCGAATTTTTGCGTTCTCTATTTTTGTATCTCCTTGTTTGATTTGTAATGTACTCTCTATCTTCAGGTGTCATAGAACAGTTTTTCCATGGGCTAAGCCAAGTCTATGAGCTCTAATACCACTGTAATATTCCAAATAATAAAATAAAGTAATACAAAACACAGTAAACTAGAAACTACAGCAATATGGAAATAAACACCATAAAAATAGACAGAACAACTTAGCCATTTTATTAATATGGAGGTGAAAAAATAAAACAGTGCCTCAAAATAGATAGCACGAAAGCCGACAAAAGCAGGTTGGAATGGCCTCAAGCTCTCCCACTGAAAACACTACTTTTTGTTGTGCTGTTGGAGCTCTTCCTCTTTGTTGCCTTGCTAGAAATGTTGTTGTTGGGTGAATAGGACTGCGTAGATGAGGATTCTCTGATGCTCATAAAAATATGAGATTTAGAATCCAGACTCTATGGAAAAAACCCAGAATAGCCCAGAAAGTATTTCTGAATTGGTTGACCTCGGAAAATCACCCTCAAATGGTTTTCAATGCATAACTACTGGGTATGTAGAACTATGGGATGAACTGAAGGATAGAATAGCTACAAGTTCTCCCAAGCCCAACTATTCAAGGGTTGATCCCTTCATTGGATTCCAAGCAGAAATTCTATGGAATTTCACCCTCTTCTGATGAACTCTGCTACTGGATTGCGTAAGTCACTGAGTGACTGCGCAACACTAGAGGGTCTGCAAATGGCCTGAATGTCAAATGATGAGATCAGCTCACATGGACAACAAGGATCATCTCCTGATTAGGCACTCTAAGTCACCCGAGGATGAGGTTGGGATCTCTGCTCAGAGACACCCTCATGCTAAATAGCATTGCAGACTCGATTAAACAACTCAATCATGCTCAAGTCATGAACGAAAAGAAAATAATAATAATCCATAATGCTCTCTATGGCTGCCCTCGCCCCTTTCTTATACTTGTGGAACCCTCACACCCCTGGGCCCACATCATAAATATGCCTCTCTTGGTCCTTATCCTCCACCTTGACTGCATTGTTCACTTGACCTCTTGGCCCCCTCCACTACTACACTATTCCACTTTCACACTGGTGAAGTGGTTTTATTCTACTAAATGGATTTATGGGTCCCTCTACCCTCTTGTTCATCTATTAATTGAGGTAGGAAAATTTTAATATTCTAATTAGCCAAAAGCTAAATTAGGAATATTGCAATTATGAACATGTAAGTTTTAAGTTGATCCATATGCAAATGATTAGTTAACTAGCTACGTTGTCTTTGTCTAGCTCTTTGTTGTATTTGTTTTCCTATATTATATTTGTAAACATTTCTATCGTTTAAATATTTGTGATAGCCCACTAATATTATTTTAATGATTCTAATTGTCTAGTATGGTGCTCCTAGGGCATTCTTCAATGAGGAAGAGGTCGTTGTAGTACAAGCGCCTGTTCAAGAACATGAAGCGAATATTGTGTCGAATCAAGCTAATGATCCTATGGAGGAAGATAATGATTTTTTATAACACATTGGATGAATATGGGACGAACAGTTTGATCTAGAAGAAATTTAATAATGTTGCAAGAAGGGATGATGATGTTGACCCATATGATGGTGGTTATGATATACCTGTACTCTAGAGGGGAACTCAACCTCTTTACGAAGGCTCAAAGACATCTTTTCTCTATGTTGTATTGCTTCTAGTCAACTTAAAGTGGTAAATGGTTTGTAAAACACGTGTGACATAGCTCCTAATGTATGTAATATATTTTGTGACATTTAGTACATCATGATAAAGAAATTATTTTTTTCCTTTATTTTTAATGTTATTATGTCAATCACCATTTGTAACATTATTTGGATGCAATATATATATATATATATATATATTAGATTAACCAACACTATTGATTTCTGATGTTGTAGATTGTTAGGTGAATTTTTGTTACCATTGTCAAATGTTTTACCTCGCATGTATCGAGATTTACATGCCATTATGAAAGATATTGGAATGGAGTATCAAGTTATTCATGCATGTCGTAATGATGATAATCTCTATTATAAAGAACATGTGTCGAAAGAAAAATGCCCAAAATTTGATGAGAGTAGATATCAAACTGATCAAGTAACAAAAAATGTGCCTTGCAAGGTTCTTCATTATATTCCCATAATTCCACGTCTACGACAATTGTTCAGGTGCAAAAGCATAACACAATTTATGGATTACCATGCAACGAAAAGAAGTCAATATGGTGTTCTTAGAATGCCTGCAGATGGATCTGTATTTATGAATATAGAGGAAATATGGCCAAAGTTTAAAGAATAACCTTGTAATATTAAGCTTTCATTAGTAGTTGACGGAGTCAATCCATTTGGAGAGCTAAGATCTATTTACTAGTTGTGGCCCGTTTTTGTTATCAACAATAACATTCCTCCTTGGATGTCAATAAAGAGGGAGCACATAATTTTGAAAATGATTGTTCCAGGTATTATTTTGTATAGAATAAATATATTCGTTTACACAATAACATATCATGATTTGTCTTGTTTGTTTCATACTTATGTTTTATTTTATTTTTTTACTCATATATGTTCAATCATGCCCGTTGGGTCAATTTACTGTTGTAAACTAACGCAAGTATTTATTATCAATCTCAGTTAGTGTAACTTAGAAGCATCCCCAAAGTATATGTGTTTCAGTTGCGATCAATTCAGAAGATGGTTTATTGATGATTAGGGAAATTCATATTACAAATATAAATCTAACTTAAACAATTTCTAAATTCAAATGTGTAATTAGAAGCAAAAGAATCTCCTAACTTAAGATATTTATTTGTCCTTTTCTTAACAAGATTACCATGTGAATTAGAAATCAAACTACTTAACTAAACAATAGATTCTAAATTCAGATGTGTAATTAGAAGCAGAAGAATCTCCTAACTTAAGAGATTTGTTTTTCCTTCTCTTAACAACATTACCATGTGAATTAGGAATCAAAAACTACTTAACTAAACAATACATTAAGATACATGAAGTAATAATTGAAGAGGCTCTTCACTGAAGAGGTCCTGATTATCCTTCATCATATATTCATTTATCAGCAATGCTATTGTTAAAACGGGGATTTAGAAAAAGCAGGAAAGATGAACCTTAGTTTTTAGTCTCTTGATCAGATAGAAGAAGTATTTAACTTTAAATATTTTTTTGTCTCTTCGTATGCATAATAGAAACAAGATTAAAATCCATCAGCAATCAAAGCATGTAAAGGCATGTATGAATTCTAACTGAAGATCTTGATTAGATAGAAAGAATGTTTAACTTTAAACATTTTTTTGTCCTTTCATATGAAGGTTAATAATGATCATTAGATTCATCAATACTTTGAAATAATCAGCATAAACAAATTAAACATAAGCAAGCTAATTCAGAAATTGCAGCTACGAAATAAACTAAGAAGTGTACTTAGCTCAGTGTGGGGACCCTCCGTCCTTGCCTCACACACTGAAGGTAAATTTATCTACTTAATACTTAAATCAATCAACCAACATGTAACAGCATCAAATATGATAAAACATATCTTCAATTATGTCTCCAAGTCTCATAAATAATAATAAGTCATACAAATTCTACATACCAAAGCTTTCAAAGTTTGAGGCTTAAATAGATAAAGTATCTAACAAACTCATCTAAAATAGCTCAAATAGTCATAACTATCCTTATCCTATGATATCAAGTCGAATTCATCCATAAGATCCATCATAATCTATAAAATCCCACAAAATAAGAGTTTTGACCTAGTTTCTAGGGATCCTCCATAAAGACTGGTCTTATTTGACCGCCTTTGACTGGGCCTATTAAAGCTTGGTCTGACTGTGCCAACAGGTGTACTTTTATTATTAGTTCTCAAGCCTTCTAGAAATTTATCCATCTCGAGCCCAAGTGTCATGCACATATGCAAACCATAATGCCATTACGGAAATTTTTGCTGCTACCCAAAAATGCACTTAAATTTCAATTTTTACAAAAACATCTAATAATTGAAAAACATAATTTAAATACTTGCATATGCATCTTTGGGTCAATATAAGGTGAATAAGATGGTGAATGGATGAATAATATGGAAAAATAAGATGTATTTCATAAACAAAAGAGATCAAAAACGAGGGCCAACATCTCCCCCAAACTGATGATCAAGCATGTCCTCATGCTTGCTTCTTCCTCTTTGACCTTCTGAGTTCAGATTTTGATCCCATCCCTGATCCTGAAACTTCATGGTGTGTTGTGTATAGAAGAGAATTCATGTCTTTTCCTTGTTGTTCCTTGTAGATGGAGTTTTTAACCTTTTGTTTCTCATATTTGTTCTTCCAGGAGTTTTTCTCCTGAAGCCACCTGAATGCATGTGTATAGAGAAGATTGTTTTTGGTTTTTAACTTTCCCATTTCTTCACTTATCTTCTCATTCTCCTTAACCAATTTCTCATTAGTTATTTTATGAGTTTCATTTTCCTCCTTCAGGTGCCTCTTCATGATTTTTCTTATCTCCAAGCTATCAGTTAATTCTCTAACTCTGGAAAGGTTTTGATCTTCCTCCTTTGTATTTTTGGAAACTGAAGTATTTTAAACCTCATTATTTTAAAAATAGGAATCTCTGTCTACAGGATTTTCATACACTTCTTGTTGCATCCTTTCAAGGATTTCATTTGCCTATTTTGTTGTAGGAGATGTTTCTATGACTTGTATTTCTGTTTCTGTTGAATGTTTCCTTTTATGTCTCCTGGAAATAGTCAAAAACGATGTTTCTTTCTCTAACATAATTGTCTCCTGTTGTTTCTTTGACCTTGTTTTAGGATAAAGAGATGAATGCACAATGTTTCTTGTTTCATGTATGGGATTAAGTTTGTTTTCAATAACTTGTTCTAAAAACTTATTTTCAACCAATAAATCTTCCCAAACCATCCCTTTGATTTTCAACTAGTAATCCACAAGGATTTGATGAGCCCCTGATGAATAAATTGAGCCTCTTTTGGTTTAGTCTCTGATTTTATACTCTCAATCATCTTCATCAAGTTTTTATAAAAGAAATAGAGAAGATTGATACTTATATCTCCTTTGATGTGTTGTAGTAACCTGACATGGTAAACGTGTACTACACTAAATCTATTGTCACAGGTGAAGAACTTATGAATTATCAATACTAGTTTTTCCCATGGTTCATTGAACCACTCCCTTGGGATCCCTTTTGATCTATAAAAATAACCCTTCTTGTTTTTATTCAAGAAAAATGTCCAGCCCTTATCTTTAAAATGCAATCCCTTATGGTATAATTCGCCTAAAGATGGCAAGTCTAAAGCTTCAGAAATATACTCTGGAGTCAAAGGGATATGTAAACTATCCACCATGGCTTTATTCTGTCTATAATTTTTTACAAATTCTCTTGTGACATCCTTATTGTGACCTTTTAACTTTTGGATAAAACGTATTAAGGCTGACTGATGGAGTTTTTCTATTGTTTCCCTACTCCAATGTTCAATTTTGAAGTCTTTAGGTTCTGTTCTTGAAGCTATTTGGTCTGAAAACAATTTTATATGACCATCTGCCATCATTAACTTCATCTTTGTAAACAAAAATTTAAGCACTAGATATAATCATGGTAGTAGGATTACCTTTTTCTTTACTACCTTTGTCAATCAATCCTCTATTTTTTTTTCTCTTTTGAAGAATGTGAGCTTACTATAAATAAACAAAAGAATTGATAGAGAGGTTTTAAGAAAAATAAATTTATGTTTCTAATATTCTACCCTTTATTTAATTCTTTGTTCTCCTTAAGAAAAGCAATCTATGTCTCTGTTTTGTAAAAAAAATTGATTATGTAAAAAAAAATTGAATTTTTTTTTTATACAACAAGGTTATTCACTCATCAATTTCATATAAAAATTATTTCTAAAACATTGCATTTAGACTCATTGTGTATACAAAAGAAAAACTCAACTATATCATCAAAACTTTCATGATAGATTCACTTCTTCTCTTCAATCATTCTTCATACTCTGTCCTCTTCCATAATAAATATAAAACCATGTCTAACTGTCTTCCATTTTTCTTCATAAATTATGTTTCGAATATTTAAGTTGAGTGTGCTAAAAACAAATCTATTACACGACTTATTTAATAACAACTTCACTATGCAATTCGAATTGAAATTATTCACTCTCTATTTTCCATTTATTTCAAAATGAAAGACTGTATGTGAGGACGTGTTGAGCTTACCTATCTTATGCAATAGCCCTTGTGATCTTCTTCTCTGATCTTTGTGATCTTCTTCCAGTTTAACTTAAGTTTCAAACAATGGAAATATCATTAAAATCTTCACTCATTAACTCACTAAATAGAATATTTCATTGCTTGACTAATGGCAAAGTAGTTTTGAAAGGTGTCAACACGTTTTTGAATGGTGCCAATACAAAACATAATGTAATGACAGGGTTGCAAATCGAATTAGATCACTCCCTTTTATAACTCTAAGTTTGTTTATACAATCCCGAAATCTATTCACCATTGTTTAAAAAATCAAATCCTCATTTACTTCTTACCTTCACTTCCATGGGATTTCGCTTCCTGATAGCTCGGTTGATCAACAAGTTCTCTAGATTCGTGGCTTTAAAAACTCCAGTTAACTCCTTATCACTCTGTTTCTTCTCTTTACCATATTCTATGCCTCCTTCTCTTTGTGTTTTATCTCTTATTTTCCTCTTGGCTTCCTCATTGTCTTCTCTCTGTGTTTTATTTTGTTTTCACGGGGTTTTAAACATGAGGACGTGCTTTGACTGCATGCTCTCTTCTCTCATTGAGCCTCTTGGATGGAAATGATGGTGAAAACACAGTGTTAATACCTTGACAATGTTTGTTTCTGGTCTTTGCAATGGCAGAAATGGTCTTGGCAGTGGCGGAAATGGTTTCATATGTTTTACACAGTGCTATGTAAATGTGTTTGAAAACATTCTAACCATTCATAAACCCACTTGACCAGTTCATGCACGTCTTTTCTTTGACTGTCGTGTTGGTCTATGGTGTACATTTGTCCTTCATTATGCAACTCCTTCATGTTTTTTTTAATGGCCATTTCTATTTCCATTATCTGCATTACCTCCATGCATCATCATGTTGTCTTCCTCCATAAGTCGCATTATCTCTATGCATATATGCGCCATCATTATTCATCGTCGTATGCTATCCCCTTTCATTTCTCCACTGCATGCATTACAATCTCATCATAGCATACCGTATACCATTATATTCATGCACTTAATTTATCTCTGCATCATTCCTTAGGTTAGTAATTTCATTCATTTGTTTTCATTACATTTACTCCATTACCTTACTTCATCCTCTTATATGATTGTGCTCGTTTTGTTTTGATATTCAAAAATAATTGCGCTATATCATATGTCTTAAGTAGTCACACAATATCATATGTCTTTTGTAGTTGCGCTATATCATATATCTTCTAAACTTTGGTTTTTTCTTTTGTTATTTAATTTTTAAAAATTGACTAATGAAATAGTCACATTTTTTAAATTAAATATTTATGATAATACTAACCTTTGTTTGTTGTTTTATAGGTCTTCCAAGGGTCTTCCATAGGTTAAATATTGACCTTTTTTTCATGATTCTTTTGTTTAGGAAATAGGGTAGGGTATGATAGGAATAGGTTATGCAATGTTTTATTGAATAGTGGTATGGATATAAATGTGGATAAAATAGGGCTAGTTAGGGTAGTGGTATGAATATGAATATGGATAGAATAGGGTTAAAAATCATAAATGATAGAATGTAGATGAAAGTGTAGGAAATAAAATGTAAATGAAATGTAGGAAATGTTGGTGATGTAAATGAAATGTAGGTAAATATGCATAACTAGTACCAAATTAGTTTTTACAATTCTAGAATATTTCGAAAAAATTTGAAATTTTAAGAGCGATTTTTTTTACTCACTGTACTTGTATTCCCTTTTGACGTTGATGATGATCGACATTGTGTTGTTATGACGGCTCTTGTAGAATTTGTAGAGACTATTTATTCTTGCATCTGATTTTATTATTGTTCAGGTCCCTTCTTCAAGTTAAACTTTGACATTTTTAGGTCCCATCTAATATGATCTTCAGTTGATATAACTCAAGTCCCTTCTAACATGTTAAATTTTCAGGTCTCTTCTAGCGTAATTTGACAACAATCTTCAAGTCCGTTTTGGCGTAATGTACAATGATGTTCCATATTTGAAAATTTCTTCTGTCGTAATGATTCAGGTCCCTTTTTGAGTAATTTTTCTCAACAACAATTCAAGTCCCTCCTGTAAATGTCGAATGATGTACTAGGTCCCTTTTGTGATTGTAGTTCATATTTTGTCTTCAATTCAGCTGCTGAAAACTATTTTCATAGTTTTTTTATTTCACACCTTCCCCCGAGCTGATAATTTGACTTGTCCTCAAGTCTGCATTCTCTTGGAAGGTATATCTGCAAAAATTAAGTAAACTAAAATGAAATGAAAAAGAGAATTCATGTTGGCCAAACTAGTTGGTTTTTCGACATGAATTTGAGTTTGTATTGTGCCAGTTTCATGGATTTTCACAACCAAACTCTTTTATTATTTTTTATATTTTTTTTATTATTTTATTATTATTATTATTATTCCTCTGGAATTATGGGAGGCATATTGCTATGCTTCTCCATTAGTTCCAGATCTGAATCCGTTGAAATTTTTCTCAGAAAATCCTCTTTATTTATAGGCTTGTTGTAGATTTTAAGCCTATGTCCATTGACGACAAACGAAACAGATGCTTCATAAATTGTTTTTATCTTTCCAACTCCATTGTAGAATATTTTTTCAATCTCATATGGCCCAAGCCAATGAGTCGTAATTTTTTCTTTGAAATATTTGAATTTGGATTCGAACAAGAGTGCCCAATCTCCTTTCTGAAACACTTTATTCTTTATAAATCGATCATGCCATTTTATCCTTTGTTCTTTAACAAGAGAGGTATCTTCAACTGCTTTTTGTCGTATCTCATCCAGTTTATTTAACTCCATAATTCTCTATTGTTGTGCCTCAGACAATTCTATCCCCAATTTTGTTGCTAGCTTGTATGTATGTATTTGAAATTCAATGGGTAATAGGACTTCTTTTCCATACACTAACTGATATGGACTGAACCTAGTAGTGTTTTTCCAAGTTATTCTATATGACCATAATGCATCTCTCAACTTTTCTGACCAATCCTTTCTGTTCATTTTTATAGTCTTCGTCATGATGTTCTCTAAGACTTTTTTTGTTGATTCCACTTGTCTGCTGGCTTAAGGATGATACGGAGTTTATTTTTTATGTTTGATCTTGTATTTCTCCATAATATATCGAACAAGTTTTGACGTGAATTGTGTGCCTTAGTCAGTTATTATCTGTCTTTGAACTCCATATCTTACAAATATATCTTCAAACAGAAAAGACACAATAGTATCTTTCGTTGCTCGTATTACTGCCTTTTCTTCCACCCATTTAGTTACATAATTTGTACATACAAGGATGTACTTCTTTCCATTGGATGGAGGGTTGATTGGTCTCACAAAATCTAAAGCCCGTTGTTCAAATGGTTCAATCAGTACTTGTGGCTTTAATGGAATTTCATCTGATGCCACTAGTCTACCAATTCTTTGGCAGTTGTCACACCTTTTCACATAAGCTATGGAGTCTTTGAAGATGGATGGCCAATAGCATCTAAGTTTAAGCACTTTATATTTTTCCTTTTATTTTCAATATGACCACCACATGGTTCATCATGAAAAGCTTTCAAAATTTCAATAATTTCATATTCTCTTACACATTTTCTAATCATTAAATCAACACCAGTATAAAATAGATCTACATTGACCCAGCTATACCTAGCACTTTCTCTAATTATTCTTAATTTTTTCTTGTTTTTATAATGAGATGGTATGATGCCAGATGATAAATAGTTAGCTATATCTGCAAACCATGGAGTTTTGACATTTATAGAAAATAGATGTTCATCTGGAAAATTGTCTGATACTGGATTTGGATCACTAGGTGAATTTAGTCTTGACAGAAATTCTGCAACTTGGTTATATTTTCCTGGTCGATATTGTATAGTAATATTAAAATCTTGCATTAATAACAGCCATCTATTTATTCTGACATTTGTGATTGATTTATTCATTAAATATTTTATGGCAGAATGATCCGTGTGAATATAAACTTGATAACTTGTTATATAATGTCAAAATTTATTCCCTGCATGTACTACAGCTAACTTTTCTTTTTCCGTAACAGTATAATTCAATTCTGCTGGTGTTAAGTTTTTACTGATGAAATATATGGCATAATTGAATTGATTCTCTTTTTGTCCAAGTGATGCTCCAATAGTTGTATCGGATGCATCAGTTGAAATGTGAAATGACAAAGACCAATTAAGTCCTCGAAGAATGGGTGCAATTGACAAATTTTGTTTTAATTTTTCAAATGCATTTTGACAGCTATCCATCCATTGGAATTCCACATCTTTCGTAAGTAACTTGAATAACGGAAAATCTATTTTACTGAAATTTTCAATAAATCTTCTATAGTAGCATGCATAACCCAAGAAACTTCTGACTTCTTTTTGTGTTGTGGGTGGTGTTAAATTCACAATGACCTGAATTTTTGTTGGATCCACTTTAATCCCTGAAGAAGAGATATGGTGTCCCAACACTATCCCCTCAGTTAACATCATAAAACATTTTTCATTACTGAGTGATAGGTTTGTTTCAATGCATATTTTTAACACTTTTTCAAGATTTTGTAAACAATCATCATATGTTGTACCATACACAGTGAGATCATCCATGTAAACTTCCACACACTCATGAATTAAATCGGAAAATATTGCAAGAACTGCTCTCTGAAAGGTGGCAGGTGCATTACACAAACCAAAGGGTAATACATTGTATGCTTATGTTCCCTATGGACATGTGAATGTTGTCTTGTCTTGATCTTCTAATGCTATCTTTATCTGATTATATCCACTAAATCCATCCAGAAATGAAAATAAATTCTTTCCATCTAATGAATCTAACACTTAATAATAAATGGTAAAGAAAAGTGGTCTCTTAATGTAGCTTTGTTGAGTTCTCTGTAATCCACACAAATTCTCCACTTACCATTTTTCTTAGGTACTACAACTAAGGGTGAAACCCATTGACTATCTGAAATAGGATAGATAAATCCGACTCTTAATAGTTTCTATAATTCTTCTTTCACTATTTATTTCATCATGGCGTTCATCCATCTTTGTGGTTGCCTTACAGGTTTTATTTCATTATCAGTGTAAATGTGATGGATGTATGTTTTTGGATGAATTCTCGGCATGTCTTTGTAATCCTAGGCAAACGCTTTTGAATATTTTGGCAATAATGTTATTAGATTTTCCTCTTGTGATTATTGTAAGTTGTTACCAATATTCAAATGTCTCGCAGGACTGATGTCAATGATTTTACTGTTTGAATTTGTGATTGAATTTACAGGAAAAATGCTTTCAAAATTATTTTTCAATGACTGTATTGTGAAATTTTCATGAAAACATTCATTCAAAAGATAACTAGCAGCTTCATATTGAGTTACTTTAAACTGCTCTAAAAGATTTGGTTCTGAGATGAACAGATCTAATAAGTCCTCATTTTCTTCCTCCTCTCTAAAATTGTAAACTTGATTAAGACTAAGAACAAATTGCAGTTCTTTTGGCTCTTTTCCATCAAGCCATGATAATAAAGAAGGAGATTGAGGAGGATATAATATAACATGCTTTCTTTCATCTCCATGTGCAATAATCATGCTTCCTGACCTGCATCCAATGTAAGAATCTGTAGTGGCTAACCATGGTCAGCCTAAAACTAAGGGATGCCCTCCCAAGTTTGTTTTTGGCTGCAAAATCAAGAAGTCTACAGGGTATTCCCATGAATCCAATGAGACAATGATATCTTCCAGTATACCTTCTGGAACAACTTTAGATCTGTCTGCAAGTTCTAAAACTGTAGTAGTAGGTCTAATGTTGTTCAGATTCAAATGTTTCATAGTCTCCGTTGTCATAACATTGATAGATGCTCCCAAGTATTTTAAAGTATTTGGCACGGAAAAAAATTTAATCAAAATGGTAACCATAGGAATTCCTGGATCAACATACTTTTCAATGGCTATGTTGTAGACATGAGACTTGAAAGACTTCCAATTAGCTGGATTTTTGGTGGATCCTTCTTTATTTTTCCATATTTCTTAATGCATAATTCCTTTATTGTTTTTTCATATATCGGAATGCCTTTAATTGCATGCAACAAAGGAATTTTAACATATGTGTTTTTCAATTCATCTAGAATACTAAATTTAGGGAGAGATATTGGAATATTCTGTTGTATCAATCTCTCCAGATATGGTGGAGTCTGTGTCATAATAGATTTACCCTTCTGAATTTTCTTTTCTGGTTGAGATTGTTCACTTTGTTCTCCTTATTCTATTTTTTCTTCAATTATCGGAGGAGAATATTTTTGTAACACCTTCCCATACCTTAGGTGGACATCTTATATAGGAAGAATTGAATAAGTAGGATAATATGTTGCCTCTACCACATGATATGTTGGTTTATCCACCTTGTTACTTGGATTAGCTACTAGCTGAGTTGGCAATTGTGTTGGTCTAGGAGGTGGTTGGTTAGTGGGCAGCTGAAGTTGTTGCGGTTGAGTTAGCATTGGTGTGTTTTGAGATGGATATGGCATTGGTTGTTGTTGTTGGAATTGTTTATATTGAGGAAATGGTTGTGGAGAGTATGGTTGTTGATATTGATACTGCTGGGGATACATTTTCTATGGTGGTTGGTTTCCATAACTATATCCCCTCCAACCTTATGCAGGTTGGTTTTGATATTGTTGTGGTGGCCAAGCCTGGCATGGCATTGGTGTATTCCACGTATTTTGTGGATATTGAAAATTTTGGGGATTTTGTTGAGGGAACTGTTGAGGCATCCTTGGTTTCCAAGGTCTCCTTGGTGCCATATAGTAGAGAGAATCTACTCCTTGCACTTCTTCTCCTTGCAATTATTTTAACTTTGGACATTTTTCTATTGCATGATTTTTTGTGCATAGTCCACATACTTGTATTCCTTACAAAGGACATTCCCTGAGTGGATGTTTTTGTCTACACTTTGGACAGAAAATTCCTAAGATTTCATCTTGCTCTTCTTTCTCTTTCTTAACTTTCAAAATATCAACTTATGTACCCAAAGTGCTTAAGAGATATGTCTTAAAATTTTCTAGCAGGTGTCCTATCTCTGCCCTTATTACTGTACTTGCTGTAGATTTGGAAGATTTTGATGAAATATCTCTCTTCCCACTCTTGGCTCTCCCCCTAGAGTATTTTTTACATAATTCAGAAATTTATTCAAATGGTATATTATAAATATCTCTTTTTCCCATTACATTAAGAATGTCTAAATACTCATCTCTAATACCCTTTAGAAAAATAGTGCAGATGGTATCAGAACTAAGAGAATGGTGTTTTGATTTCTGTAAATTGTAAAGAAATCTTTCCAAATATTCTTCCAAACTTTCGTCTTCTTGTTGCGACATTCTGAAAATGCCTTCTTTCGGGTCTCTAGCCTTGCAGTAAGCTTGATACTTTTTAAGAAATATTTTCTTCATATCTTCCCAAGAAGCTATCGTGTGTTCTCCTAATCCCATGAACCATTTCAAGGCTGTTGCTTTTAGAGTAGCAGGAAAAGTCGAAGCTTATGTGTATCATCAGTATATCCATATGTTCTACACAAGATGTCAAACTCAAACATGAATGCATCAGGATCTTCTATTGACATTCCATAGAAATTAGGCAATACAGAAGGTGGAATATTTTTCATTTTTTTTCCTTCTCCTAGTATTGCTCTTGCATCTAAAATAGGAAATCCAAAAGTAGTTTCCTGATCATTGTTACCTTCTTGTTCATTTTCCTGTGTTCTTCGATTTTGGTTTTCTCTTCTCGCTTCTTCTTCTATTCTTCGAAGTGCTTCTGCTCTTCTGTCTTCTTGTGCCTTTCTTTCCGCCTCAATTATTCTTTCTTCTTCTCTTTGTCTTCACCATTCCCTTTGTTGTCTTTCATATTCTAATATTTGTTTAGGAGTCATGTTTCATCTAGTTGATCCTTCTCCTTCTTCGGCCATTTCTTGTTCAGAGATTTATAGTGTTTCAATAGGAAGTTGGCTTTATATTTCTTCAACTACTTTGATTTCCTCAAGGACAGGTTGCTCTAGTTGTTCAACAGTTGGTTTTCTTGTGTATTTTTGTTTCCAAACGGAAGGAGGTTCTTTAGGTGATTGTTTTTTATTTACCTCAAAGGCTAACAAGATTTGTCTTTCAACTAAAATTAATCTCTATCCCAATCTCTATTTTTCCTCTAACTCTTCTATAGTAGGTTTTCCAGCAATTGGTGTTGTTAGCCATGTGGATGAATGAGTTGTTGGGGGGTTTTGTTTCACAAATTTACCTTTTTTATCTCTATCTCTAAGCATAAGAAAACATTACTTGAAAGAAAAACTATATTTTTATTGTTTTTGGTGATTTTATATTGTTTTTGTCTTTTAATCTTTTTATCTTCCTATTTTGACCATTTTGAAATATGCTTCCCCAACAACGGTGCCAAAATGTTGGGTCAATTTACTGTTGTAAACTAACGCAAGTATTTATTATCAATCTGGGTTAGTGGAACTTAGAAGCATCCCCAAAGTATATGGGTTTCAGTTGTGACCAATTCAAAATATGGTTTATTGATGATTATGGAAATGCATATTACAAATATAAATCTAACTTAAACAATTTCTAAATCTAGATGTGTAATTAGAAGAAGAAGAATCTCCTAACTTAAGAGATGTGTTTTTCCTTCTCTTAACAAGAATACCATGTGAATTAGAAATCAGAATACTTAACTAAATAATAGATTCTAAATTCACATGTGTAATTAGAAGCAGAAAAATCTCCTAACTTAAGAGATTTGTTTGTCCTTCTCTTAACAAGATTACCATGTGAATTAGAAATCAAAAAATACATAACTAAACTATAGATTAAGATACCTGAAGTAATAATTGAAGAGGCTCTTCACTGAAGAGGTCCTAATTCTCCTTCATCATATATTCATTTATCAGTAATGCTATTGTTAAAACAAGAATTTAGAAAAAGTGGGAAATATGAATCTTATTTTTTAGTCTCTTGATCAGATAGAAGAATTATTTAACTTTAAATACTGGTTTGTCTCTCTGTATGCAGAATAGAAAAAATTTTAAGATCCATCAGCAATCAAAGTATGTAAATGCATGTAAAGATGAATTCTAACTGAAGATCTTGATTAGATAGAAAGAATTTTTAACTTTAAACATTTGTTTATCCTTTCATATGCATGTTAATAATGATCATTAGATTCATTAATACTTGGAAATAATCAGCATAAACAAATTAAACATAAGCAAGCTAATTTAGAAATTGCACTACAAAATAAACTAAGAAGTGTACTTAGCTCGGTGTGGGGGCCTTCCACCCTTGCCTCGCACACTGAAGGTAAATTCAGCTACTTAAGACTTCAATCAATCAACCAGCATGTAACAGCATCAAATATGATAAAACAGATCTTCAATTATGTCTCCAAGTCTCGGAAATAATAATAATAAGTCATACAAGTTCTACATACCGAAGACTTAAAAGCTTGAGGCTGAAATAGATAAAGTATCTAACAAACTCATATAAAATAGCTCAAGTAGTCATAAATATCCTTATCGTATCATATCAAGTTGAATTCATCCATCAAATCCATCATAATCTAGAAAATCCCACAAAATAAGAGTTTTGACCTAGTTTCTAGGGATCCTCCATAAAGACTGGTCCTGTTTGACCGCCTTTGACCAGGCCTATTAAATATTGGTTTGACTTTTCCAATAGGTGTACTCTTATTCTTAGTTCCCGAGCCTTCTATAAATGTATCCATCTCGAGCCCAAGTGTCCTGCGCATATGCAAACCATAATTCCATTACGGGAATTTCTGCTGCTGTCCAAAAATGCACTTAAATTTCAATTCTTACAAAAACATCTAATAATTGAAAAAAATAATTTAAATTCATGTATATGCATATTTGGTTCAATATAACGTGAATAGAATGGTGAATGGATGAATAATATGGCAAAATAAGATGTATTTCATAAACAAAAGAGATTAAAAATGAGGACCAACAATGTCTTATAATTATGTCTTTTTTTTTGTTACTCATATATTTGGGAATTATGTATTGTATATTACATCAATTAGGTAAGTACCAGGTCAAAGATATGAATGTATATATCGAGCCTCTTATCGATGAGTTACTACACTTATGGAAGGGCATCACTATGTATGATATCTCCATACCAACAGATGCACAAAAGGAATTTGAATTACATGCAATGATTTTATGGAAAATTCATGATGCCCCAAAGCTAACACATTTATGTGGTATATTATAACATTACCATGCACTTTAATAGTGCTTTCTACCTTTATGAAATTCATTTCATGCATTTTTTGTAAATATTCCTTTCATTTTACATACTTCAATTAATAATTGAAATAATAATTAAACCATCTCTTGCAGTTCTTCAAACAAAGTGTAAATTTGTTTGTCCAATTTGTGGTCCTAAATTGAAATCTCTTCATTCAAGAAGCCTAGGAAAGGAGGTTTTTGATGAGTATAGGCACTTCCTCTTTAAGAACCATAGGTACTGAAGAACCGAAAAAAAAAAAAACATATTTTCAATGGGAAAGAAGAGATTGGATTAAGACCACAAAGAATGATACCTGTTCTATGGAAGTTGCAATATAATATAATCTCTCAAGGTATGGATTAAATCATATATTTGTCATTATACATGAAATGTTTGGATTATTTATATTTTTATTGCATTTTCTTCATTGTACTATTTGACAGTTATTTTTGTTATAATATATTAAACTATGATTCACCTTGCAGGTTGGAAAGGAATTAATAATGAGGCACTACCATGAGGAATCAAAAGCCATCCTTAGAAATTCATTAGGCTCCCCTACTATGAGCACCTAGAGATTGTTCATTTGTTTGATACAATGCACATTGGGAACAATGTAATAAAGACCTTATGGTGAATCTTAGATGGAAGGATGGATAAAGAAAAAAATTTCAAGATTTGTAATGACATTAAGGAGGTCAATCATGCAATGAAAAGTGTGATTCATTAAAATGGAGATAGATATGGCCAAAATCTAAGTGCCCTTCCATGGTTATTGACGGGGCAGCAAAGCAAGGATGTTAAAGAGGTTATTGAAAAATTAAATTTCCCACTGGATTTTCTTCAAACATAAATAATATCCTAACAAAGTGTTAGGTAAATTGACTCAGGGTTAGAGTCAAGGTTGACCAAGTTAAAAATTAATGGTTTTTTGGGCACATGGTATAGTGTACCCATGGTATTACTTCCCATGGTATTGCATGTAATGGAGCCTAAAAAAGGCTGGGAATACTTCATTGTAATGCAGGCCTGGAGGTGAGCGATGAAGGCTCACTTGGCCAAATTGGCTAGGGTCTTGGCCAAGGCTAATGAAATTTCATTAGGGTGGGTTTTCCCCAAAGTTGGGGGTTTTCCCTATTAAATATTGTGTATGTTGTTTTATTATTTTTGTTGTGTTTATTAATTTCTCTCTCGGTAATAAGTTAATACCTTCGGTAATTTTTTCTTCGTTTGGTTTTAGAGCCATTTTGGCTTCAAAGGGATGATTTTGCTGCCAAGGGTTTATAAGGCCTAATGAAATCATTAGGGTTGTTTACAGATGTGATCTAGAAGTATGTGATCCAATTTGTAAGATCTGTGATCGAGGATCTTTTAAAGCAGAAGAGGAGGTGTGGTTAGAAATAAGCGAGAGAAATATGGAGCTTATATGCACAAGCAGAGACATTGGTGTTCTGGAAGTGTTAAGATCAGATCAGAGTAATAGATTCGAAGGATGCTTAGGTGATAACTAAGACGAGAATGAAAAATCGATGGTAATTTTGGTCAAGAAATCTTTATGTCGACGTGAATACATGGTGAAGTATCATGGGAGAAGATCAATAGCTCATGGACACTACCTGAGCTTCAATGGCACAATGGAATAGATCCAAAAAGATTGCAATTGTACGAGATCAGTATGTTAAAGGGCCCAAGAAGTCAATTAATGAAACCTCACACTATGGCTTTGCTATTCCAAGGTGGAGATGAAGCACCACTTCATAAACTATGTTAGGAATGTTGGAGAAAGCCAAGCGGTCAAGAAAGAGATGTGAGGATCAAGTGCCAAAGTGCAAGCGTGGATGCAGGCAATGCAGGAGAAGATGCATTGGGCATAGGAGGTGTTATTCATCAGTAAATTTTACTATCTGTGGATGACTAAATATTGGTTCTATATTTCTAAAAACAAAATTCCCTGAATATTGTGAGTTTTAGAAATCTCACTACCTTCATTATCCTTATAGAAAAAATTTCACTATTCTACTATTTTGTCATTCCATGGTCACCCTGCCACTCCTAAAATCTCCTTATGGGCTTGCGCCACTCATCTCTATCCTTTTTCCCTGCCTATGACTTCATTGGCTCTGTTTTTCCCTTGCCCATAACTCCATGTGTCATCTAGGCTTTACTTATAGCCTAACACATGCCCATGATCCCCAAGTTCCTCAAGCATTGATGGTCTCAAAACTATATCTGTAGGCTCTTTAGATAAATCAAGTACATTGGATTTTGGATCTTCATTACACCACTTTTTCAATACTCTACTTTTACATTTGAAGACTCCAAGCCAATTTTCAGTCAAGGTCAAGTCAAAGAACCCCCCACTAGGTCAATTAGGGTTCATATGTTTCAAGGTCATCATTTCCAAATAATACTACCATTCAGTTTCAAGGTTTGCACATGAGGTAATGGACTAGCTTGACACTTTTGCAGAAGTGTTGAAAATTCTATTAGCAGAAAGTTGGTAAGATAGGAAGTCTGCTCCTTAATGAAGACATCCTGCAGCAAGGAGGACAGGAAACACTTGGCCTTAAGAAGAACTAGGGTTTTTGAGCTTGATAGTCTAGCAGCATGCCAAGCAGGGATCAAATGCAGAAATAACCATGGAGGAAGTACACCAAAGACCAAACATGAAGAAAATTCTATCAGATATGTTTGATGAGATATGATAGAAAGGTGAGGAAAACTGGACAGAAGTGAATGAACTTGAAAGGGCTATATAGAACTTAGAATACAACACTGATAATTATCCTAAATCAGCCCAGACACCTAGGGTTTTGAGAAAGTGGCCACAGAAGGTAAAAGGTATGAGTTCAACTCCATGATGATAGCAAAGGAATATTTTGAAGGAGTTATTGTATGCAATCATCCCAAGGTTTGCTAAGATGAATATGTCAGGCCTCAAACAGAAAAGGTGTAAATAATGTCAGTAAGGAGGGTAAATTCAAGGTTTTTAGTATCCTACCAAACAAAATATAAGTTGAGTTCCATGATAGGAATAAAGGAAGGCTTCTGAGCTGCTGCTGTGTTAAAACAAACATGTAAAATCTCCAGGATCAAAAGACAAGCAAAGGTCATAACTCCTGCAAACTACAAGAAAAAGGGCAAAAGAGGGCTTTGAATATGTTGGCATGTAAAATCCTCCCAAAGGTGTTTGATGAATCGGTTATGCCTCAAAGAGAAAAAGGAGGTTTAAATCCATCATCTCAGTCACCTGCATACAAACAGTGTAAAATTTCTAGGTAAGGTAAGAAAGCTAAGTTTCATGGTGTAAAGCACATAGGATTTTGAAAATGTCATTTTGAAAATATTAGAGGATTAACTTCATCATATTAGTTACCTGCATGAAAACTGTGTGAAAATTTTAGTGAGTCAAGGTGAGAAAGACAAGTCGAATGTTGTAATGAAAACACATAAATATTTGAAGATATTACTGTGTGAAGCCCTCCCAAATTTTCCAAGGTGAAGGTGTCATGCCTCAAGGACTAAAAGTAGGGTCAAGCAAACCTAAAAACTTCAGAATAATCATTGGTGCCTTACAGAGAATTAAAAGTTTCAAAGGGATGATAAAATTTGAGTTTTCAAGGCAAACTTGGACAATTTTTCTTGGCGCTGCGCCCCTGGTTTGGTGCTGCGCGCCTGGCATTTTTTCCTATGCATTTTATTAAGGCGTTTTGTGCATGGGAAGTGACATTACATGCCTATAAGGGCACTGTGCCTTTGGCCGACTTTCCTGACAGGCCCAGTGCAATTACCTAGGTGCTACGTGTTTGGCCAAGAGGGCCCTCCAAGCAAATTAAACCTCTAAACTTCTTCAAGTTGCTTCCAAGTTTCTCCAAACACTGGTAGGGGTATGTACATTCCCGCATTTCCTATTTAAATTATCTTGATGGTTTAAATGAATAAAATCAAACCCTAAGAGGAAACCCTAAGACCTAAGCTTGCAAATTTTTGTTGTCACTTCTTCATCTACCCATAAAGAATATCAGTCTAGACAGGAGGGAAATTAAGGAGGGGGTTGATGCAAATAAGGAATCGAGCAATAAAGAAAGAGCATTGAAGGTTGTAAGGAAAATTTAAATGAAGAAGAAAATAAATAAGAATATGTTAGTGATGCACATTAGTGATAAAGATAACAGAGAGGGAAATGGTAGTAAGGATGTTGACGTTGGCTCAAAAAGCCTTGATGACACTAATGATAGAAGAGCACATGACAGTGAGACTGAAGACACTGAAATGGTGGACATTGAGCCTTTTCTTTTAACCTACAAAAGGGGTAATAGAACATAGAAAACCTTTAAAACCTGGCTGATGCATCCCTACAGGCATCCCAAACACCATGAGGAAGACAATTTCAAATTTTGGCAAGTTTTTGGAAATTTTGGTTTTTTATTGATTTAAAGTGCCAAGGGTGCAACGCCCCTGGTGTTGTGCTCTTTATTGGGGAACTTTCTTGAGGATTGGTTTACATTTTTGGGTTCATCTTTCCAATTACATCACACACCCAAAATTTCAGATCATTTGGAGTAGATTTGGTCCCCCAAAAGGGTCAAAAACACCCAAAAAAACCACCTTTCTGCCCTATTTTTAGGGTTGCCGCTGCACCCTAAGAAGTCTTGGGAGATTTAGTTTTTGGGTAGGAAAATGGACACCAAATGGAAAAAAAAACAAGTTTTGGAAATTAGACTTGACAAGCTTTCCAATGAGCTATCATGGAGCTCATTTGGACATCAGGAAGACCTTCAAAGCTTAGCTGCAAGATGACATATCTTTTTGGTGCAGGCGCTATGCCCTTGGCCTTGGCGTTGCGCCCTTGCCTGCAAAGTCAACAAAAGACAAAAATTTATTGAAAAATATATTTTTGAATACTTTTAATGCAAATTACTCCTAGATTAGCTCAGAAGTTATGTTTGAAGATATTTTTCATTTATTAGGTTAGGATATTTTTGCCTTGGGCCTTGCATGGTCTCATAGGAAAAATTTGGCATTTATGAGTAGTTAGTGATATTTTCAAACCCTAGTTAGGGTTTTAGTCCTCTTTTCTTGTTAAATATAGCAGTGAGGCCTCATTGTAGATGTTGGTTGGATTTTGGTTGATTGTGGAGAAAAACCTCATAGATTTTGAGTTGTGAGGAATTTTTGGTTTTGGAGCATTGTGAAGGTTTTGAACTGAATATCAATGAGACAAGCACTTTGCAGGATTCATGAACATGGCTAATGGTGATGTTTTTCTCATTTTGTTCTTGTTATCTTATATTTTACATGTTGTGTCACCTTTCTCTTGCAATAGAATAGAAATTTTAGCTTAAGGTATGTTGTCAAAGGCACATTAAGCCTGTCTGTTTCTCTTGCTCTCATGTTTTCCTCTACTAGGTCAGATTAGAGAATTATTGAATGCTAGCTAGTTCCACTTATGCTTGTTTATCTTAAAGATGATTTGATGGAGCCAATATCAAAGTATTTCATGGTTAGCCCTGCTCTTTGATGTAACTTAAACATTGTTTTTAAGGTCTTTGCTTTGAAGTATTGACGATTAGGTTTAGCTGAAGAGGTTTATGATTTTCCATGCCTTTTTGTTTATCCTAAATGGTTGCTTTGGAGGTATTTGTAGTTTTATTAAGGAAATTAGGAGTTCCCTACTCTTTTATCTCTGTTATATGTTTATCTTAAATGTTTTCTTTTCCTGAAGGTGAAATCACTAGAGACTTTACAAGTTCATTACTCTCTAGGATTTGTCGGATTGTTGTCTTAATGCTTACTTGCTAGGGTTTGGTCAAAGAAGCTCATGGTATGCCCTGTCTTTGATTATTTCTTTATGCTCAGTGATCTAAAAGGCCCTTCTTGTTGTATTATTTTTCAAAGGATTCTTAACTTCCCTTTGCACCTACTTTGTTCACAATTTAACTTTCACTTCACTCACATAAGCCTTGAAGATCCATTTGGAACTGTTTTACTTGCCCTCCGAAACACCCTTGACTGTTGTTCTACTTTTCCAGACATTTTACAGACTCCATAGCCCAATGGTCTAAACCTCTCCTACTCTATCTGTTCTTCTTGAAAAACTTACCCAGCCAAACAAAACCTAATCCTTATAACTAGCCTAAAATCAAAACCCTAAAATCAATAATTTCACATATTTTATACAAATATAGAGAGAGCCCTCTCTAAGTCTAGGAAGGCTAGGTCCTAGGACTCCAAAGACTAGTTTGAAGTTACCCTTGTACATCTTGACTTGCCAATCTGACCAATTACAGGGACCTAACAGGAGGTGCAGGAGAACTATCGCAATATCAAATAAAGAGAGATCTAAGTGTTGCGCCAAAGAGCCAAAAAAAGGTTGGACATCATCGTCAATGACAAAGACGATGATGTTCTGGTAGGAGTCTTATGTTTTTTTACAGTTGAATCTAAGGAAGCATATGGAAAAGGTAATCGTGAAAGAGACTAAGTTGCCAAGTTTGGATAAGGGAAGCCACCAACAGGTTTGTGAAAGGTAGCATGATCACTAAGTATTATGATCCGTGCGAATCCAAGCCCGAACAGTAGAATGTGGCCAGAGTGTTCGAAACCAAGCTTGGGAAGTTGTAATAAGTGACCTATGTGAAAAAAGAAAAAAAAAATCAGCATCATGAGGATAAATTCCAGACATGGTGGTAGTGTCATTCAAGTGCTATGGTAAGGGTGGTGCCAAGACCTGCTTTTGGTTCCCTGTTCAGCATTTGTGGATATGAGGCCATTTCCAACACAAAATATTTTTATGCGATAAATCATATCAGTGATGAAAAAAATCATCAGGCACAGATCTAAAAATGTGGATATGGATAAGCAATTCTTCACAACGTGGACATGAGGGAAAGGAAACACTCAGTTTCATGAGGGCCATTTCGTAGAGGAATATCGTGCCCGGTGGTGAAATGTAGCTCCACCAAGAAAATATTTAGAATGGTGCCACAAAAATCAATGTCAATGCTAATATGAGAGGATTTATGGTTCATCGTGGATGTGGAGGCCATGGTTGTAGTCGTAGGCTCATGGATCAAGCAACAAAGAAGTTTCAAAGGCACTCAGAAACCCTAGATTTCACATAGTTATGGTAATCATGAAGTGGAATATTGAGAAGAGAATGGAGTAATATGCTTGAAGCCACTGAATTTTGTTGCGTTGGGAGAGCATCAAGAACGAAGTATGTCAAGTTGAGAGGGTGATTATATGAAGATAGCAACAAGGTATAAACAAACAAAAAACAAATAAAATATTACAATGGATCCAAATTTATTGCATGTACATGGGCATATGGCTGTAAGACCTTGTAAGGCATGGGTACCCCTAGGTAATCACTCGTAAAGTTAGGGTTAGACCTAGGTGATAGGGGGAAGGTTGAGTTAACATATACCCTGGGTTAACTTTGAGGGGGGTAAGGGCCAGAGTGATTAGGGTTGGGCTGACTTACTTGGCAAGGTTGGTTGGATTTAGTCAAGGAAACACATGTCAATTTTAAGGGGGGAATGTTAGGTAAATTGACTCGGGGTTAGATTTAAGGTTGACCAAGTTAAACATTGATGGTTTTTGGGCACATGGTATAGTTTACCCTTGGTATTACCTCCCATGGTATTGCATGTAATGGAGCCTATAAAAGGCTAGGAATAATTCATTGTAATACAGGCCTGGAGGTGAGCGGTGAAGGCTCACTTGGCCGGATTGGCTAGGGTCTTGGCCAAGACTAATGAGATTTCATTAGGGTGGTTTTTCCCTGGAGTTGGGGTTTTTCCCAGTTAAATATTGTGTGTATTTTTTTATTATTGTTGTTGTGTTTATTAATTTCTCTCTCGGTAATAAGTTAATATCTTCAGTAATTTTTTCTTCACAAATAAAGGTCAATTAGGTGAGGTAAAGACTCATGATTGGCATATATTCATTAAGGTAATTATTTTGGTGTATATATTTGTACATTAATGGTGAAAAATCTTGTTAGTATTTTTGTTTTATACTTATTTTAGAATAAATAATCATTGATATTTTTTCTGTTACAGTATGTTCTACCTCTATCTCTCCCAGACAACTTTGACTATAATGTCAAACAAGTTATAAGTGATCTTGGCAAATACATGAGGTAAGTGGTGATTTATATGAAAAGTGTAATTTGTTTAATAATTAGTTGTACAATAACTTATATTTGACTGCATGTGTTTTACTTGTAATCATATTATATATCTTATTGTTGAAACTTGTGATTTGCTTGTTTCAATTGTATATGGTTGTCATCTAAAGAAATCGATAAAGAAGATATAAAGTATTCGAGGAAAAAAATTCCTCATCTAATGTGTGAAATGAAAAAGTATCTACCTTTGACATTTTTCAATGCACAAGAACACTACCTCATACACCAAGTTGAGGAGATTGAAAAGTGTGGAATTTTACACACAAGATCAATGCGGATGGTTGAGAGGCACTTGAAAAATGTGAAAGATTTGGTCAAACAAAGAGCACGTCCTGAGGGTTCTATGGTAGAGGGATATAGGGTATATAAAACCATGGTTTATATTAGTCAATATAGTCCGACAATAGTAAAAATTATCAATGTATTGGATCGCATTTGGGATGTCAACTCCATGAAAAAATTTGAAGGGGAGCACCTATCGGGAAAGGTACAATGAGGAAAGTGAGATGTAAGTATATAGTGGAGATTTATAGTACATTTGACCTTTTTTTATGCATATCGTACTTATTTAGTTTTTAGTCTTCATGTGCAATCCAATATTATAGTGGTATAATGTGTTAACTAATTATATATACGTATGTGAACTATTTTATTTTAATACAGTCGGTCGAGAGTGGGATGCAATAAATTTATACATTACAAACAATGTTGATTGGATGATTGTATGGATTGAATGATGCGAGCAAGCTAATAATGGTAGGTTATCATGGTATGGTGCATCTACATTTGTCAAAGAAGTTGAATGTAGTGGAGATACCAATCTTACACAGAGGGAAATTGATTTAGCACATGGTTTAGTACATAACCAGGAAAGCATATAATTCACCTATAATAATTATTATTTTTACAATTATATTGATGCATATGGCATGATTTTTTATTAATTTGCAAAATTTCCAAGTATAAATATGTTTATCACATAATGGAAATGTATTTTTTTACATATTTTTCATAGTGCAGTTGAAACAGCTCAAGGCAACATGGTGCAATGGCCGCAAATTTCACATAAAAAGGTTGGATGAAAAGAGGAAAATTTTATATAGTGGGATAACTGCAGTGTTTTAGGTAGATAACGTTGCATCTAGAGGTGACAGACATCCAAAAGTATCTACAAATTGATACTATGGGTATCTAGATGATATACTTCAGTGTGACTTTAAATCCTTCAAATTAGTTGCGTTCGATGTCAAATGGTACAGGATATGAATCAATGAACGTGATTTCGATAGAAATTTTATTCAACATTCTAACATATTTAATATGGTTAATAGAAGGAATGTTGAGCCAGGCTCAAAGCCCTATGATCTCCCAAGCCAATGCGAACAAGTATTTTACTCAGAGGTTCCAGGTAAAGCAAGCTGGTCCTATGCTGTTAGATATGATCCAAGGGGAAGGTCGGTAAAGTGTAATGTAGCGAAAGAAGATGAGATTGAATAAGAATGTGATGTAGAGGAGTAAGGGGTTCATGCGTGAAACGAATATGTTGAAGAAGTTCAAGTATATGTTAATCCAGACAATGTTCTGGATGAACTAGATGATATTGACAATACGTCAGACAAAGAACTTGAAGAGGTCGCACCAAATGTGGGAGAGGATGTTCTAGATGATGATATAGACGATGATGATCATGATGCTGACATGGAAAATCCTTTGAAAATGAATTCTGAACACTATGATACAGATGATGAGTTGGATGAAGAAGAACATTAATGATTTCAAAATGTTGAAATGTACGAGGTATGTATTTATATGTTTTTAGTTGGTTTGTTCTCTTTGATTTACCTTCAATAGTAAAGAAATTTATCTAAGATATGCTTATGGAAATTTATTTTAACTTGATCTTCATATGGAAATTCATCGAGCTAGAGGTGAGAGGAAACAATGCAATGGAAAAAATAGTGAATGAAAAAATTAAACTATATATAAAATTAAACATAACTATAAATATATATATTAAATAACCAATATTAAAAATTAAAAATTAAAATATAAATATAAAACAAAAAAATATCTTAAAAAAAATTAAAAAACCAAAACTACTGCTAATTCCCGCGCGCTATGAATTATCCCCAACCCCACGCGCTTCCCCTCAAACCACTAACTCATCACACATGCGGGCCTAGTCTCCCTGCACTCAACATTTATCCCAACCCCACACCCTTCCCCTCAACCCATTAACTCATCGCGCGTGCTAGCTTGGTCTCCTTGCACTCAACACAAATACCCCACCAAAACCCTACTCACTCAGTACCAGCACATTGCAAACACTTACTCAGCATAGGACTTGCCATAGACAATGACCATGCTTCATCCACAGGTGACGGTGACGGTTCCTCATCCACAGGTGACGGTGCTTCATTCAGTTACAGAGGACTCGCCACATCATCAAACCCCACTCGATATTTGACCAGCGGCTATGGTAAGTTTCATTACTTATTTAGACTGACTGTGTGGCAATTGCAACACAAAATCCATGCTTATGTGTTACTGTTCAAATGGGGTAGAGGCTAAACTAAATATTGTTAATGTAAATATTTCCCAATGGGTGTTTCCAAACTCCACAAACACTTTCCCTAACGAGAGGTTCCTCTTGTACAATCCGCAATACTTGTTCTCCCCATACAAGAAGAAAATTCACAAGGAAAATAAATATCCCAAGAAATTTCTTGCTCAGAGAGGACCATATCTCAAATAGGTCAATAAGAAGGAAAATTCAAGCCTTTCCTCAATGTGAAACATTTTACATATGATCAGACTGACTCTTCTTTGTATCAGTATAAAGAAGACATGGTTAAAAAATTATGTTATGAAAGAAATTTGTCTTTAAATGAAAGTTACAAGTTGATGCAGGAAGCAAGGAGAATTTCACCCACAAGATTCTCCTTATTTTAAGAGAGAAAGATAGCATCACTCTAATAGTTGTTATAGATGATGAGACTAGGGTGTCACAAGGCAAAGAAAACCTATACATGATAGTGATCTTATTGATGGCCCTCGAGTCAGTGCACATCCTCCATTCACCATCTTTTTTTGGACTTAGCACTGTTGGGACAGCGCATGTTCTTAAACTATCCTTAACCAGGCCCTTGTCCAACAATTTCTGAACCTGATTTCTAACTTCCTCATTTTCCTTTTCGGTCATGCTATAAGAATCCTTGTTTGGTAAGCCTGCTCCAAGTATCAAATCTATGTGGTGACTGATACTTATTTTAGGTGGCAATACATTGGAAAAATCATCAACTACAATGTCTTGACAATCCACTAACATATTTTTAATTTCTATTGGCCAATCTGAAATGATATTATTATCATATTCACTTTATCACTTAAAAACTATGGAATAACTCACCTCTTCTTCTGTAATTTGTTGTAAGAACTCCTTTCCACCAAGCAATAGAGATTTTGGCTCACTCTTTGCAACTCCATTCCCTTCTTGCAAAGGCAGCAAAGTATATTGAATAAACATTGAATACCACCCATATCGAACTTATAATAGTTCTTGCTTCCATCATGCACTAATTTCCTGTCAAATTGCCAAGGTCTTCCCAACAGAACATGACACACATCCATAGGCATGATATCACAAGTCACATTGTCTTGATATCTACCTATTTGGAAATCCACTTCACTTTTCTTAGTAACCAGCAATTGGTGTCCTTTATGCAACCATGATGCCTTGAAGGGTGTTGGATGCTTGACCTTCTTAAGGTTCAGCTTTTCCACCATTTCAGTGGACACCAAATTTTCATTGCTTCCACTATCAATAACTACTTTTCAACTTCCCTTGGACTTTGCATGTAGTCTAAAACAAATATTTCCTTTGTGAAGAGTCTTCCACTTCCTTCTCTGTTTTCAATAGCACCTTGTTCATGAGAAGAGCTTCTCCAACCTCAGGTACATTCTCCACTATAAGAGCTTGTGCTTCTGCCTGCTCCCCTTGTGCAACATAGTTTCCTCTTTGCCCTACATTCTCATTATCAGGACATTCATAGGATCGATGGCCTATTTTTTTACATTTGTAACATATGTAGACTGATTCTCTCCCTCTACCTATACCTCTACCTCGCTGGTAGGTTATTCCACCTCTAGGCTCATATCCTTTCCCTGCTTACTCTTATTGGTTAGAACCACCAGCTTCATCCTTATAAGCTATAGCCTTCCCTCTTCCATTTGTTTTCCCTCTTCCTTTGGCAGATCATTTTCCTCTACCAACGGTTTTTTTCCTGAGTATATTTTCTTCTGCTCTTAAAGCATACCAATAGGCCCCCTCCATGGTGCTAGGAGATAACATGCTAATCTCCTCTTCAATTTCCATCCTTAATCCATTGATGTACCTAGCTATCTTTTCATATTTATCTTCTATATAACCTGCTCTCAAGTTAACCTTATAGAACTCATTTTTATACTATCTCACAGTCAGCAACCTTTGTTTTAGGTTCTGCATATGTTTGTAAAGACTCAGCTGATAATCCGTGGTTAAGAATTTTCCTCTCATCTTGGCAACCATTATTTACCAACTATTGATCACCATATTATTCCTTTTCTTTCTCTCAACCTGCACACTATCCCACCATAGTGCTGCATGGCCTTTTAGTCTAGTAATATCTAGTTTCACCTTCTTGTACTCCTCAATCTCTTCATAATCAAAGTATCGATATAACTCTCCTATCCAATCTATTAACCCTTATGCTGACAAGTTCCCATCATAAATGGAAAAGGAGGGTTTTGGTCTAGAGCTCGAACCCAACACAGACTTTATAAACTTCATCTCAACACTCTCAGGAGCTAACTCCTCTTCTTGTTCATTTCCCTCTGCTTCAGGGTCACTCACATCTCCTGAGTCTGGTTCTCGCTATCTACCCAACTCCATGGCCTCCATCCTAGCCTGCATAATTCTAATTTTCTCCATCAACTCGGCATTGGAAACAGGTCGTTCCCTACGACCTGCTCTTCCTCCACGTACTCTCAATGCCATTTCTTGTTTTTCCTTTACTTAACAGAATTTTTTTATGCACAAAATTCCAGAAATTTCAAATTTTAAGATTAACAAAAATACCACTTACAGGTTTGTTTAGCTTTTCCTCTGATACCAAATGATGCTGACGTCGATATCAAAAACAACAACTACACACCTGAAAATTTGCTTCCCTAGACTCAACATATACCATTATCCATCTTTGCCAGTTTTTACTCTGATTTTAGGGGATCATTGTTTTTAGTGGTGCCATCAATATCATGGATCATTTAGCATTCCACCAAACTTCCATCCAACGGAACCCAAATTTCATAACTCATCTTAATAATCCCCCACATCCAAGGACACAACCTCACACAGGTACTCCGAGTTTTGGTGACATGATCTCAGCCATTGAAATAAATCGACGATGGACTCCAAACATTGTGTTGAACCATATTGAATAATCCCTCGTGTCCACTGATGTGTACTAAATTCTACGCAAGTTCAAATGCAACAAGATCACAACCATTAGATCTTGTTACATCCTCCGCTATTCGACGGATGAAGATTAACCCGGGTTTAAATAGGATTTTCTGTTAGACTAACTTCCAAGCTAAATCCCGACTATCTATCCATCCTCTTACAAACTGAAACCACTATTTCATCTGCTCATACACATAACCTGCAATATGTATTTATACATAGATTTTTAACCACCATGAATGCATTTAACTCACAATGAACATTTTCATAAAGCTTAAATAGATTTATATGAACTGCAGAAACCGGCAAGATCAATTTCGATGATGTAACAAGCTTATTAACCTCAATAACAAATAATACTTGCATAAATTTAGACAATCACACTCTGCCTCAAAAAAACCTGCTTCTATTGATTCAGAAATAAAACCCAGTCTCTTCTATATGTCTACACAATGCATTCTAACCCCTACTTAATAAATTCAAGAACTTAAATCAATAGAGCCTTGTTCTCTTCCTCGAATGAGGGTAACAAATTCTAAAAATAGCCTATCTGCTATTATTATTCTAATCATTAAATATATTCTAACAACTCACAAATATCTACAATCGACTCATTCCTATCTTAACCTATAATTCAGGAACCCACTCCTGTGGTAAAGATCTAAATTTGGAATCTTCTTCTCCAGCTCAGACTTCCAGCTGCCAGCGTGATGCCCCTGCATCATAAATTATTGTAGGCTACTCAATAAAAGGATCAACTCTGTCAAGAGAAAGAAGAGCTAGTAAGAAGAGGTACAGTTTAGGTCACTGTTATTAATCCTCAACCTATTACTACTAAAGAGCTCACAAGGTCATTGTCTCAAGTTTCCCTTAAATATCAAGAAAATCTTGAGTTGAAGAAAAAAGGAAATAAACTGCAAGAAGAAAAATAATATTTATAAAAAACAAACAAATAATTTTAGGAGAATATTTCTAAGATAAAGACTACATTGATTGGGAAGCCTAATCTTCAACATGCACAGCATTAATTATGGGATCAGATTTCAGCAGAAGTAGCAAATACTTGGGATGAATTGAAGAAGCTAGAAACTAAGAAGGCTTATATCTATTCAGCCTTGGATAAATATGAACTGGATAAGGCGCAATTACAACAATTACATCGAAGACTTGTTGAAAAGGCCTTATCTGCAATAAAAATTTTAAATTTTTCTTCTGAAGATGCTTTAAGACATTTTAACATCCAAGAGAGGTTTAAAATTATACTCAGAGCTCAAAGGAATGTTTATAAAGCTAGCTCAATGGAGAAGGTGAAAGAAAATATAGAAAGCCTTATAGAAGGAAACCAGAGAATTTTATTCTCTTTTCAAAACATTGATTGATAAATGTTTGCCTCGTTTCTGGGATGAAAAGAATATTTTATTACAAAAAGAGGTTTACAATAATTTTCTAGTATAGAAAAGGAATGATCATTCCCAGATTGAAATTATGGAGGAAAATTTGGTGTGAGAGGTAATAATTGAAAATTTGTGTAATAATTTTTACCTCCTCAATAAAATTAGAAAAATAAAAATTCCTCCACCTTCAGTTGAGGAATACATTGACTTGGAGATAGAGGCTCAACAGTTAGTCAATTATGAGATAATAAGTAAAGGTCAATTTCAAGAAATCAACAAGTTGGCAGTCAAACCTCATGTGGGAGTCACTCTTACATCTTAGTGAAGTAGTTTATCTGATAAATAAATGACCAGTTGCAGAAGATTCAAGTATTTTGTGTCTTGAGTGTGTCTCTTTTCTCATGTGAGTTTATTGTGTTTTGTTCATCTTCTTAAATTATCTTCAGATGCTTAAGATTTAAGTTTATAATTTAGTTTCATCCAATTTTAATAAATCAATTATAATTTGTTTTAATTATATCCCTTTCCAAATAGATTGTTTATGCATCATAATTCACTATTGATAAGTGCTCTATTTCAAATACAATCCATTCTGCTAAAGCTATGTTAGAAATTCATCCTTGATAGATGCTCATGATATAGTGGATCGTCCTTCTCCTTCTTCTCAAACTGATAAATCAATTACTTTTTCTGATAGACACCGAAGACCTTGCATTTTCTTCCTTGGATGTATGACCAGTCCTCTGGTTTTATCTTAAACTACATATTTTGACTCCATTTCCCAATCATTCTATTATCCATGATAACAGTTAGGTTAGTCTAGGTTGGTCTTAAGTTAATTAGGTTGAGTCAATTAGGTTTTAATGAGGTATTTTGAATTCAAATTTTCAAAAGTGTGCATATGTGAGGGGTCTTAAAGGTCAAATCATTTAGTTTTTAGAGAATTTTCAAAATGTTGCTTAAAAAATATTTTAGAATAAAGTATGTTTATGATTATTAATCATAGGTTATATGGTTAATTATCTAATCACTCATAAAGTGGAATTATGTAATAAAGTGTGCATCAAATAAAATGTCTGCAGTTTTAAAGGGCTAAGATCGGGTGCATTCAGATCAACAGCTCAGATCCAAACCCGCACCCCCCAATGTTTCTGAACGATATCCACAGGAAAGGGGTGGTGTCCGGGTAAAGATGTTTCACCAAAACCACCACCGCCTATGTGTCGCCATCCCATTCAGATCGCACCCCCATGCCTGCACCCCCCCCCCCCCCTTCCTAGTAGGCTTCAAAAACACATTTTGACTATTTGACTCATCTTCAGCCATCTCATACATGCACATGCTTGATCTTCCTTTTTTCCACCCATGATCCCCCACCTATTCACTCGTATTTACTGCATTTAAAATCTCACCTCATCTTGGTGTATCAGGCAGACAACCAACCACAAGTACTTTCAGTTCTACAGCTACAAAATACCTAGCCTCTACACTTAAAAGAACCTATTTCTTTATGCTTGACAAACTTATTTCACTATTTTACATTACACTATTTCACTATTTCAGGCCAAGCATGAGAACAAAATATTGGTTCTAAAAGATGTTATAGTGGAGGATGAGCCACAACTAGCCAATAAATTCTCCACATTATTAAATAAAGAGTATGTCTCACTCCTGGATTCAGAGGAGATTTACAGATATGTTTGGTATCGAGACAGTGGTGCCACATCCCATATGACAAGGGAGTGTGATCTATTTCAGCCACCTTGCTCAGTAGCTGATGGATGCTTGGTGAGGAGTGGGATTCACACTGAAGGAACATTAGGTACAACAGAGGGTTCAATTTTATTTGAGTTAGAATCATGATGGAATTTAGCCTTTCATCATTTTCTATATTTTCTTCATCTAAGAGTGAATGTGCTCTCTGTTTCATCCTTGGGGGATCAAGGCTATACAATTGAGTTCATAGGAGAGTCAGTACAGGTATGGCCAGAGGAAATTGTGTATGTTGAGGACTCCATCATACTAGGGATCAAAGAGGGACAATTGTAGCGACTATGGGGTTGACCTCTAGTTCAAGGGGGACATAGAGCTAGTTATGTGGCATCTTTGAGGAGGCGGGAGGACTGCCTTAGCAGGCCCACTTGGTGGGAATGGACTCAGTTGGAAGAGATAGAATACTTAGATGACTTCAGCATAGCTTTATCTAGTAGCCATATCACATGTGAGGTCGAGTTTCCAGATTCAGAGGGAGCAGGTTTCTCTAGTTCAGATGGAGCGGGATTTTGAAAAACTTATGAAAAATGGTTTGAAAAAACTTTGTGATTCTACTCTCGCTGATAAAAAGAGATATTAATAATATGTTTAACATGTAGCTCCAAACCAATGTTATGCATATTTGTTTCATTATTTTTCACTTGAGAATGTCATGGTTACATCAATCCACCTCCCAAGGTGTTTATATCAAGTGTGATCAATTTAGATGTATATATGGTAGCATATTTTTTTTTAGCATGGTCACAATTTTTCTGAAGGACATATTTACAAAAATTTAAAAAGCGAGGAGCCTAACAGTGTTGAGGTCCTCTCTTACATAAAAAAATATATGAATTTTTCCCTTATATTAAATCTGGGTATATAGCTGCAAATATTTCCATTACAAAAGCATTTAATGACAAGGATACAATGCACATAATTGATTTTCGAATTTCTCATGGAAGCCACCACGTACTAATGACTCAATCATATGAAGAAGGTGGATCACCCTGTATTATAGTTTACTCAAGGTCAAGTAAAACACTTACTTGGCCAAGGATTATCGAATATTAATAAAACTTATCAAGTTCATTTTTAATTTCATGCTATACCTATGTTCTAGCCTAATGTTAATGTCGATATGCTTGATATTCAGCATGGGGAAGTGTTGGTTGTAAATTTAATTTTAAAATTCCATCATATACCTAATTAGAGTATGAGTCCAAGAACCATCAAAATTTGATTTTAGGCTTTCTTTCCATAGAATGATATGCATATTCAAAGATATTTCACTCACAACTCGTTTTCCAACAATCACAGAGCACTCACATCGATTCTCTTACAGATATAGCGAGTTACCACAATGAGAAATTTTCTATTTCTTTCAAATTTGTTGAATCTCCCTTTACACAACAAAATTTCATCACATATATACAAAACAGATCTAAATTCTCTTCCTCTTCGAATGAGGAAAAAAACAAGATAAAAATATAGTATTTCTATCCCTAAATAATCTCTACCCAACTACCACGTATTTGATCAATATGGTGACAAGGGGAAGGCACCAGCCTCGAACCAATCCACAGATGCTCCTGAGGAAGTGCTTATTGAATAACAAATTTATATGCCGATCAATCTGATCCAAACAATCAAGAGGCTTCTCGTAAAATTAAATAAGAGTATTGGTTTTTTAATTACGACTGAGCCACGGACAGAAGACATAAGAGACAAAATCAGAATCTTCATGACCCAAATCCATCAATGTGGGGTAAGAAACTCATTTAATTATCCCATTTATTTATTTATTATTTTAATTTTCTCGTCCTTCATAAAATAACTCTTTATTTTACGGGATTTTTTGAGATATTTTGATCCTCATGGTGAGACTATGGGGGTCTACGTTGGTAGCAGCACCATTGCTCCACTTGTGAGTGACACACTGAACACACTGACCTTTGATGAAACTCCTGAACAAGGTGACACACCATTATCTGAACCCACTAAACAACACACAAAAGGATGTGCACATGATTCCATCACATCTAGTCAAGCAAGCTTTCTTGGGTCTACTCGTGTTACTAGCACGGGAACACTACCAGTTACATTCTTGGTAGTTGATGACCATGATCCCATGAAATTAGAAAAATTTTCAGGTATTTAAGAAGTGTTTTACATATTATGTATGATCTAATTGAAATTTACGTATAGAGTGTCATTATTTTCAAGTAATGATAATATTGTTTTGCAAGAAGCGATACCTTCTATATGCACTTGAATGAGGCAGCCTTGCAACTCTTTGGGCCCACCATTCTCACAAGGTGGAATTCGCAAAATTCAAAGTTGAAGGAAGAACTTATCAATAGGTTGGTTGTTCGGAGATGGTACCTTCAACAAAAGTAGAGTTACCACAAAGGAAGACCTATATTTAAAATATTTGTGAGACCAATATAGGGTTCATTTGCAAAAGAACCCTAAGTATGAATGCCCTCCAGCGATTTCAAAAAGTTAGTGGAAATCCCTCCTAGAAGATGCAAAGGAGAAAAAAATTGGAAAAGAAGGGAAGACACCACCCGGACTAGGAAGGTATGAGGCACTTTTATTAATGTAATTATGATGCTTTCTCATCAATATTGCGACATATAATTAAGCTTATCAATACCGTAAATATAGGCTCCCATATACATGTAAATCCATGAAGGCGAGAATACAAAACCATGGACAACATCATCTTGGCTTTGGGGGTTACTCAAAACTGGCTGGAAAAATTGTAAGTATAAAAATAAAAATTGCATCCAAATTTGATTCTTAATAATTTTAATTTAATATTTCAAAAGAAAAAAAATTCATGTTGTCATGTAAAATTGAAGGGCATACAATTCAATGAAACTCCCACAAAGGAAGGCCTCAAGCTTGCTTACAAGCACGGATATCAAGCCGTTGTTGAACATAGGACAACCATGGGGTCTTCACGTACTAGTTCTGATCCCCCACCTAAGCTTGAGGTAGATAAAAGCAATGAAGAGAATTTATAAGTTAATACTTGTATACAGTATATTGGTTTTTATTTTTGGCTATAAATTAATGTGCTTGATTGTAAAAAGAAGGCAGACAGTGTAAATATAGGTGTCCCAAGCAATGATGGATGACATGAGCCTAGTGATAGTGGAGTGCAAATTGAAACTGATGTTCAACTCGATTCTGGAGGTATTTCATGTTAATTATAATTTTTTTTAGTATGGATTATAATTAGAAATATTTAAATGCAAATGGTGTATTAATTATAAATCTTCTTGGTTCTACTTTAGATCATGTACAGGATGAAGCCAGATAAGAGGAGGAACCTATGGCCACATCCGAAAGTATCTTGCTTCCCTCTACTACCGTAGGTAACAAACACTCTACTACCTTTTTATTAATAAAACACTTGTATTAATAATTACTATAAATAAGAATTTAACATTTTATTCTTATTACAGTTTATGCTTTGTCGCCCTCACAGCAGCATAGACGTTTCACCAGGTTGGGAGAAAGACATCTTACAGCTGAAGGGGATGACATCCTTGCTTCATACATGAAAAATTGCAAGAAACCGAAGAATAATTGATTTTAATTGTAATTTAATTAGAATGAACTTGTTTCAGATTATGTATAGAATACAATTTATTATAAATCACACTAAGATCAAATATATTTTAAACTCTACAAATGAATGAATGAATATTTTTTTACTATATATTTATTTATTTATGTCGTATCTAAATATCTTTATTTCAAATATTTACTGCTAGATAGATTGGGTACTAGGGAATTGAGAGTGATGTGATGGGGGGGAGGGGACGGACCATGAGAGCTTCCACTTTCATGTGGTTTACCCTGTTCAGTAGAGAATAAATTAATATTTGGACAATCTTGGAGTAAAAATATGAGATCCAACAGAGCAACAACAAGGTCGATGTTGACTCTGTTGCTTCTTTGTCGAGTGGAGGGAGGTTTTCTCCAAGATTAAACTACACCAATTATTTATTCTCGAAACCAAGAGGAGCTCATTTAGGTATTCATGCACTCAAGTTTTTCTAATTATTATTTATTGGTGCAATTAAATATAATAATTCGTCAAATTTAACCTAAGTTTGCCTCATTCGTCTCATGAATATGTGTAGAACAATCTGTGTCGATTTGGATTTTGAAGAGGAACAACTATCGGAAGAAAATATCTCAAAAAGGTAACATTACATTTAGCATTCAATTTTTCGTTATTGTTATTAGGAATTTGTTTGGTGGTTCTTATTATTTGAGAAACCTGTGTTTTAGCCCTTTTATATATTTTCATGTGTATCCTATTTCTTAGAAGTAGAGATACTTGTCCTCTCTGTCTATTCATCATTCCTTGGTTTTCAAGCTGAAGTTTGGGAAAATGGAGGAGGCTTCAGGGAATGGTCGTTAACTTTAACAAGGTATTTGCCTTTTGAATTTCTGGAAAATTTGATTTCAAACTAACTCAATCTAGAACTTTAATATAGATGTAGCCCAATTACTCAGACTATGGTTCGGGCAGCAAAAAATGGAGAATGTGTAATTGTCATGTGTTTCAAATCAAGAATTCGCTCAAATGAAATAATGTACATGGGATGCGAGGTTCAACAATGTTGTGCCAGAAGAGGATTGTACTCCAATTTTATGTAGATTGCATGCCAATCCTCTTTGGCACAACATTGTTGAAGCTCACATCCCATGTACATTATTTCCTTTGAGCGAATTCTTGAATTGAAACACGTGATAATTACACATTCTCCAATTTTTGTTGTCTGAACCATAATCTGAGTAATTGGATTACATCTACATTAAAGGTCTAGATTGAGTTAGTTTGAAATCAAATTTTTGATAACTTCAAAAGGAAAATACCTTTTTAAAGTTAACAACCATTCCTTGGAGCCTATTCCATTATTTTTCAATAATAACCCGTCAGATATTTGACGTACATTTAACAAGTGTTGGATATTCTTCGGCCCTCATCAACGAACCAATGTTGGATATATGTCTCCCATCCGACGCAAAATATCTTCAGATCCATAGCATCTTTGTTGAAGGAATAGGGGTAGTGTCAGCTATCTGATGTATACGCAAACCTGTAATATTCCCAATTAGCGATAGCTAATTGGAAATATTAACTTTGATCAATTTTGCCTTCTATAGTTAAAATATAACTAAAAGTGAGTAAGAGAGGGACATAACTCACTAAAATAAAGTGCACTCCCTATTAGACTCAACGTTGTAACTTAAGGGGGCCAAGAGACCATGTAGAGGGGGACCCATAGAGACCATGTAGAGCGAGACCCACTTAGACCACGTGGGCATAGACAACGCAGTTGAGTTGGCAACGTGGGCCAAATGGAGGCTACATAGGAGATGGTGGGGCCTAGGGTTGAGAGAGGCCCATCGTTATAAAAAGAAGGAGAGCCTCCTCATTTCCTCATTCGAGTTTATGCATATTGAGCTGGTCACTTCGACTTTGAGCACGCTAGCTGTTTAGCTTGTCTGCAGCACTGTTTAGTGCATTGAGTGTCTCCATTCAGAGATCTCACCCTCAGCCCCGGGAGACTTTGAGTGCTTTCTCGGGTGAGGCATTCCCATTAGTATTTTGCAGGAGGATCGAGTTGTGGCATTTGAGGAGGGGCATTTCATCTATAGACTGTGCAGTCTTGAGAGGGAGGACGCAGTCCATCTTGAGGGAGCTCCGGTTTGGAATTATTTTGGGGGTTTCGATTCAAGAGATTGAGCAAGGGGTCAGCCCTTGCCTACTGGAGGATTTTGGCAGAGCGAGAGGCCATATTTTGGGAGGATTCGTTCAGCATCAGCGCAGAGCCTTGGAGGATAGCGTAGATATCCAAGGGGGGTATTTTCGGGGGTCAACCGTTCCAGAAACGCTCTCTGGGCTTTTTCTGGGTTTTTTGAGTAGAGCCTGATTCCAGAGTTTCAGCTTTTTTTGAGTAGGGGAGCAACCCCAAATACTCAGTTGATTCCAGCAGTGGCAGCGGCAGAGCAATTCTCCAGCAGCTTGGACACAGATCAGAGAGCAGCCATTCCTTTGTCATTCTGAGAGTATTTCTTTACTTGCCTGGTGCAATTCGAGGTGCCATCATTCTGATCACCTCTTGTACTCATTTCTATTTCTAAGTATAATAAAATGGCTTAGCATTCTCTCTATTTCATGTGTATCTGTTTCATATATTGTTTCTAGCATTTCATGTACTGTTGTATGCTCCGTATCATTGCCTATTTTCCCTTTGAGACATTCCAGTTGCTATCCCTATCTGTTGTGTTTTTCCCATACTCCAGATCTCACCCTCTTTTCAAAGGTGAAATATCTGGTAAACGCCCCTCCATTCCATCTCTGGTTTAGATTTGATTGTGTTTTAGAGATATCCTTGAAAGGGGATATTACAGTGGTATCAGAGCTAATATACCTGGCTCAGCCTATGGAGCGAGTTGTCTATGACACCGGAAGAGAAGCCATACATTTGCTACAGGGGTAGGAAGTACCATGACAGAGAATGTAGGTTTCAAATCACTTATGGAGAGGGTGACTGCGTTCTAGTAGAGGACGCAGAACAGGATCCAGTAGTGAACACAGAACAGGGGGAGCCAATGGCAGATGATAGTGATGCAAAACAGTTTGGGGAAATGCTCCTCAAGTCAGTACAGGATCTGGAAAGGAAAATTGAGATGATGGGTCAAATATTCACTACTGTTGAGGCTAGATAGCGTGAAACCCCAAGGGGTTTCCAGGTTGGTGAGGGGTCAGGCACAACCCACCATTTGCAAGAAAGTGATGCCACTCCACACATGGCATCACATGCCCCCACACGTTCCACTATGCCCACTTTTCTGGGTGCAAACACTGGGGCAGGAGCACAATAGGAGCTAGAGCCTGGCCACATGGGTGATTATTTTTCCGAGTATCAGGCATATGGGCAGGAGTTCAAGGATGCCCTTTCATTCAGAGATTTTTTTCAGCTCCAGCGGGACAGTAGACCTCGTGACCATCATAGAGGGCACCGACATTATCATGAGGGTGACACTCAGCGGACAGTGAGCAAGTTCCATTTGCCTACGTTTGATGGTTCATCAAACAGTTCGGAAAATTCTTTGGTGGAGAAGTTGGACATATACTTCCAGCTCAACCAGATGGCAGAGACGGAGGCCATCAAGGTGGCGACGCTGCATTTGGATGGTGAGGCTCAGGATTGGTGGCTCCATGGGATGGTTACACTCGGGCATTCGACAGTGACTACATATGCTGAGTTCACCCGGAGATTGATAGAGAGGCTTGACCAGAGGGATCTGGAGGAGCACTTTGTTGAGCTGACGAGGCTCAAACAGACCGGGAGCCCGGAGACATATATTGCAGATTTTCTGAGACTTTCGGTGATGGTGCCCAATCTATCCATGGCACGGATGATATACATGTTCATTGAGTGGTTAGCAGAGCCGCTTCAAGGTTTGGTCAGATCCACCAGACTAGCCACACTCCAGGACGCAGTTGGCAGGACCCGGGATTTGCAGGATGCCTTACCCAAGACCAGGACACCTTACCCCCAGAGACAGGCTTTCCAGCCAAAGGGGAAGGATGTGAGGATTCTGCCTCCTAAGGGGAATCTGGGTAGGGGACAGTTATATGATGATGCCAGGAGGGAGTTGAAGAAGAAGAGGTTGTGTTTTACCTATCAGGATCTGTGGGCACCGGGACACAGATGTGCTGTCGGCAAAGCACATTTTATCAAGGTCTTCTCCAAGTGCAGCGGGGAAGAGGATGAGGATGATGACGTGGAGGTGAGAGGTAGCCATGCAGTGCAAGATCATTTGCCACCTCCACCCCCAGGAGCAGGAGGTGCAAATTTTTCACCTACCGAAGGGACCCTTGCAGCATTGTGGGGAGTCCCCAAGTATCTGACACTGCGCGTACGAGGGACAGTACGAGGGCAGCGAGTTTCAGTGCTGGTCGACAATGGGGCAACCCACAACTTCATCGATGCACAGATGGTAGAGTGGAGGGGCATACAGATAGAGAGCTTCGATGGATTTTCAGTGTTGGTCCCAGGAGATCAGACTATGCAGTGTGCCCGATATGTTCCAGAGCTGGCAGTGACTATGGGCGCCTACACATTGACTGACCACTTTTTCGTGGTTAACATACCGGACACCAACATGATATAGGGTGTACAGTGGATTATCACTCTTGGGAAGGTCACCACAGACTGGGAGGCCTTGGAGATGGAGTGGGATGATAAGAAGACCGAGAGGCATGAGAAGATACGGGGCATGCACACTTACCCGCCCTAGACGGTTTCAGCTCACCGGATGGAGGCAGTCTTCCGGAAGGGAGACATAGAGTGGGAAGTAGAGCTGCATGCATCAGAGGTAGGGACTACAGGGCAGACAGTTCATCCAGAGATACAGTCCATTCTTGACAGGTATGACAGGGTGTTTGGGGAGATACCGCCAAGTCAACCACCAGATCGGGGATTTGAGCACACGATTGAGCTAGAGCAGGGAATTCAGGCCATTATTACCACACCCTATCGGCACCCTAAGGCCTATCGAGACGAGATTGAGCGGGCCATCCAGGAGTTGCTGGCTTTTGGACACATTCAGCCTAGCACTAGTCCTTTCGCTTCTTCAGTGGTGTTGGTGAAGAAGAAGGACGGCACATTGAGAATGTGCATTGATTACAGGGCCCTGAATAAAAATACCATGAAGAACAGGTACCCTATACCGCGGATTGATGAGCTAATGGATGAGTTGAGAGGAGCACAGTTCTTCTCAAAGATTGATTTGAGATCCGGGTACCACCAGATTCGCGTGAGGGAATAGGACATTCCCAAGACCGCTTTCAGGTGCCATTATGGCCACTTTGTGTTCTTGGTTATGCCTTTCGGGCTAACCAATGCACTAGCCACCTTCCAGTCATGCATGAATCATATCTTCCGCAATCACCTGAGGAATTTTGTGTTGGTATTTTTTGATGATATACTGATACATAGCAGGACTTGGGAGGAGCATCTCCAGCACATAGAGGCAGTGCTACATATCTTGGAGGAGCGGCAATTCTATGCTAAGCTCTCCAAGTGTGAGTTTGGGTTGACAGAGATGCTATACTTGGGACACATCATAGGAGTGGAAGGAGTGAGGGTCCACGAGGAGAAGATCAAGGCCATCAGAGATTGGCCAGATCCGAGAAACGTGACGGAACTTTGAGGATTTGTTGGTATCTACACTTATTATAGGAAGTTCGTCAAGAGTTTCTCTCAGCTTGCTACACCCCTTACAGATTTGACGAAGAAGGGGGCATTCAGTTGGTCAGATGCAGCACAGCGGGCCTTTGAGGGGCTCAAGGAGGTGATGAGAAGCTTCCCAGTGCTTGCATTTCCAGACTTTACGCAGCCATTTGTTTTGGACTGTGATGCATCGGGAGAGGGGATTGGCGCAGTGTTGATGCAGGGAGGCCATCCTATAGCTTTGAGAGCCATAAACTCCTTCCACGTGAGCGGTTGTATTCTATATATGACAAGGATATGTTGGCCATTATTCATGCATTGGCCAAATTCCGTCAGTACCTGGTGGGTAACAGGTTCAGAGTGAGGACTGACCACAACAGCCTCGGGTTCTTTTTGGAGCAGAAGCAGCTACAGGAGAGGCAGAAAAAGTGGGTCAGCAAGATCCAGACCTACGACTTTGACATCGATTATGTCAAAGGGAAGAACAACGTGATGGCTAATGCACTTTCACACAGACCAGCCACGTTGTCTCTGATGAGTTTGGATACAGATTGGAGGGCTCGACTTCTGGTGGAGTACTCCAAGGACAAGTTTTCTTATGAGATTTTGGAGGGTCAGGTGACAGATGATAGATACAGGGTGATGGATGAGATCATCTATTATAGGGACAGGATCTTCTTGACTGACGACTCTCAGCTCAAGAAGAAGATATTGCAAGCTTCTCACGATTCACCATTATCTAGCCACCAGGTGTTTACCAAAACCTACCGGGCCATCAGGGAGAGGTTCTCATGGAAGGGCCTCAAGGAGGACGTACTCCAGCATATCAGAAAACGCAAGGTGTGTCAGAGGAACAAGGGGGAGATGAACCATCCATCAGGGTTGTTGCAGCCTCTTCCCATTCTAGAGGGGAAATGGGAGAGTATTTCGATGGACTTCATCACAGGGTTGCCCATGGTGCAAGGAAAGGACTGTATATTCGTCGTCGTTGATCGACTAACGAAGTATGCACACTTCTTTGCCATCTCCGCACACTACACAGCAGCACAGGTGGTAGAGCTATTCTTCAGAGACATCTTCAGGTTACATGGTCTTCCCAAGACCATTATCAGTGACAGGGACAGCCTCTTCATGGGCGGATTTTGGCAGGAGCTTTTCTGATTGGTGGGGACCGAGCTGAAACCGAGTACCGGCTACCATCCACAGACAGACGGGCAGACATAGATAGTTAACAAGTGGCTGGAGGGCTACTTGTGTAACTATGTCAGTGGGCAGCAGAGAGCATGGCTAAAGTGGTTGCACCTAGGGGAGTACTGCTACAATAACACACATCACATGTCCATCATTATGTCTCCATTCTATGCATTATATGGTTATCATGCTTTATCTTTTGAAGATGTGATGTTTGGTGCCAGGAAGGCTCCAAGAGCCAGAGATTGGATCCAAGAGAGTCAGGACATCCTCTGAGATCTCAAGGATAACATGGCTACAGCGCAGAACCAGCAGAAGCTGTATGCCAAAAGGGGTCGGGTGGAGAGACAGTTTGAGGTAGGGGACTTGGTCTACCTACGTTTGCGGCCATACCGACAGTCGACGCTAAAGCAGAAGGAAGCTGAGAAGCTCAAGCCCCATTTTTATGGGCCTTACAGGGTGATACGCAGGGTTGGGCAGGTTTCTTATGAGTTGGAGCTTCCCCAAGGCAGCAAGATTCATAACATTTTTCATGTATTGTGCCTGAAGAAGGCATTGGGGTAGCAGGTGACAGTGACAGAGGAGCTACCGCCTACGGATGATGAGGGGCATTTGGTGTTGTAGCCAGAGGCCATTATTGATACCAAGGAGAGGCAGTTACGGAACAGGACCATCCGGGAATTCCTAGTGAGGTGGAAGAATTTTTCGGATGAGGATGCCACTTGCGAAAGTGAGAAGATCTTGCAGCATCCATCACTACAGTTGCTTTGGGTCAAGCAACATTTTGCCGGGGGAGATTGTAATATTCCCAATTAGCAATAGCTAATTAGAAATATTAACTTTGATCAATTTTGCCTTCTATAGTTAAAATATAAATAAAAGTGAGTAAGAGGGGGACATAACTCAGTAAAATAAAGTGCACTCCCTAGTAGACTCAACGTTGTAACTTAAGGGGGCTAAGAGACCACGTAGAGGGGGACCCACTTAGACCACGTGGGCATAGACAGCGCAGTTGAGTTGGCAATGTGGGCCAAATGGAGGCTACGTAGGAGATGGTGGGGCCTAGGGTTGAGAGAGGCCCATCGTTATAAAAAGGAGGAGAGCCTCCTCATTTCCTCATTCGATTTTATGCATATTGAGCTGGTCACTTTGACTTTGAGCACGCTAGCTGTTTAGCTTGTCTGTAGCACTGTTTAGTGCATTGAGTGTCTCCATTCAGAGATCTCACCCTCAGCCCCGGGAGACTTCGAGTGCTTGCTCGGGTGAGGCATTCCCATCAGTATTTTGTAGGAGGATCAATTTGTGCCATTTGAGGAGGGGCATTGCATCTATAGACTGCACAATCTTGAAAGGGAGGACGCAGTCCATCTTGAGGGAGCTCTAGTTTGGAATTATTTTGGGGGTTTCGGGTCAGGAGATTAAGCAAGGGGTCAGCCCTTGCCTATTAGAGGCTTTTGGTAGAGCGGGAGGCCATATTTTGGGAGGATTCATTCAGCATCAATGCAGAGCCTTGGAGGATAGCGTAGATCCCCAAGGGGGGTATTTTCGGGGGTCGACCATTCCAGAAACGCTCTCTGGGTTTTTCTGGGTTTTGTGAGTAGAGGTTGATTCCATAGTTTCATATTTTTCCGAGTAGGGGAGCAGCCCCAAATACTCAGTTGATTCCAGTAGTTACAGCAGCACAGTAGTTCTCCAGTAGCTTAGACGCAGATCAAAGATCAGCCATTCCTTTTTCATTATGAGAGTATTTCTTTACTTTCCTGGTGCAAGTCGAGGTGCCATCATTCTGATCACCTCTTGTACTCATTTCTATTTCTCAGTATAATAAAATGGCTTAACATTCTCTCTATTTCGTGTGTATCTATTTCATATACTGTTTCTAGCATTTCATGTACTATTGTATGCTTCGTATCACTGCCTATTTTCCCTTTGAGACATTCCAGTTGCTATCCCTATCTGTTGTGTTTTTCCCATACTCTATAGACAGAGTCTGGTGAGGGCCAGGTAGCCTCCAGATCTCACCCTCTTTTCAAAGGTGAAATATCTAGTAAATTCCCCTCCATTCCATCTTTAGTTTAGAGTTGAATGTGTTTCAGAGATATCCCTAAAAGGGGATATTACACAAACCATCGAACCGATAGTCTGGTCGAAATTCACAACGTTGGCTAGCTGACATATGATGGTTGGATATTTGATAAACACATCCAACATATGGATGTCGAGTATTCAACCTTGGTTACAAATTAAAATGTCGCCTATTCGACGCCTATACGTCGAACAAATTCCTGGTTAGCCGATGGTTTATTTGGTATCAAGAACGGCGGATATCTGACGTACAGGTCTGACGATTTCCTAGTTGTCAAATATCCAACGAAATCCCACCAGTGATATTTATGTCTCAGGTTCGTCGGATAGTAGACGAAGTTGAGTTGTATAACTGACAAAGTGACGTCAGATTTTGGCACCATTTGTACTATTGAATTCATAATGTTGGTATTTCTCATACATAGTGAACAATAGTATATATGGACTAGAAGTTGTAGGATTTTATATACTTTTCGAAGGATCTATACATATAGGTGTACAAGTGTGAGTCAATTTTTTTGTAAATTTTACTAGATGGGTATGCCACCAGTGGATATTTATAATATACATATTTCAACTTTTTTTTAATTGGCTGAACCCATGAGGGATTTGAGCTAGTGACTTATCGCAAGGAGTGCCTTAACAATACACTCGTTCACCATCAATCCAAATTCCATGAACTTATAAATGTTTCAAGTTGACACACACAGCACGTGCGCATACACACACATATTCATAGGTATATTGTTGTATACTCCATATGAGAAATATATGTATATTGTCAGCATTTTTCATGTCAGTTGCGGGAACTGAACCTGGTGGGGAGGATTCCATTCCTTCCTCCTAACCACCTGAGATAACTCCAATTGACTTATATATATAATCTAAATTATATAAAATTATATTATTAAAAAATAATTATTATTTATAATCAAAAAATAAATTATATATTAATTTTTAATAAAATAATATAAAATTTAAAAATATAATAATAATAATAATAAATATAAATATAAGTTTAAAAAATAATAAAAAAGAAAAATTATCATAAATTATTTTCTATTATTTATTAGTTTGCCCAAATGTATTGAGTATATTTTCGAATAAAACTGTATAGAGGAGTTTTAATCATATCTTGTAAATGGATTTATTGGAAAGAATACATAATATTATCAAATAAAATTAAAAAATAAAATATTATAAAATTTTAAAATATTTATTTAAATTAAAAGTTTAAGAAATTGGAAATTCAACTTCCAAACTTTGCAATAACATGGGTACCTACATTGTACAATCCATTTTATAATTTTAAATTTAATTATTTGAAATTATTAAAAATAAAAATTATTTTAAATTTAATTATTCCAAATTATTAAAAATAAAAAATAAAAAAACTCGAAATTTTTGTCATCAAAATTTAATATATTTAATACAAAATTAAGCACCAATCCAAAATTAAATTTTCAACTAAACCCACTTCAAATTTAAACTAAACCTTTCAACCGATCCCACATCAAAGTTAAGAGCACCAAATAAATAAGAACTTTTAATTGGAAGAACCAATTTTTTTTTTTTTAACAATCTATTACCTTGTATTCATTCCAAAAAAAGAGCCTAAAAGCCTTGATACATAGCTTCTTGATGATTGAGAGGAAATTCCAATGCTAGCTCCGCTTTTTTATACTTTCTATTTATTACATAGATTAAGCTAAACCTTGCATTTCCCACAACACTCTCTTCGTATATTCTTATAAATTGTTACAAAAAATAGATAAATTTACATGTCATATTGCATTCTAACATAAGACGAGATAACAAAGGATAAGGTAACCATTTTAACTGAGAAAAAGACCCATTGGTATGTTCTAGTGGAGTAATCCAATTTATCCTCGTTGTTCTTGGTTGATAGATTTCTCTTCAGACTGAGGGAGTATGTTTTTGTGCTTGTTAGAACTAGAATTCTCTGAGATTGTAGAGGGAGTGCTTTTGATGTCCTTTCTTGCAGTTGATCTAGGAGTATTTTAGGGAATATGCAGAACAAGAATCTCTTCATTGATCTTGACTTCTCGTTGAGGTCTGCAATAAGCCTTGTTTTCTAAATCATTGGCTTTGTCATTGTTTTCTCTATGGACATGAAAGAATGATGCATTTTACATATATGTCAACTGTTGTTGGATTCATATTTCCCAAGGTCTACATTAGTGGGCCTTTATCCCTTGACCATATGTTGAATGGGAATTGCGAAGTCCCCAATTACTACTTGATTTCTGAAGTTGAAGGCACTAAGGATCTTGACACCTAAGAGGAGCCCATAAGCTTCTACCGTATTGTTTGTTGCATTGCTCAGTCCCCATTCATAGGAGGCTATTTCTTTTCCTTCGGGATGAAGAATTATTTCCCCTGGTCCAGCTCTTCTAAGGTTGTTTTTGGATGCCCTGTCAAAGAAAAGGTAGAGTTGTTTATGCTCTTAACTGGTCAATCAGCCCAAAATAGTTAGTCCATGTAGATAATTCGAGTTCCCTAATTGTGGTGGAAATTCCAAGGCAGTGTAATGTCAGTTGTAGACTAGTCTTGGGTGTACAACTGTTTCATACAGTTAGATGATCAACCTTTGGAATTGTGCAATCAATTGAAGGAAAATTCATACATAATAGGGGCCTAATTCCTGAGGTTTGTCGAAGGAAATAGGGGCTCAAGTTGAGGTATAAATTGACTAAGTCTGGGTCATAGCTTCTCATTGAGAAGAGATATAGGTTATCACTTGCATATTGAAATCAGACTAAGCTAGCAATTGTAATACATCTATATTCATTTGATTTAATGCAAGTAGGCTTAAGGAGTTTTTACTTTCCACTATAAAAAGTAAGTGTGTGTGTGTGTGTGTGTGTGTGTGTTATTTATTATTGCATGTCTGATATTGTTGTTCCAAATTGTGAATTAATGACTTCATAACAGTAGAGTAGAAATGTGTCTCATGATTTATATTAAAATTTCTTAAGCAGTTGCGACTATACATCATATTTCTACACTAAATTTGAGACACACAACCATATTGTGTTATTTTCATTCTGATCCAACTTGGTATAGTATTTTATTGACATTTTCATTTGTTTAGTACCTAGATCCATAGCGATCCACTAATACTTATCCACCAATAGATCCTCCATCTTGACCTTCCATAGCTCAAAACTTTTTCCATTGAATTTCTCGATCTCTATCTTTCCACTGTTCTCCATTTCCTTTCACTACAAGAATCGATCTTCTAGATCTCCCACTGTAATGAGGTATACTACAGGGCTGAGAAAAAAATACCTTAGCCACAAAGGCATCCCACTGAAGAAAAAACTTATATGATACCATATTTAGGTTTAACCCTATAGAGATAATACCTACAAAGGAATTGTTTAAAAAAAATCCAAAAAAGATACAATGGCAATCACAGAGAATATAAACAAATATTTTTTCTCCTGGAACCCAAAATTGGGAAAACCAAATTGATTTTTCATTATATTCCTTTCAATGCTACAATACATTATATACTTCATAAACCCCCAATCTATTCATGGAGTTGCATGATTAGTCCTGAATGTTGCTTTATCATTTGCAATGAGAGGGTATGCTTAATGGCCACACATACCAGCGTTTACTTCAGTTGAAAGCTTGTTGTTTGCCCCCTATCTAGATATTTTTCATGCATGTGTCACCTCATCCAGGGATCCTCAAACTAAACTTAAGTTCCCAATCTTCATATAATATATATGATATAAAAAACATATTTATGACACCATCTCAACATAAATTCATTATAATAAAGGTGATGTCCCTCTTGGGTAAGAGGCTAAATTATAATTGGGAGTAGTATCCAATCTCAAGTATAGGACTGAGGCTATATGCTACTTGAAATCACACAACCACATTATTGTAGCCTCAATGATAATATTACTAGACATTGACTATCTTACAAATATTGTCTATGTTGAAACCACCTTTTAGTCTTGGGGTAAGACAAAAAATTATTTTTGATTGGCTAACAGATTTTCTTCCTTCTATATAATGGTATAGGCTAATAACCCTATACCCAAAGGCATATGGAAATAGTTAAATCCCCCCCTCCCCCCCATACATATTACCAGTGGGTTATTTCAAGTGGTGTGATTTTTCCTTGAATAATAGTGATATTTTTGTTTGCTAGTGAGTTCATGACTTTTGTGACTGGCATGTAGTATAAGAAATTGTAACTTGTGGGAATCTAAGACACAAAAATCAATTTTTGATTACACCCAACCTAGGCTATACCAACGCTTAACGTGGTTGGATTTAATTTTATGTCTCCTCACAACTACCACAAGTTTTGAACCTTGATCATCTCATAATAAAACCCTCAAATCTAATCACATTTGTAAGAATTGAATTGAAAAATAGAGATGACTCAACTTACATTTGTGAATAGTATCTAGTGATAAATATCTTCGTTAATTCTTAACAACTTAATTAGAATCCATAATTAGAAAATATAAAAAATAAAGAAAACAATGTAAAATTACATCTTCACTATGGCCCATTGATGTGTGTCATATAGAGATGGAATGCTTTAAAATTAATATTATAATGATTTCTTTCTTTTTTGTTGGTTAACCCACAAGGATTTGAACAATCATTCTCATGGTTTTACATCATACTTCATAACACAACAATTGCTAATTAAGCTTCCCCATAGGCTTGATATTGTAATAATAATAATAAAGAAGTTAATAATTTAACAACATCTTCTTTCTTTAATTAATTTTTTTAAATCTAATAATTTCTTTTTTCAAAATTATGTTGTTACTTTTTTTTGGGTAACTTTTATTATAGAATTTTTGGTTTAAAAATAATAATTATAATAAACGAATAAATAAATAAATATATCTACTTATTGATTACTCATATATATATATATATATATATTCTCAAGGAAAATTATCCTCTCTCTAAGCCCAAGGGCGAGAGTGAGGGTCAATATAACAATATTCAAAGGCACATAGCCGTTACATTAATATTTCTCATAATCATGTCACTCATAGGGAACTGAACCTAGGTGGGAGAAATAACAACCATTCTACCCAACCACTCGAGATAACCCCAATTGACACACACACACACACACACACACACACACACACAACGTCAGAGATGTTATATTACTTCAAAGAACACAGAATTACAATATAGATAGTCTCTACTAGTCTCCCACTAAGGAAACTAGACCAATAACATAGGCTCAAAATTTTTAGATTGTCTCTATTATTTCTATTCTAATAATCTGATAACATAAAACATAGAGAAATGACTATATAAATAATACTTCATATACTAGTAGACATGATCATGCTAAAGGAAAAAATATTAACTAGAGCCTGAACCCTTAATACTCTCATGTTTCAGGGTGTGTGTTTGATTAGGTGGCTATGGATCACCACTATTTTCCAACGATGAGGGGTCGGTGCTAGTAATTTTCTTTATTAATAGATTAATTTTCCCATTTGCATTACCCGTTTTCTCCAAAAAAAAAATTCCATGCATATGATAAGCTCTTGTTGCGTGTTTTTTTTGTTAGTGAGAACCCTCCCCATGAGGATTTTAACATGTTAGTACAAGTTGATCGTTTGTAGATGCTCGGTTCCTCGTAGAATCATCAAAATTTGGGATACAGTCTCTAGTCTCCCACTCCACGTGAGAGTTAGGAAAAAATATACGAACCTACCTCACTTTATGTTCAATGTTTGAGATAGGCCTCTAGACTGCTTCAGGAATTATGCTTTTATATCATTCCAGGGCAGCTCTGGCACAGGTTTGGGTGTGTGTACCACACAAGGCGGGGTAATTGAAAATAGGAGAGGAAGGGGGGGGGGACCAAGTATGAATTTGTGACCTCGTCTTTAGGGGCTTACCAGATGATGACGAACCATGATGGAGGAGGGAACAAAATCAGGGGATTTCAGGAGGAATGGATGAGATGAGAAGAGGTGGAATACTCAGGAGAAAAAGGCTCAGGAATCAGAAGAAAAATAACTGAGGATAAATTATGGTAGTAGGTTAGGAAAACAAGGATGCCTCATAAGGGAGGAAGCGAGAGAAAACAATCCAAGAACGCGGATTCGAGGAGGGGCTTAAAAAAATAGAACCCATGACAACAAAAAGGAGAAAACAAAGAAAACAAAAATGATACTGATTTTGAAATGAATTGCAGGGGACTAGAAAGAAGAAGTTGAACCTAAGGGATATGGGACCATAAAGAGGAGAAGCCCAAAATAACACAGAGAGCCTCAAACCACCGAAATCCATAACAATTACTATTTTGAGAGTGTAAGCTTATGTGATCCATAACATTTTAATTAAAAATCTTCCGGGAAATCACATAAGAAATTTAGGAACCGACGCGTTTCGAACTACCAACTGTAGTTCATCATCAGGATAATGAAGATTGGCTGATCAGACCTACATATTTATACCATGAAGAGAGAAGCAACGGTCAAAACCCAAAAAAAAAAATTAAAAAGTTAAAAACGATCAAAAATAAGATTAAAAATATAAAAATATAAAATAAAATTCTCCCAACCCTAAAAAGTTCCAAAAGTTAAAAACGGTCAACAATAAAAATAAAATATAAAAATAACCAAAACCTTAACTACCCCATCCTTAAAACCCAAGTCAAAAATAATATAAAATCAAAACCAAAAACTAAAATAACACCCTTCTCAACAAACAAGATAAACAAGTTTTTATCCTGAATCAAGTTAAAAGACAAAAAATCAAAGTCAAAGTCAAAAATAAAAATAAAAATAAAGGATTTAACCAATAAATAAATTAATAAATAAATAAATACTTTAAATAAAAAATTTAAAAATAGAATTTATATTAAAAATAAAAATAAAGGATTTAATCAATGAATAAATTAATAAATTAAAAATAAATACATTAATAAATAAATAAAATTAAAAACTAGAATTAAAATACAAATAAAAATAAAAATAAAATAAGAATAAAAATAAATTGTTTTTATTTTCAAATTATAACTTAATCAAAAATATATATAAATGAATAAAAATAAAATAAAATAAAAGTAAAGGATTTAAACAATAAATAAATTGATAAATTAATATGTAAATACAATAATAAATAAATAAAAATAAAAATAAAAACTAGAATACAAATAAAAATAAAGGATTAAATCATTAAATAAATTAATAAAACAATAAAATTAAAACTAGACTTAAAAAATAAAAGAAAAATAAAAATAAATTATTTTAATTTTATTTTAATAAATAAAATACTAACATAAAATAAAATAAATAGAATAAAAATAATATGATCAAATCAAAAATAAAACTACCAAGGAATAAAAGAAAAAAAGGACCCTTACAGGGAATGAAGAGATGGAATCCAACAACTGCTAACTTTCCATCCATCATCCTTGTTCAACGTACAGGGCCTCTTCTCAATCTCAATTGCCTCCCTAAATTTCTGGTGATGGAAATGCTCAACCCTAGTAAGGACTCTAGCGTCTTCCATACAGATATGATGCTTCGTCTTCTTCGCATGCTCAGCTAGCGCTGAGGACTTGATTCTACCATGCCTAATATCTGCAGAATGCTCCTGGATCCTTTTATTAATCGATCCACCAGTTTCACCAATGTAGGGAATCCCACAAGAGCACGGGATCAAATAAACACCTTTCATGCTTTTTGGGTCCAACTGGTCCTCAACCGATTTAAGGGAGCCCCGAATGGTGTTTAAAGGTTTAAAAGAAGACGAGATCTTATGCCTCCTTAAAATCCTAGCGATCTTGTTAGTAGTACCTTGAATAAAAGGTAAATCAACTTTACCAATAGCATCATCCATTATCTTTTTCCGTCTAGGACCTTTGCTCGCATTCATGAAAGCCTTCAAACCCTGACCTCTATTATAACCATTTTCTTCGAAGACCTTAAGGAGATGGGCTTTCTCTTCCTTTAAATGATCATCATCAGAAATTCTAAGAGCTCTCGTAGCTAAAGTATTCAGAACCCCAAGTTTCTGGGCAGGAAAATGATGAGAACCAGAATGCAGATACTGCTCCGTGTGCATCTTTTTCCGAAAAACACGGTGCGAGAAAGAGCCATTATTATTTCTAGAGATGAGAACATCAAGGAAAGGAAGGCTTCCATCATTCTCCATTTCCATTGTGAACTTGATGGAGTGAGATTGATTATTCAAGTGCTGATGAAAAGCCTCTAATTCTTGACGTCCATGAGACCAATTGATGAAAGTGTCATCAACAAACCGCTTCCAAACCTTAGGTTTTAAAGGAGCAGACGCCAAAGCTCTAGATTCAAAATCTTCCATAAATAGGTTGGCCACCACTGGCGAGAGCGGGGAACCCATGGCGACACCACAGGTTTGCTCATAAAATTCCCCTTCAAAACTAAAAAAGGTAGAAGTGAGGCAAATTTCCACCAATTTAGCAGTATCAGGATCAGTGATACGTCTGATAACTTCTTCGAACCCCTCTTCCAAGTTTTCCTCCGCGGCGGATTGGAGTGGTGCTGGCACAGGTAACGAGTTCTTAAATCGGTTAAATCGTTTGAATTCTCATTTGGACGAATGTTTGATTTTGAATGACTTTGGTCATTATAATAATATTTATAGTTTTAGTTCTAATAGTAATAGTTTTAACACTTTTAAGAATTACAATATTAAAAATAGAATTAACGTTAATGATAATGATATTAAATTTGATAATTATAATAAAAATAATATTAATTTTAATGATATTAACATTAAAACTATTTTTTTATATTAATATGGATATTGGCAAAGATAATAATATTATTAACAACAATAATAATATTATTAATATTAATATGGATATTAACAAAGAAAATAATATTAATAATAATAATAGCAATATTTGTAATAATAATATTAGTATTAGTGATTTTAATAATGACAGTAATAATAATAATAATATTGGTAATAATAATTATAACAATAATAATATTAATAGTAATAAGAATAATAAAAGAGTTATTAATCTCTCTAGGTTCTCTTTTGATTCATCTGTTTTTTCTTTATTAGGTAAGGGCCTTAATTTCGCTCTTGCCCGTGATGATATTATTTGTAGTATAGAATATGGTATTAAAGATTTATCTGAAAACTTGCAAGATGTCATTAGTCAGGATTGCACCGTGGCTCTTAGGAAAGCTAAACCTCCAAGGAGAAATGTTAGCAAGGCTGAATTTTTGGCTCTTAAGACCCTTAATCAAAACCCTGATATTGTTGTCCTCAAGGCTGATAAGGGTGGCGCTATTGTAATCTTGAATAAGGAGGGTTATAAAGCAAAGATGCTTGACCATATTTGTAATAGCAGGAGTTATAAGAATCTCTCTAAGAACCCTATTAATAAAGTCTCGAAGATAGTGGCCAATGCTATTAAATCTAGTTGCACTGTGGGTTCTATGAGCTCGAAGCTTATTGAAAGCAATCCTGTCACCCCCAGGATTTATGGGCTCCCTAAGATTCATAGAGATGGTGTTCCTTTCAGACCCATTGTTAATACTATTGGTGGGCCCACTTATCTCCTTGCTAAATATTTGGCCCGCAAGCTAAAGCCTCTTGTTGGTCAGACAGATTCTTTCATGAAGGATTCTGCTTCTTTTGTTCATGACTTAAAAATTTGGGTTTGCGAACGTAATGACTCTATGGTTTGTTTTGATGTTGTTTCTCTCTACACGAACATTCCTATCTTGGAGGCAGTAGAAGTTATCAGACGTATCACTGATCCTGATACTGCTAAATTGGTGGAAATTTGCCTCACTTCTACCTTTTTTAGTTTTGAAGGGGAATTTTATGAGAAAACCTGTGGTGTCACCATGGGTTCCCCGCTCTCGCCAGTGGTGGCCAACCTATTTATGAAGATTTTGAATCTAGAGCTTTGGCGTCTTCTCCTTTAAAACCTAAGGTTTGGAAGCGGTTTGTTGATGAAACTTTCATCAATTGGTCTCATGGATGTCAAGAATTAGAGGCTTTTCATCAGCACTCGAATAATCAATCAGTCCATCAAGTTCACAATGGTAACGGAGAATGATGGAAGCCTTCCTTTCCTTGATGTTCTCATCTCTATAAATACTAATGGCTCTTTCTCGCATCGTGTTTTTCGGAAAAAGACGCACACGAAGCAGTATCTGCATTCTGGTTCTCATCATTTCCCTGCCCAGAAACTTGGGGTTCTGAATACTTTAGCTACGAGAGCTCTTATAATTTCTGATGATGATCATTTAGAGGAAGAGAAAGCCCATCTCCTTAAGGTCTTCGAAGAAAATGGTTATAACATAGGTTAGGGTTTGAAGGCTTTCATGAATGCGAGCAAAGGTCCTAGACGGAAAAAGATAATGGATGATGCTATTGGTAAAGTTGATTTACCTTTTATTCAAGGTACTACTGACAAGATCGCTAGGATTTTAAGGAGGCATAAGATCTCGTCTTCTTTTAAACCTTTAAACACCATTCGGGGCTCCCTTAAATCGGTTAAGGACCAGTTGGACCCAAAAAGCATGAAAGATTTTTATTTGATCCCGTGCTCTTGTGGGACTCCCTACATTGGTGAAACTAGTCGATCGATTAATAAAAGGATCCAGGAGCATTCTGCAAATATTAGGCATGGTAGAATCAAGTCCTCGGCGCTAGCTGAGCATGCGGAGAAGACGAAGCATCATATCTGTATGGAAGATGCTAGAGTCCTTGCTATGGTTGACCATTTCCATCACCGGAAATTTAGGGAGGCAATTGAGATTGAGAAGAGGCCCTGTATGTTGAACAGGGATGATGGATGGAAAGTTAGCAATTGTTGGATTCCATCTCTTCATTCCCTGTAAGGGTCTTTTTTATTTTATTCCTTAGTAGTTTTATTTTTGATTTGATCATATTATTTTTATTCTATTTATCTTATTTTATGTTAGTATTTTATTTATTGATTTTTTATTTATTAAAATAAAATTAAAATAATTTATTTTTAATTTTCTTTTATTTTTTAAGTCTAGTTTTAATTTTATTGTTTTATTAATTTATTTAATGATTTAATCCTTTATTTTTATTTTTCTTTTTATTTTCTTTTTATTTGAATTCTAGTTTTTATTTTTATTTTTATTTATTTATTATTGTATTTACTTATTAATTTATCAATTTATTTATTGTTTAAATCCTTTACATTTATTTTATTTTATTTTTATTCATTTATATATTTTTTGATTCAGTTATTATTTGAAAATAAAAATAAATTATTTTTATTCTTATTTTATTTTTATTTTTATTTGTATTTTAATTTGTAAAAAAATCTTTCGGTAATAATCACATGCAATGGAACATTGTCGACACGTTTCGAACCAACCAGTGTAGTTCATCATCAGGACTAGGTGAGAGATCAGATCAGGACATTAAGTTTAAATAGATGTAGAGAAGGCTAAACTAGCCGTTAGGAAAACGACTAGTTTGACTTTTTTTTTTTAATTATTTATTTATCTATTTTTATAAATTATATTTTTTTTGTTAATAACAGCTAGTTTCATTTTTATTATTAAAATATTTGATTAGTTTATTCAAATTAATCAATAACGTGTTAAATAATTATTTAGTAAATAAAAATATAAATTTCATATTTTATTTGGTTGATTTAATTAATCAATTATAAAAAAAATTATTTATCCAAGCGCGAGGTCCAAATAAAAATCAATAATGACCTAAAAAAAATAAAAAATAAAAATAAAAAATAATTTTTTTTTTTAATAAAAATAAATAAATAACTAATTAAATAAATAAAAATAAAAATAAATTAATTAAATTAAATTAAAAATAAAATTAAAAAATATATAAATAAATCAATAATAGTAATAATAAATGAATAAATAAATAAAATAAAAATAAAAAATATAATGGAACAATAAGCAGGGAAGGGTTTAAAAAAAAAAAATCATGAATATAAGGCAGGTATCCAACACCTGTTGATGATCCAACCATCATCTCTATTGAGATTAACGGGTCTTTTTTCAATTTCTAAGGCCTCTCTAAGCTTCTGATGATGGAAATGGTCGATCTTAGCGATGACCTTAGCCTCTTCGATGCAGATATGATGGTTAGTCTTTTCTACATGTTCAGATAGGGCAGACGAGCAGGATCTTCCATGTTTAATGTCAGCAGCATGCTCACAAATTATTTGATTTATATACCACCCTATTTCACCAATGTAGGGAGTCCCACAAGAACAAGGAATGATGTAGACACCTTTCCCATCCCTAGGGTCAATCGGATCCTTAACCGATTTGAGAGAGTTGTGAATCATGTTTAGGGGCTTGAACGATGAAGACACCTTATGCTTCCTAAGGACCCTAGCAATTTTATCAGTGGTTCCCTTAATGAACGGAAGACGCACACTGCTGGACCAATGGCTAGGGTCTTTATTATTTCTAATTGAAAGACCTTTTTCTGCTTTGAGGAAAGCTTTTAGGCCTTGCGACTTGCTATAACCATTTTTACAAAAGACACTCAACAAATGGGACTTTTCTCCCTCAAGGTGAGACTTATCAGATATCCTCAATGCCCTTGTGGCTAAGGTGTTTAGGACACCTAATTTTTTAGCATGGAAATGGTGTGAACTAGCATGAAGATATTGCTCAGTATGTGTTTTCTTTCGAAAAACTTGATGGGAGAAAGTACCATCATCTTTTCTAGAGATAACAACATCAAGGAACAGAAGACTACCATCCACTTCATATTCCATGGTGAACTTTATGGAGCGCGATTTATCATTAAGATGAAGGAAAAAAGCATCTAAATTTTCTTTTCCATGCGGCCACACAACACAAGTATCATTTACAAACCTTTTCCAAAGCTTAGGCTGGAAAAGAGATGAGGAAAGAGCCGTAGATTCAAAGTCCTCCATAAACAGATTAGCCACAATTGGGGAAAGGGGAGAACCCATGGCAACACCACATGTCTACTCATAGAATTCTCCTTAAAAACTAAAGAAAGTGGAGGTTAAGCAGATCTCGACTAAATGGGCCATATCTGGGTCAGTAATGCGATTAATGACATCAATAGCCTCATTAATGGGGATATTGGTGTAAAGAGAAATGACATCAAAACTGACAAGCCTATCTTCAAGATCCATTTTAACATCCTTCAACTCATTAATGAAAGATGAAGAATCTTTAACAAAGGAGTCTGAACGACCTACAAGAGGCTTAAGCTTATGGGCAAGATACTTGGTGAGAAGATAAGTGGGACCGCCAATGGTATTAAAAATGGGCCGAAGGGGGGCACCATCCTTATGGATTTTGGGAAGACCATAGATTCTTGGAGTAAGAGGGTTGCTTTCAATCAACTTCTTACTCAGAGAGCTCACCGAGCTACTTGATTTAATAGCCTCAGCGACCGCTTTTGAGATCTTTTTTAAGGGATTTTTAGTAAGTTTTTTGTAGCTCCCACTATTCTCCAAATGATCTAACATTTTCATCCTATAATCCTCCTTATTAAGGATGACAGCCGCACCACCTTTGTCATCTTTAAGAAAAACAATGTCCTTATTATAATTTAAGGATTTTAGAGCTTCAAACTCAGGCTTGCTCAAGTTGCTCTTGGGGGGCTTGGCTTTCTTCAAGATGACCGTACAATCTTGCCTAATGATATCCTTTGAGGAATCCGGTAAGTTCCTAATACCAAATTCTATGTCACAAATAATATCATGGATGGGGATTTTCCTGAGGGCTAAGGCAAAGTTAAAGCCTTTCTCTAAGAGACTATAAACAGATGGATCAAAGGTGAAGCTAGAGAGATTGACCACTTTATTATTAGAGTTTTTATAAATGTTATCAATAGAATTATTATTTCTATTAATATAATTACTACTTCTATTATTAATTTTATCATTATATTCAAAGGTGTTACTAACAATGTTCTCAATCAAATCATTATTTTTGTTATTATAATCATGTTTAGTATTATTACTATCTTCATCATTCTTACTACTATTACCTTTAATACTATTATTTTGGTTATATGTCTTATTACTAAGCCATTTGTCATAGTCTTTTTTTATAACTAAATAATTTTTATTAATGTTATCAATATTCCTATATATACTATTAGTTACATTACTATCTAAATTAGTTAAAATGCTACTAGAGTCATTGCTATTCTTATCAATTTTAATTTCACTATAGGGATCTAAGTTATGGTTTCTTAGGTTATTAGAAAGACTAGACTCTCCATCTAAAGATGACGTAAAATTTTAAGAGAGAGACAAACCAAAACCACACATGCCACGGTGGAGGACAGCAGAATCAATGGGTTCACCAGCCAACGAGAAACCACCCAAGTCATCGGCGCTCAACAAACCCTTTGGTTGAGAAGGAGACCCGATAGGGATAGTAAGCAAATCGGTGTTGTCAACTGCGCCATCGTTCAATTGGAAAACTTTAGAGGAATGTCGCAAAACTGAATGTCCATGTAAATTAGAGCCATCGAACGAGTATTCAGCCAGCTAAAATACAGGTTGCCCTGCCCTTACCTTTTCTCCGTCCACGTTGACAACACTTGTCATCGAGGAACATGGCGCAGACAGTTTAGGGACGGAAGGCTCAAACCTTGAACAAGAGGGAAGACCTCTAATCACCGGATTCGAAGGAGAAGAGACATTCATAATCCATGACTTGAGCATTGAGATTTGGTCGGCATTTATCTTGCTGGCTGAATGGATCGAAAACTCATTCGGGTGAGAAGACCTCCTCGAAAGCTTTTGGAATTTCAATAGATGTTTCTCTTTCCATAAAGCTTCCCACCGAATGGATTTAATAGCCGAACGCACATCAATTATGGTCCAAACGTCCTCTGGAATCGAATTGGACAGAGTGAGATGCCAAGACAGCAGCTTTCTTGATAAAAGATCAAGATTCCTTCTCACTTTGGAGATTTCACACCGAATAAGAGCAAGGCTTGCTTTTAAGAATACATTCTGGTTCTTCGAAATATTGAGACGATGATTAATTTTATAAAAAGAAGGAACAATAGAAGCATCTCTACATCTTTTTAAAAAGGTAAGATCTGATCTCAACTTAGATACCCACAAACGTGCCCGTTCGAAATGATGAATATTTGTCACCAAGGCCCTACCGAGCAGGGTTTCAAAAATTTTGGAATCTATGCTTCTGTGATCCATCATATAATTTGTAAAAAATCTTTCGGTAATAATCACATGCAATGGAACATTGTCGACGCATTTCGAACCAACCAGTGTGGTTCATCATCAGGACTAGGTGAGAGATCAGATCAGGACATTAAGTTTAAATAGATGTAGAGAAGGCTAAACCAGCCATTAGGAAAACGACTAGTTTGACTTTTTTTTAATTTTTTATTTATTTATCTATTTTTATAAATTATATTTTTTTATTAATAACGGTTAGTTTCATTTTTATTATTAAAATATTTGATTAGTTTATTCAAATTAATCAATAACGTGTTAAATAATTATTTAGTAAATAAAAATAAAAATTTCATATTTTATTTGGTTGATTTAATTAATCAATTATAAATTTTTTTATTTATCCAAGCGCAACGTCCAAATAAAAATCAATAACGACCTAAAATAAATAAATAAAAATAAAATAAAAAATAAAAAATTATTTTATTTTATTTATTTATTTATTTATTTATTATAAAAATAAATAAATAACTAATTAAATAAATAAAAATTAAATTAAATAAATAAAATTAAAATTAAAATTAAAATTAAAAAATAAATCAATAATACTAATAATAAATGAATAAATAAATAAAATAAAGGAACAATAAGCAGGGAAGGGTTAAAAAATAAAAAATAAATCATGAATATAAGGCAAGTATCCAACACCTGCTGATGATCCAACCATCATCTCTATTGAGATTAATGGGTTAAATCCTTTATTTTTATTTTTATTTTATTTTTATTTTTGACTTTGACTTTGATTTTTTGTCTTTTAACTTGATTTAGGATAAAAACTTGTTTATCTTGTTTGTTGAGAAGGGTGTTATTTTAGTTTTTGGTTTTGATTTTATATTATTTTTGACTTGGGTTTTAAGGATGGGGTAGTTAAGGTTTTGGTTCGTTTTATATTTTATTTTTATTGTTGACCGTTTTTAACTTTTGGAACTTTTTAGGGTTGGGAGAATTTTTTTATATTTTTATATTTTTAATCTTATTTTTGACCGTTTTAAACTTTTTAATTTTTTCTTGGGTTTTGACCGTTGCTTCTCTCTTCATGGTATAAATATGTAGGTCTGATCAGCCAATCTTCATTATGCTGATGATGAACTACAGTTGGCAGTTCGAAACGCGTCGGTTCCTAAATTTCTTATGTGATTTCCCGGAAGATTTTTAATTAAATTGTTATTTTATTTGATTGCATGTTTCCAAAATGTCAGATCTTATAGCCCAAATATGCTCCTCATAAGGAATAGGTTCCATGATTTATTGGTGATTATAAACTACAAACTCCTTCGATTGACTGCATAGCGGCCTTCCCCCCACTTCTCAACATTATAGCCACGTCCATGCACCTTTGCAACCATAATTTATCCTCTGTGTTTTTGAAGGTGTAATCCCCCATGCCAATGTACCTCCCTATGAGCTTGCACGCTCACAACTTGTGACATTGAAAACTTACTATGATTGAGTAGAACCTCATGGTGACAGGGTGGCCATGCAAGCTTCCAAGTGGGGTCAGCCTACCACCTCTCATTAATAGTGACCACTTTCAAAATAGTCCCATCGCATAGGTGCTAAGAACCCTCTGTGGTAAACTCTTAATAATAATATATTATTTACTTTAAAATTTACAATATATTCAATGTTAGGCCCCTATAGTACTAGTGTATCCCCTTATTTTTATTGTTAGTGTAGCCCCCTTATTGTTATTTTTTTTCCCATGTATTCCTCGTATTTTTATTATTGTACCTCATAGAAGCTCACTATTGCTATTGTTGTTCCCTTAAATTATTATTTTTATGTAGGCTCTTATTATATTCTCACCCCTTAGACTCCTATATATAGAAATTAGGTTTTTTCATTTGAATCATCCAAAAATTATTCATTTATGTAATGTAAAGTAGGTTTCCCCTTGATGAGGTTGATTTCTAAGTCGTTGATCTATATTTTATTCTATTTTGTGAGTTGGTTTCATAACATTTGGTATCAGTGCTTGGGATTATAGGGTTTTTCTTCTTCAAACAGGTCATCTTGCAATTTTCGCTATAAAAAAATTTATGTGAGGCTTTAGAAGCTTAAATTATTACCACATGGAGCCAAAATCTTGGTGAAATTCATGTAAACATTTAGATCTTGGTTCTCTATATTTTCCGAGATATGATATGGGGAAGTTAGGGTTTCTGTAGGCTCCAAAATTCAGTCTAAAAAATGTGACCTAGGGAAAATCGTCATAACTTTCGCTTCAGGAATTGGAATCGAATTCTGTAAAAATTTGTTGAAAATAAACAGACCGTAGTTTTTCGTGTCACAATTTCCGCACTTAAGGTCGAAACGGTGACACGTGGAACTCCGTACATGTTTGATCTACTGAACCAGTCTATAATCAGATCATCGTGGGAGATTAGGAATAACTTTATCTTGAATAATCCAAATTTGGTCTAACTTGTGGCATTGGAAAGCCTATATTTAGAGAGATACCATAGGACTGAATTTCAGATCTTGGAGATCTGAAATCACAGAGATACAATAGTTTCAATATCGTGATCCTAAAAAGCTAAAAAATGTGTGTATTTTTTAATTTTTCATAATTTTTGTTTGAAGAATCAGTTTGAAGTGATTTAAAGGGAATATTGAATCATAGATATCAGTATTGGGTCCTAAAATTCCTCCCAAGCAAAATTATTCTACACCCACTAATCCCTCAGAAAGCTCTACTGATCCAGATCATGGGGGGAGGCCCCCAAGATCTAAAATTTTGAAATGGATCTGACAAGATCTGCAATATTAGAATGGCAGAAAAAAGAGAGAAAACAAAGCAAATAAAACCACAAAGAAACTTGTTTTATTAAAACAGAGAATATCTGTAGGAGCTACATTATGGTGGACAATCTGTCCTTTTACAAAGTGAGGCTTGTTATTTATAGCCTTTTTTTTAGATAGAATACCATAGGTGGATACCATGGGCCAATACCATGGGTAAATCCCATGTGTGGATGAATACCATGGGTGGATACATACCATGGGTCACTTGAAATACCATTGGTGAATAAATATCATGGGTGGATGAATACCATGGGTCGATGCCATTTACAATACCATGGGTAAATTCCATGGGTGGATGGATAACATGGGTAGATGAATACCATGGGTTGATGCCATTTTCCATTCGGATCATTCCTCCCTCATTAAGAAGCAATGGTCCCCATTGCGTGAAGTTCCCTACTAAGAAGCCTTTGTTGAATATGAAGAGCCACTGAAGAGAAGGGTTTTGTGTAGTTAACCCATAACCATGATGAATGAAGATCCGAGGATAGAGATACCCTGTAATGCTTGTAACCAACTGTGATATTGACAGTGTGCAGCCTAGCAAATGGACTTCGATGAAGTGTGGGTTGGTGGATGAACCAAAACCATGACAAACGAAGATCCAAGGATAGAGATACCCTGTAATGCTTGTGACCAATTGTGTTACTAACAGTGTGCGGCCTAGCAAATGGACTTCGATGAAAATGATTCTATGCGGTTGACCCATAACTGTGATGCTGATTGTTGATGAAATAGCAGGTGCCTACATAGCTTGGGGTGGGAGGGCACGTCTCCAAATAACCCAAGTCGAACGCTGCTATGCTGAAACTGATGAATGTGAAGCAGGTGCCTGTTAGCCCCCTATAAATTTCTTGACAAGCAAGCAGGGGGCTAAATTGTTTTTGAGCCTTCAAGGAATGCATCTCCCCTGAAGACACATCATCCTTGAAAGCCCTTTCGTACCCTCTTCCCTTTGGTTATTCTCCTCTATTGTTCCATTCAAAAAGGTCTCACTGATTGCAAAAAATTATGCTCCAAAAAGCCTACATTTGCCCCTTGTATCCCTGCAAAATGCCCCATTTTAACCCTTTTTTCCCCTTTGTCAAATTTCCCCTTATTTCCCCTATCCTTACCTTGTTTTGGCCTTAAAATGCTCCAAAAACGGGCCAAAAACCATGTTTTCCATATAAATGGGCTTAGCACCTTTCGGCCCTAGCCCCCTCAACCTTTTCTCCACGTGACCCGGGCGCCGAAACCACGCACTTGCCTGAAAAAGCGCTTAGCGCAAATATGTATCGGACACATTTTGAACCATCGATCTGTATAGATCGGACGGTCATCGCATTCCCCATAGCACTCATCACCCGCCTCCTTTCACCGCCCGATCGCATCATCCACCATTCATTTACCCGCTGATCCGACGGCCCGGAGTTTACCCGCCCGGTGGTCCCCACGCTAGCGCGCCTCATTCAAAAACCGGCTGGTTTCTATCGCATCGCTTTCTGAGGGTTGGCGGTATTTTTTATTTTGCAGCGATTCCACTCACCACCTGACGCGTGGCACCGGCACTGTTTGAAAACCGCACCCCTATCGCGCGTTATCATTCAGCAGAAAACCCGGCGTGATATGCACATGCACCATCCGATCCAGAGTTGTCCATCCGACGGTGGTCGCTCCCCGAAGTTGTGCGAGAGTTAACCCAAGGCAACCATACCCCTGGCCCACTGTCCATCGCCCCCGACGCATTTTCCACTGTCGATCTCCTCCTGAGATCGTACGGTCCAAATTTAAAGATATCCCTGCCATCGACCGGGTCCCGCCGCGTCACCAGTCCACGTGTTTTCATCACGTTTTCACCTGTCCCCTATATATTTCGTTCAAAAGTCAATTTTCAATTATTTGCATTCAAATTTTGCGGTGCTCCGCCAACTTTCACCATCAAAAAATTTTTGTTGTTCGCTGCATTTTCCTCCGTCATCCTGCACTATTCCGCCATTCCACCGATCTTCACGTCCGTTCTCATTGACCCCACTGCATTCACCATCCCATGCATGGTTTTCTTAATTTTTTTGTGTGTTTTGCAGGGTTACAGTCAGGTGGGAAACTGCCATGATTCAGTCACCGTTACAGTGACGCAGAGCTCAGTGAAAACAAGGATCAAAGCCTAATATTATAGGAAAATGTCCGGAAAGGTGTCTGAAACATAATTTTCATCGAAGGACAAAGTTCAAACTCTGAAAAATCTCTTCAGCGCCATTAAAGCTCGAATTTTCACTGACAGAGACAGTTCGAAGCGGCAAAGAGTATCAGTGAGGGAATTAAAGGTCTAAAGCACATTGTTGAAGATCTTAAGCCTTAATCCAGTGTTTAAAAGGCAAGGTACCAGAATCGAAGACCCCGTGGATCGCTCAGAAGGTCCAGTGCACAGAAAACCATAATAGCAGGGTTTTGACATCAGCAGAGCGTTCTTCCATCAAAGGACAGGTTGCCCATACCGTCTATATTCTATATCGTGTTCTAGGGAGATTTGTAGTCCTGACAACAGTCCTGATGCTATCAGAGCATTTGATTCACAGTATGGCAGATCCGAGCATCATTTATTTACCTTTTTGTTTAATCACCAAAAGTACTACAGAGTATTGCAGCCAAAGTACACCAGAGACATACCTGGAGTAAATGGAAGCCTGACAAAGACCACTCTTTCATCCAAAGAGTGCCATGGATAAATGCACAGAATTTAAATAGAATGGGCCTCGACCCACTTCCTCTTCTGAGTTTTTAATGTTGCATTTAGTTTTCCACCTACTTTCTCTGCTCCACTTGAGCTATAAATTTCATGAAGGAACTCATTGTAAAGGTTGTTGATCAGTTATCAGAGAATTACAAGTTGTTTCTTTTGAGACATAGTCTCTGTGTAAAGTTGTAAGATAGGCTGAGGAAGATGTTTTCAGACTGAATATCCAGCTATTGGTAATGTTGTACTTGACTGGTGTTGCTCTTTAATATGACAAGCACATTTCTTTGGATCCTGATCTAAAGCAGCGGTGATGTTTTTCTATCTCTGTATTTGTTTTTAACTTGCAGTTCATTTCATTTCATTTCTACTAGCTCGCATCAGAAATCTGGCATAGGATTTACCCTTGTTAGGTACCCTATGTTTCTTCTCTCCTTGCCTTTAATGTTTTCTACTAAATGTGTTATCTAAGGGTTGATTTCAGTTAATTTAACCAGTGTAGTGGATGTCATTGCCTGCTAGCTTATGTAAGAATTAATGAATCTATTCTTAGATGTTCTTGTTGGGATTTAATTGAATGAATTGGGAACACTGGGAGGTCTATAACTCTGCCTCTATCTCACTAGGATCCTTTTCAATTAATTTAACCTTTCTAAGATCCCTCAAGCTAGAGGCCGAAGCATTGAGAGTTCAAAGTCTCTCTCTAATCTCAGGTCTTTAACTTTGTGTTCTAAACCTTTAATGTTTCTTGTCTGAAGAGTTAGCCTTTGGTTTTTAGATCACAGGTGTCCAATGGCATGTCTTGTCCCTGGATCCAATCTCTGAAGGTCACCTTGGAGGTTTCCTTGCTTTCACCTTTCTCTCTTACCATTTCATATCACACAATCATCTTTAAGATCAAATGCTTTAGATGAGTAGTCCAACTGAAAGCCTGCGTATTGAATAGCAAGTAAACCCTTTCCTGACTCCATTGCCCAATGGTCTTGAATGCTCCCTGGAACATCCCTCCCTTGCCTAAATCCTCTTTGCTCATCTTTGTCTTATATTGAACCCTTATTTCCTGATTCCCAACAACCAAACATACATCAAACAAACAAACCCCGAGCCTTTTAACTAGCCTAACATCTTAAATTTTGAGTTTCAAAGACATAAAACCTTTGCTTATATAGAGAGATCCCTCTTTGGACCTAGGAGGGCTAGATCCTGAGGTCCGAAAGTGGTTCTGATGTTGTCTCATCTTTTAGTCTTTCCAATCTGGCCAAAACATGGGAACCCCAACATAATGGTGACTCCACTGGGGACATTCTGAGTATTTTCCATCCTACTACATCACAAGAGCCTCAGAAAACCTAGAAACTCTAGTCAGGTTGGTAGTGAAACACTTCCATTTGCAATTCATTTTCTATACCATTTGTTTTTTTCCTCCTGCACTCTTAGACAGAGTCTGGAAAGGGCTAGGTAGCCTCCAGATTTCACACTCTTTCAGAGGTGACACATCTGGTTAAAGCCCTCCCAGTCAATCTCTGGTTAGATTTTGTTGTGTTCTGAAGATATCCTTGCAAAGGGACATCTCATAAGCACTATGGTGGACAGTGTACCCTCCAAAAGTATCTTAAACTTTCCACCTGGCGACTCCATAGCTCTTTAAAGATCAAATACTCCACTGGTGATCAGTAGGCCTGCTAATTATCTTGGTTCACATAAGACTCCACTGGGAGACCAACCTCCATAACAACATCAGCCATTATAGAAGTAACAAGTAGGGTTAAGCTGCTTGGTTAAGAAAACAACAATTTTGGCTTCAAGAACCATTCATACAAGATCTTATCCTAACCCAAACCCCCCTGAAATAGTTGACAACCCTGAGAGCATCCTCAAGGGATATCCTACACCCAAAAAATCAACTATTTCCAGCCACATCCATAGAGCTAACTCTGCACCGGAAGACTTCACAGCTCTATTAGACCCTCTTTTTGACCTAGACTCTCAAAACAGTGTACCTAGAACTAGGTCACTCAGTGTTCTAGACCAGCCAGACCTTGAATTTCCCAGTTCACCATCTCATAGCGGTCAGCATATTAGGGACAGAGAGACCCCTCCATCTACACCTCTTGACATTCACTTCATTCAAAACTTGGGGCTCAGTGATCCTAAATCTGCTCAACAGACTTCTGCTGGTCCTAGCATCCCTGTCATCCATATAGCAGCTGCTCAAGCCAACCCTTTACCTCACCAGAACATCATCATGGCAGCTTGGTATGCACCTTTGGTTTTACCTCAGCCTCTAGTACCCTTACCCAATGATTATCAATCAAAAATCCCATACTTCACTGCAAAAGAGTCTACCATAGCCCAACACCATGTAGATAGGATGGAAGATTCTTTTGACTACATGGAGATAGATGATGATACATTCAAAATGAGAATATTTGCCCAGAGCTTAAGAGGTGATGTGAAGAAATGGTTCAAGAGCCTACCTCATAATAGTATCCAAGACCTTCCTGCTTTATATCAGACTTTCATAAACAAATGGGAAGTTAAGGCCAACCCTCTCCAAACCCTATCAGAATACAAGAATCTTAAGAGAAATGTAGGAGAGAGTGTCCATGACTACTCTGAAGGTTTAACAGTGTTTACAACGCTCTTCCTCCACACATGAAAGCTCCTCAAGGTATGGCTTTAGTAAAATACCCTAAAGGCTTTGATGCTGACATGGCCTACCAGCTTAAGGAGAGAGATTACAACACATTGGAAGACATGCAAAGAGGAGCAGTGAGTGTAGAGGCTAACCTGATTGAGAAGAGAGCCAGAATGAAGGCTGAGAAGAGGGTAGCATATAGAGATGAAAATGTAGCTTCCACATCTAATCCCAATTATGACTGTTTATCCAAAAACATGGAAAAGCCACAACAAATGATGGAAAAATGGTTGTCACAATTAGTAACCAAAACAAAAATCAAAACCATAACCAGAACCAAAACTTTAGAAGAAACAATACCACTCCCAACAGACAAAGAGAATCAGATCAGCAATTTATTCCCCCATTCCAAGAGAACTTTCTTGATGAAGATGAGGGAATCATAGAGGAGTCTGAGGGAAACACAATAAACATGTTTGAAGTGGAAAACTCAATCCACAACTGTTCCACAGAAGAAATCAACCCTCACCCTCGAATTGGGATGAGGAATGGTTAGAATCTGAGGATTACAGGTTAGGATTTGAAAATGCCATGATGCAGGTCAGAGAAAAATATGAACTTAGAAGCAAAAAGAGCCTAGAAACTGCCAAACCAAAAGCTTCTGAGGTTACCATCAAGAAAAGGCCTGAGAAAACTTCTAAAGTGACTGCTGAAAGTAGCAAATTAGCAGCTGAGAGTTCTGGAAAGAACAAAGAAAAAGACAACCAAAACACTGATAAACAAGGTAAACCAACTAGCAGCACTAGCATTGCAGTTAGTGCTCCTGATAAAACTATCACAAACACTGTACATAGTGAGAATCAGCATACTGATTCAACCACTAAGGTAGTGGTTAACAAAACAGAGTTGAACGTTCCAAAGAGTCAGTCCACTTTCAATTTGGAAAGTGAGATTGCAAAAATTAAAATCTTTGTCCCACTCTCTGAGCTGGCCACTCAGGATGTATATAAAGGCCAAATTTTGAAAGCATTAAATTTAGGTGAGAACAGTGACACTGTTAATTTGAATGATGATCAACTGGCCCTTCTGTTTGGTCCAAAGATAGAAGGAAAGTTTCAGGAGGGGGTAGTGCCACCTTTTTATATCAGTCTCAATATCCATTATAAGATCCTTCATAATGCAATGCATGACTCTGGTGCCTCACACAACTTGATGCCTAAAGTAGTTATGGAAATATTAGGCCTAGAGATAACCCATCCCTATAAAGACCTATATTCTTTTGACTCTAGCAGGGTAAAGTGTCCTGGCCTGATCAAAGATTTATGTGTAAGCCTAACCCAGATTCCAGCTAAATGCATGGTCATGGATGTTTTTGTGGCAGATGTGCCACCCAAGTATGGCATGTTATTATCAAGATCATCGGGAGCCAAGCTGCAAGGTAAAATGTAGATGGACGGGGCCTATGCCACAATCCCAGTCTTTGGCCAACTTAGAAGACTGTACAGAGAGGCACAAATGACATTCCTAGTCAGTAGCCCCGAAAAGCTGAAAATTCACCTTTATACTTTGTACATACAGACCTTGACTCCTTCATCCTTTGTAATGATGAATCCTTAGAGGGGTCAGAGTCCAAAAACAGAGATACAAACAAGGAAACAGAACCCATGGACTTTAACATAATGGCTACTCTAGACTTGGAGGAGAACGATGTAGAAAAATTTGAACAGTGCATTGAAACAAAAACTCAAAGTGAACCAGAAACAGAATGCAGTCAGCTGATTAGTCACCCTTCACAAGTTCATGCACCACACCAAGAACGAAACGATGATAAACTCGAGAATGAAACCCTATGGGAAATGAATTTCGATGGGTCATGCACCAAGAGAACTGTTCGAGCAGGAGTATGGATACATAACACAAAGAGTGACTACGCAGAGAGCCATGCCTATAACCTGCACTTCAAATGTACAAACAATATTGCAGAGTATGAGGCTCTTATCCTAGGCTTAAACCTATTGAGAAAATTAGGAGCCCGTAGGATAACCGTGCATGGGGACTCTGAGTTGATCATTAAAAAAGTGAATGGTGAATACACAGCGAAACATCCTAGGTTGAGGGCATACAGGAATGACACTATGGATCTATTGAAAACCTTTGTAGAGTACGAGCTAGTGTTTGTCCCTAGGAGTCAGAACGCAATTGCAAATGGATTAGCCTGCATGGCTAGTTTGTATCATAAGCCTCCCAGTGACCAACAAATCATCATTCAGACCAAATTCAGACCAGCAGTGCCGGATAACGAAAAATACTGGCAGGTTTTTGAAGGAGATAAGCAGATTGAATATTTCCTGATAGGCAGGAACGAGTTTGAGTTTTCTGATTCAGACTCGAAATCTGATGATAGCTGCCTAAGTGAAGAGCCCTCAGATGAATAAGAACCACCCTATAACATAGAAATAAACATTCTAAACGAACAGATTGGAAATCCAAACGAAAAATGTGAAAACGCAGATAGCGAAGAAGTAGAGGTGCTGCAGACCAAAGATAAGAACATACCTCGGGGTCTGGCACCTTTAGAGGACCTTTTTGACTTTGATGATGTAGCAAAAAATCCCACTATAGAACATTCAGATTTTGAGGTTGAGGAATGTAACATAGGCACTGAAGGTAAGCCCAAGATGATCAAATTGGCTAAGTCCCTACCTGCAAAATTGAAGAAGAAATACATTGACCTATTCAAGGAATTCATTGATGTGTTTTCCTGGAGCTATGAGGACTTAAAGGCCTATGACACAAACATTATGTTGAAAATGTAGCAAGATGATGGAGCTTAGTGAAATGAAGTCACCTTCACTAAGTGGGCCCGCAGGCGAATTCTGGCGCAAATTCTATTTTTAGACTATGTCTATTTTTAGACATATGGAGCATGGTTCGGGGATTCCAGTTTGAGATTCTTGGAGCATTGGTCATGTTGGTAAAAATAGATGAGACTCTATTTTTAGGTCGAAGAGGTCGAAGTCTATTTTTAGACTGCCTCTCCTAAAAATAGGGAAGTCAAATATTATTTACCCTTAATAATATTTGGACTCTAAACAACAGTTTACTCTCTTGGAGCACTTCAGTTTGAGCTACGGATGTGGCACATGCAACTGCCAGAAGGAAATACGCTTTTCTTATGGGGTATTGAGCTCATGCATGGTTGACTTCAGTTAGAACTTCAGTGGCAGAAGTTTGGAGGAGTTAATGAGACAGATAGTGGAGTTGTGTTCTGTTTATTTTAGTTGAACTGGTTGAGATTAGTTTAACTAGCTAATCAATTAGTTATGAGTGGAGTGAATTAAATATTATTTAATCTATTAATTAGTAACTCATTATTCAACTCAAGAACACATCAGTTCACTACAGTGCATGATCAGTTCAGTGGAGACCAGTGAAAGAGGTAGATGAAAGGGTGGAGTTAGCTATCATTGGCGACATCAGTTGTGCATGAGATTTGCACCACACTTGGAGGAATTTCCCATGATGATTGTGCTATCAAGCCAAGGAGATTCGAACCTTGGATCTCTATATAGACAGTCCTGGATTGCGCAATAGAGGCAAGGCAATTGGCGGTGAGTTTTGAACCAGTAACCTGTTCAAAACTGAGCTAGTTTGTGTGTAACTTCATGAGAAAGTACTGAGTACTTGTGAGGAGTATTGTACTGAGTTTGTTACATGATTTCTCCATTATAATATACACAATAGCTGCGGGGTTTTCAGCTATAAGCTTTCCCCATACATACCGTGTTAATGTGTATGATGATTTGATGTGTTATCGCTTGATTTTATTTCCGCATGTTTGATGATCTGAGTGGAAGAGATTATGTGTTGCATATAAATTCGAATTGTATGTGATCGGGATAGTCTCGGTGGATAATTAATCATTATTCAGAAAATTTCTACATGGTATCGGAGCTATTGAAGCAGATATTGATCATCACAGTGATTACAAACTTATTTCGGTAGACAGAGTCTGCGCGGGCCAGGTAGCCTCTGGATCCATCCTTTCTTTGAAAGGTGATATATCCAGTAAACGCCCCTTGCAGTCAATCTATGTGCTAGAAATAATTTGTTCTCACAGATCTAGAGCGGTTGAGCTTTGAGGTGGAATTCGAATTTTGCAGCAGTTTTGTTTTCTTGGTGCCGGTGTTGAAAATGTCTTTCAACGGTTTGCGACTCGAATATGCTCTTGAAGGCAATTCAAATTATGTTGCATGGAAGGATCGCATGGAGGCAGTATTAGAAGATAATGGTCTGAAGGAGTTCGTAGATACGGATGTCCAAAAGCCCACTGATCCTGCTGAAGTCGATGCATGGAAAAAGAAGATGGCGAAGTGTCGAAGGATCCTGTTGGAGGGCGTCAAGGATCATATTGTATCCAGCCTGCATGGAAAGGCTACTCCATATTTAATGTGGAAATCTTTGACGGATCTATTCCAGAGTAAGAGTGACCAAAGGAAGCTGGCACTCAAAGATAAGCTCAGGAACATCAAGATGGAGAAGGGCGACGGTATCGCCAAATACCTCACGAAGTTCACTCAATGCAGAGATGAGCTGGGAAGTGTGGGGGTTACTGTCGATGAAGAGGACATGGTCGACCTGGCTCTCCTTGGTCTTCCGAAGGCTTGGAACTCATATCAAGATAGTGTCAATGGTCGGGAGAAGCTGCCGGGATGGGAGCGCCTTTGGGCGGATCTCATGCAGGAGGAGATAAGGAGGACTACTCGAGATAGATCTTCATCAAAGGGAGCTGATGAAGAAAACTGCGCTTTGGTGTCCAAAGCTAAGAAAGGGAAGGGTAAGAAAACCTCTCATTCTGGAGCTAAGGGCAAGAAGCAGGATATGGCGAAAGTGAAATGTTTTCACTGCCATGATCACGGACATTATGCTACAAATTGTCCAAAGAAGAAGAACAAGCAAGCGGGAAGATCTGCAGATGGAGAAGCTTTGGCTTCACAGTTCGAGCTTGACTTTTCACTGATTGCATGCTTGGTTTCAAGTGTGCTAGGATCGGTATGGTTCTTGGACAGCGGTGCGTCATTTCATATGACGGGAGATCGGGATTTGTTCTCAGATCGGGAGGACAAAGATTTGGGTGTGCACATCGAGATGGGCGATGATGGTAGATACAGTGCGACTGGTATCGGTACCATATCCTTTCAGAGGGAGTCTGGTAAACCCTTTGTATTGAAGGATGTCATGCATGTACCTGGATTGAAGAAGAACCTGATTTCAATAGCGATGTTGGAGGATAAGGGGTATGATGTGGTCTTCAGCGAAGGAAAAGCCTTCCTGCGCAGTAAGACTACTGGAGAGACCCGGAAGATAGGGGTTCGAACTCAGAACCTTTATCAGTTGCAGGTAGATGACTGCGCAGCTATGGCATGCAAGGCGGGAGAAGTGGTGAGCCGGGATGATGAAGGCGAACTATGGCACAGGAGATTGGGCCATCTTCACCATGGAGCTTTGAAGATTCTGCAGCAGATTTCTACTGGACTTCCTAAGGGCACCCTTGCGCAGTCAGATCAGTGCAAGGGGTGTGCTTTAGGGAAGTATGTGAAAGCCACCTTTCACGAGAAGGATAGTCGCGCCACGACGATCCTTGAGAGAGTTCACACAGACGTGTGTGGTCCTTTCTCAGTTGCTTCGACATCAAAGCACAAGTATTATGTGATCTTTGTTGATGATTTCTCTCGAAAGTGTTGGATCTTCTTCATGCAGAAGAAGAGCGATACATTCGCGAAGTTCTGTGAGTTTAAAGCACTAGTCGAGAAGGAGTCGGGGAAGAAGGTGATTGCTCTAAGGAGTGATAACGGTGGTGAATTCATCTCGGATGAATTCAAGGAGTTCTGCAGCGCAGAAGGGATTCGGAGAGAGCTCATCGCACCCCATAACCCACAGCAGAACGGGGTGGCTGAGCGGAAGAACAGAACGATCGTGGGTGCTGCACGGGCGATGTTGCATGATCAGGGCCTACCCCTTCACTTGTGGGGTGAGGCATGCAATACAGCAGTGTATGTGCAGAACCGTTGTCCTCACAAGGTTCTTGGCATGAGTACACCAGAGGAGGCTTATTCTGGCAAGAGGCCTGATATTTCCCATTTGCGGATTTTCGGATCTCCTGTCTACATGCATGTGACGAAGGATGCGAGAAGAAAGCTGGATCCAACTGCTGAAGTTGGAATATTTGTGGGGTACACTGATACACCTCACAACTATCGGGTGTATGTGCCAGACAGTCGCAAGACTGTTGTGCGACGGGATATAAAATTTCAGGAGGAGAAAGCCATGCGGTGTTCGCTTGAGAGGGAGCTACACTTGCATGCAGATGAGGAGCTGTTAGTTCCTAAGGAGGAGCTTCCGGATGTGGATCAGCCACAAGAGGAGGTTCGGGAGGTGGAAGAAACCACCCAGGTAGCGCCAACCATCAGAGGGCGCATGCGCACTACAGAAGCTGAGCGACTGGCTCGAGATGCAGAGAAGGTTGTAGGACCACCTACAGCACAGCGCAGACAGAGGCAGTCACCAGATCGGTACATTGGATACATGGCTCTTGTGAGTCAATGTGTTGTGACGGAGCCATCCTCTTTTGAGGAAGCTGTGGAGGAACCCGCATGGGTTGATGCCATGATCGAAGAATATGATTCGATCGTCAGGAACAGTGCATGGGAGATTGTCCCAAGACCGGTGGGGAAATTAGTGGTGGGTTCGCGATGGATCTACAAAGTGAAGCAGGCGGCTGACGGGAGTGTGGAGAAGTACAAGGCGAGATTTGTCGCCCGTGGCTTTTCACAGATCGGGGGGATTGACTATGAGGAGACTTTTGCACCTGTCGCAAGGTACTCTTCCATACGGACGATCCTTGCTCTCTCAGCGCAGATGGGGTGGCACATTCATCGGATGGATGTGAAGACTGCATTCCTCAATGGAGTTATTGAGGAAGAGGTGTACATAGAGCAGCCTGAAGGTTTTGAGATCTTCAGTAGTGAGTCGCATGTGTGCCGACTCAAGAGAGCACTGTACAGGCTGAAGCAAGCACCTCGTGCTTGGTACACTCGGATAGACAGCTACTTCACCGGGCTTGGATTCTCCAAGAGTGAGGCGGATCCTAACCTGTACCAGATTGTGGTGGAGGGGAAGCTGTTGATCATCGTACTGTATGTAGATGATCTGATTTTGACTGACGATGAGCAGTTGATACTTTCATGCGAGGATCTTGCACGAGAGTTTGAGATGAAGGACTTGGGCATCCTTCATTATTTCCTGGGATTGGAGATTTGGCAGCGCAGCGGAGGACTGTTTGTTTCTCAGGGAAAGTATGCCCGGGAGATTCTGGAGAGGTTCAACATGCAAGGATGCAAGCCTGTTGACACTCCTCTTCCTGGTGGTTGGAGGAAGGAGGATGCTACTTCAGCGGAGGTAGTGGATGCCACTGTCTATCGACAATTGGTGGGGTCGCTTATGTATCTGGTCAATACACGACCCGATATATGCTATGCTGTTAACCATCTTTCGCAAGCTATGGTTAAGCCTACCAAGCTCTTTTGGAAGGCAGGCAAGCATGTATTGCGTTATATTAGAGGCACATCGGGATATGGTCTATGGTACAGACAGGAGGATGGAGCAAAGCTTTCTGGCTTCACTGATGCAGATTGGGCAGGGAGTCCAACGGACCGGAAGAGCACTTCTGGAGGAGTTTTCAGCATTGGGTTGACAGCAGTTTCCTAGTACAGCAGGAAGCAGAGATCCGTGGCACTCACTTCAGCAGAGGCCAAGTACATGGCAGCTAGCTTAGCTGCATGCGAGGCTATTTGGATGAGGAAGATCCTCGCAGGTTTGTTCAGGTTGCATTTGGAGCCTACAGTGATCTACTGTGATAACCAGAGCTGCATCAAGCTCTTGGATAATCTAGTATTTCATGATAGGTCCAAACACATCGACATCAGGTACCATCATATCAGAGATTGTGTTCAGCGGAGAATCATGATGCTTTCATATATTCCCACGGAGGATCAGGATGCCGACATCCTGACGAAGGCACTCACCAGGAGCAAGTTCGAATTCCACAGAGGCAGCAGGATAGGGGTTGCAGATAATCCATATCTTGCTGAGAGGTAGTGTTGAAAATGCAGCAAGATGATGGAGCTTAGTGAAATGAAGTCGCCTTCACTAAGTGGGCCCGCAGGCAAATTCTGGCGCAAAATCTATTTTTAGACTATGTCTATTTTTAGACATATGGAGCATGGTTCGGGGATTCCGGTTTGAGATTCTTGAAGTATGTGTCATGTTGGTAAAAATAGATGAGACTCTATTTTTGAGGTCAAAGAGGTCGAAGTCTATTTTTAGACCGCCTCTCCTTAAAACAGGGAAGTCAAATATTATTTACCCTTAATAATATTTAGACTATAAACAACAGTTTACTCTCTTGGAGCACTTCAGTTTGAGCTACAGAAGTGGCTCATGCATCTGACAGAGGAATCACGTGGTTCCCAAGGGTTTGATGGCATCATGCATGGTTGACTTCAGTTGGACTTCAGTGCAGAAGTTTGGAGGAGTTAATGAGACAGATAGTGGAGTTGTGTTCTGTTTATTTTAGTTGAACTGATTGAGATTAGTTTAACTAGCTAATAAATTAGTTATGAGTGGAGTGAATTAAATATTATTTAATTCATTAATTAGTAACTCATTATTCAACTCAAGAACACATTAGTTCACTACAGTGCATGATCAGTTCAGTGGAGACCAGTGAAAGAGGTAGATGAAAGGGTGGAGTTAGCTATCAGTGGCGACATCAGTTGTGCATGAGATTTGCACCACACTTGGAGGATTTTCCCATGACAATTGCACAGTCAAGCCAAGGAGATTCAAACCTTGGATCTCTATATAGACAGGCCTGGATTGCGCAATAGAGGCAAGGCAATTGGCGGTGAGTTTTGAACCAGTAACCTGTTCAAAACTAAGCTAGATTGTGTGTAACTTTATGAGAAAGTACTGAGTACTTGTGAGGAGTATTGTACTGAGTTTGTTACATGATTTCTCCATTATAATATACACAATAGCTGCGGGGTTTTCAGCTATAAGCTTTCCCATACATACTGTGTTAATGTGTATGATGATTTGATGTGTTATCGCTTGATTTTATTTCCGCATGTTTGATGATCTGAGTGGAAGAGATTATGTGTTGCATATAAATTCGAATTGTATGTGATCAGGATAGTCTCGGTGGATAATTAATCATTATTCAGCAAATTTCTACACATTATACAGCACAAAATACCTTTGAAAGAAAATCAGAAGCCCTTCAGACAGAAGCTCCGCAGGATAAACCCAAAACAATTGCCTACAGTGGAAAAGGAAATAAAGAAGATGTATGAAGCAGGCATAATAGTTCATGTTAGGTTCTCTGATTGGGTCTCAAACCTAGTGGCTGTGAGAAAGAAAACAGGGGAGATCAGGTTGTGTATTGATTTCAGGAATCTTAACAGAGCCTCACTCAAAGACAATTACCCTTTGCCAAAAATGGAACACATTCTTCAAAGGGTAGTAGGCTCAAAAAGGATCTCCCTGCTAGATGATTTTTCAGGTTATAACCAAGTTTTAGTAATCCTAGAAGACCAACTCAAGACAGCCTTTACCACTCCATGGGGCACCTTTATGTATGTTAAAATTCCCTTTAGACTGATGAACGTTGGTGCAACCTTCCAAAGAGCAATGGATATAGCTTTTTCAGATGAAATAGGGCACTTCATTGTCATCTACCTGGATGACATAACAGTCTATTCCAAGACTGAAGAAGAACACCTAAAACATCTGAGGAAAGTGTTTGAAAAATGTAGAAGGTTTGGTCTGTCACTGAATCCCAAAAAGACTGTATTTGGGCTGCAAGAAGGTAAGCTTCTTGGCCACATCATATCTGAGAAGGGGATTAGGATAGACCCACAAAGAGTTGAGGGAATACTACAAATCACACACTCAAGAAACATCAAGGAGTTACAGTCCTTCATTGGGAAAATCAATTTCCTTAGGAGGTTTATTCCCAACTTAGATGAACACCTTAGAAATATGACAAACATGCTGAAGAAAGGTGTAGGAGTTAAGTGGACTGTTGAAGCTAAGAAATCTTTTGAATCAGTTAAACTTGCACTCACCCGGGCTCCTGTCCTAATCAGCCCAGATTTCTCAAAGGATTTCTTGATATTTTTCATTTGCCTCTGAGCATATAGTAGCTGCAGTTCTGCTGCAGAAAAATCCAGAGGGAATGGAACAGCCCATTTCTTTCTTCAGCAAAGCACTGAGGGATGCACCCTTGAAATACAACATAATGGAAAAATAGGCCTATGCCTTGGTAAAGGCCTTGAAAGACTTTAGGGTGTACATACTGCATTCCCACACCATAGCCTATGTGCCAAATATAGTGGTTAAAGACATCTTGTCCCAAGACCCAGAGGGGAAGAGGGGCAAATGGATTGCTGTGATCTTAGAATATGACCTTGAGATTAAACCCACCAAACTAATCAAAGGTCAGGGCCTAGCTCAACTAATGGCTGAATCAAATTTACAGGCCCTTGACATAAACATGATGGATGCCTTGGATGAGCAGCAGGGATTGCATGATCCCACTGTTGAGGAGAAGTTTCAGAGCTCTCCTTGGTATTATGACATTCTGTATGTGCTTACACACCTCAATGCCCCTCCTGAACTGTCAAAGACCAAGGCCAGATTCTTAAAGCTAAAAGCCAGAAGCTATTGCATACTGAATAACTTCTTATATTGGAAAAATGCAAATGGCCTATTTCTTAAATGTTTGCCCGAGTCTGAAGAAGAAAGGATTAAACAAGAATTCCATGCAGGAGAGTGTGGAGGCCACCTGAACTGGAAAGCCACTGAAAACAAAATACTCAGAGTTGGCTACTATTGGCCTACACTCTTCAATGATATCCATAAGATGATAATTTCCTGCCACAAATGCCAGATTTTTGAAGGCAAAAGAAAACTCCTTCCCTTACCTCTACAACCCATCACTGTTGAAGGTCCCTTTATGCAATGGGGCCTAGATTTCATAGGAGAAATTCACCCTGCTTCTTCTGTACAACACAAGTGGATCCTAACAGCCACAGACTACTTCACTAAGTGGATAGAGGCCATACCTACCAGGAATGCCACAGATTCAGTCATCATTAGGTTCCTAGAAGGTCATATCCTCTCTTGGTTTGGTTACCCAAGGAAAATAATCACTGATAATGCTGCTGCTTTTGGATCCAAGAAAATGGTTGATTTTTGTCACAGGTATCAAATAGCACTCGGCCATTCAACTGCCTATTATCCACAAGGTAATGGCTTAGTTGAATCATCAAACAAGAGCCTTGTGACCATCATCAAAAAGCTGCTGGAAGAGAACAAAAAGTCATGGCATAACAAGTTAGTGCATGCCCTGTGGGCTGACAGGCTTACAACAAAGAAATCCATCGGCATGTCACCATATCAGCTGGTCTATGGAACAGAAGCAGTTTTCCCTACTAGCCTTGGAGTGCCAGTGATCAAACTTGTCCAAGAAATTCAGACAGAAGAAGACAGCATGGTAAGGAGGATAAATCAAACCATTCATCTCCAACAAACAAGGGAAGAGGTCTATAACAGAGCTCTAAAGGTTCAAGAAAATATAAAGAAGTTATTTGACAAAAGAACTAAGGCTTCTGACTTCAAAATTGGAGATAAAGTTCTGAAATGGGACTCAAGGAGAGAGGACAAAGGAAAGCACGGCAAGTTTGACAGTTTGTGGCAAGGTCCCTACATCATCCAGGCCACTGTGGGTCCAAATGTCTTTTTTCTACAAGAATTAGATGGTACAGAGCTGTTTGGGGGTCCTGTCAATGGCAGGATGCTCAAACACTACTACTGCTGAGTTCAAATTTCCAGTTTCCATTTCCATTGTAAATACCATTGCAGTGTTTTGTTTTCAAGAAAAAAGAGAAAATGTTTCAAAAAAGAGAAAGGAGAGGTTCAGACATGCTCAAAACATGAACCTTTGAAGTGCAGAAGATTGGCTCTAATATGATCAAAACCTGAGCCAAAGGAAGTAAAGTAGCTGGTTCAAACATGCCCAAAACCTGGACCAGCAAAGGAAGAAAGAAGAATCAGCTCTAACAAGCCCAAATCAGAGCTGAAATGAAGAAAATAAAGTGACTCTAACAAGCTCAAAACTTGAGTCACAAAGAAAGGAAGGATGCTTCAAAACTTCAGATTTCAAGCCTTCAAGATTTTGTTTTCAGTTTTCTACAAAATTTTGTCCATGTGCAATTGTCTTTATGCCTTGGATCCACAGCAAACTAGACTGTCTAATCCTAGTCTGATTGTTTTTAAATTTCTGTTGTATAATGTAGAGAAGAAATCTGCTAGACAGTTTAATCCCAGCAGATATTAGATTAGGTAGAGAAACATGTGAGGCCAACAGTTTAATCTGGTCTCATGGAGCAGTAAGGGTAGAAATAGAATAGGTTTATTCTCTTGTTTGTAAAAAATAAAATGATGTAAAGGGTCTGCTAGTTCAAATGCACCCTAGAAGAAAAAATGCTAGGATTGTCGGATGGGTAGGTAGATTGTTTGGGAGAGTTGTTCTGCTGATTTGATGTCTTCATAATTGTGGCAGCTGAAAATTAAAGAAGAAAGGTGGCTCAAGCAGCAGGCATCTGGCCTACACCAAAGATCATTTTCTGAATTCTTGACTCCTTCAAGAAGGAGCCATCCCCATGTGGAGCCACTGTTAGCCCCCTATAAATTTCTTGACAAGCAAGCAGGGGGCTAAATTGTTTTTGAGCCTTCAAGGAATGCATCTCCCCTGAAGACACATCATCCTTGAAAGCCCTTTCGTACCCTCTGCCCTTTGGTTATTCTCCTATGTTGTTCCATTCAAAAAGGTCTCACTGATTGCAAAAAATTGTGCTCCAAAAATCCTACATTTGCCCCTTGTATCCCTGCAGAATGCTCCATTTTAACCCTTTTTTCCCCTTTGTCAAATTTCCCCTTCTTTCCTCTATCGTTACCCTGTTTTGGCCTTAAAATGCTCTAAAAACGGGCCAAAAACCATGTTTTCCATATAAATGGGCTTAGCACCTTTCGGCCCTAGCCCCCTCAACCTTTTCTCCACGTGACTCGGACGCCGAAACCACGCGCTTGCCTGAAAAAGTGCTTAGCACAAATATGTATCAGGCGCATTTTGAACTATCGATCTATATAGATCGGACGGTCGTCGCATTCCCCATAGCACTCATCACTTGCCTCCTTTCACCACCCGATCGCATCATCCACCGTTCATTTACCCGCTGATTCGACGTCCCGGAGTTTACTCGCCCGGTGGTCCCCACGCCAGTGGGCCGCGTTCAAAAACCGGTTGGTTTCTATCGCACCGCTTTCTGAGGGCTGGCGGTATTTTTTATTTCGCGGTGATTCCACTCACCACCTGACACGTGGCACAGGCACTGTTTGAAAACCGCCCCCCCATCGTGCTTTATCGTTCGGTAGAAAACCCGGCGCGATATGCACGTGCACCGTCTGATCCAGAGTTGTCCATCCGACGGTGGTCGCTCCCCGAAGTTGCGCGGGAGTTAACCCAAGGCAACCGTACCCCTGGCCCACTGTCCATCACCCCCGACGCATTTTCCACCGTCGATCTCCTCCTGAGATCGGACAGTGCAGATTTAAAGACAGCCCCGCCATCGACCGGGTCCCGCCACGTCACCAGTCCACTTGTTTTCATCACATTTTCACCTGTCCCCTATATATTTCGTTCAAAAGTCAATTTTCAATTATTTGCATTCAAATTTTGCTGCGCTCCGCCAAATTTCACCGTGGAAATTTTATGCTATTCGCTGCATTTTCCTCCGTCATCCTGCACTATTCCGCCATTCCACCGGTCTGCACGTCCGTTCTCATTGACCCCGCTGCATTCACCATCCCATGCATGGTTTTCTTAATTTGTTTGCGTGTTTTGCAGGGTTACAGTCAGGTGGGAAACCGCCATGATTCAGTCACCGTTACAGTGACGCAGAGCTTAGTGAAAACAAGGATCAGAGCCTAATATTACAAGAAAATGTCCGGAAAGGTGTCTGCAACATAATTTTCATCGAAGGACAGAGTTCAAACTCTGCAAAATCTCTCTAGTGCCATTAAAGCTCGTTTTTTCACTGACAGAGACAGTTCAAAGCAGCAAAGAGTATCAGTGAGGGAATTAAAGGTCTAAAGCACATTGTTGAAGATCTTAAGCCTTAATCCAGTGTTTAAAAGGCAAGGTACCAGAATCGAAGACCCCGTGGATTGCTCAGAAGGTCCAGTGCACAGAAAACCATAATAGCAGGGTTTTGACATCAGCAGAGCATTCTTCCATCAAAGGACAGGTTGCCCATACCGTTTTTATTCTATACCGTGTTCTGGGAAGATTTGCGGTCCTGACAACAGTCCTGATGCTATCAGATCATTTGATTCACAGTATGGCAGACCCGAGCATCATTTATTTACCTTTTTTTTTATTCACCAAAAGTACTACAGAGTATTGCAGCCAAAGTACACCAGAGACATACCTAGAGTAAATAGAAGCCTGACGAAGACCACTCTTTCATCCAAAGAGTGCCATGGATAAATGCACAGAATTTAAATAGAATGGGCCTCGGCCCACTTCCTCTTCTGAGTTTTTAATGCTGCATTTAGTTTTCCACCTACTTTCTCTGCTCCACTTGAGCTATAAATTTCATGAAGGAACTCATTGTAAAGGTTGTTGATCAGTTATCAGAGAATTACAAGCTGTTTCTTTTGAGACATAGTCTCTGTGTAAAGTTGTAAGATAGGCTAAGGAAGATGTTTTCAGACTGAATATCCAGCTATTGGTAATGTTGTACTTGACTAGTATTGCTCTTTAATATGACAAGCACATTTCTTTAGATCCTGATCTAAAGCAGCGGTGATTTTTTTCTATCTATGTATTTGTTTTTAACTTGCAGTTCATTTCATTTCATTTCTACTGGCTCGCATCAGGAATCTGGCATAGGATTTACCCTTGTTAGGTACCCTATGTTCCTGCTCTCCTTGCCTTTAATGTTTTCTACTAAATGTGTTATCTAAGGGTTGATTTCAGTTAATTTAACCAGTGTAGTGGATGTCATTGCCTGCTAGATGATGTATGAATTAATGAATCTGCTCTTAGATGTTCTTGTTGGGATTTAATTGAATGAATTGGGAACACTGGGAGGTCTAGAACTCTGTCTCTATCTCACTAGGATCCTTTTCAATTAATTGAACCTTTCTAAGATCCCTCAAGCTAGAGGCCGAAGCATTGAAAGTTCAAAGTCTCTCTCTGATCTCAGGTCTTTAACTTTGTGTTCTAAACCTTTAATGTTTCTTGTCTGAAGAGTTAGCCTTTGGTTTTTAGATCACAGGTGTCCAATGGCATGTCCTGTCCCTGGATCCGATCTCTGAAGGTCACCTTGGAGGTTTCCTTGCTTTCATGTTTCTCTCTTACCATTTCATAGCACACAATCATCTTTAAGATCCAATGCTTTAGATGACTAGCCCAACTGAAAGCCTGCGTATTGAATAGCAAGTAAACCCTTTCCTGACTCCATTGCCCAATGGTCTTGAATGCTCCCTGGAACATCCCTCCCTTGCCTAAATCATCTTTGCTCATATTTGTCTTATATTGAACCCTTCTTTCCTGATTCCCAACAACCAAACATACATCAAACAAACAAACCCCGAGCCTTTTAACTAGCCTAACATCTTAAATTTTGAGTTTCAAAGACATAAAACCTTTGCTTATATAGAGAGATCCCTCTTTGGACCCAGGAAGGCTAGATCCTGAGGTCCGAAAGTGGTTTTAATGTTGTCTCATCTTTTGGTCTTGCCAATTTGGCCAAAACATGGGAACTCCAACAGTGCCTACTAAAGCTGGGTGGGAGGGCACGTCTCCAAAGGGAACCCGCTCCGAATGCTGCTCCAGATTTAAAATGAGCATAACTCGGTCAATATAACTCAGAATATTTATTATAACTTATTTTTGGAAATGGAATGATCATTCTGCATCTTCTTATATGTTTGAAACCACTATCTGGAGACTCTAGACTCTCAGATTCGCGCTGGAACTGTCTCGCCGTCACAAAATTTCTGAAAAAATAGTTGATTTTAAATCAACGATAACTCCCACATCCGGACTCCGATTTGACCGATTTGTTTTTTGAACTTGGGTGATTTTTCAAGAGGAGCTCAGATCTATATCCATTCTTCTGAAATTTTTCACTAAAAATTTTGAAAAATGACAGGAGAGCCGCTATCCATGAATTGTCGTCACAAAAATTGCTGCAACATTGCTGATTTTGAATCAGCTTTATCTCCCTCATCCGAACTCCAATTCGGCTGATTTTTTTTTGAATTTGAGTATTTTTTCGCAAGGAATCCAGATCTGTTATTTTTTTTTGTAAATTTTTCACCAAAAGTTTCAGATCTAATCTGAAAACTCACCGCCCAAAAAAATTCATGGAGCTTGCTGAAGATTGTTGCAAAACATTGAAACTGAAACATGTTTCAAACCCTCATTCCCATGGAGGCGTAACCTGAATCTGATACCACTGATTTGGATCATGGGGGGAGGCCCCCAAGATCTAGAATTTTGAAATGGATCTGACAAGATCTGCAATATTAGAATGCCAGAATAAAGAGAGAAAACAAAGCAAATAAAACCACAAAGAAACTTGTTTTATTAAAATAGAGAATATCTATAGGAGCTACATTGTGGTGGGCAATCTGTCCTTTTACAAAGTGAGGTTTGTTATTTATAGCCTTTTTTTTAGATAGAATACCATAGGTGGATACCATGGGCCAATACCATGGGTAGATACTACTTACAATACCATAGGTAAATCCCATGTGTGGATGAATACCATGGGTGGATACATACCATGGGTCACTTGAAATGCCATTGGCGAATAAATATCATGGGTGGATGCCATTTACAATACCATGGGTAAATTTCATGGGTGGATGGATAACATGGGTAGATGAATACCATGGGTTGATGCTATTTTCCATTCGGATCATCTACTATGACACATTAAGAGGAATAAGTGCAACATGATATATCAAAATTACGAGACCAATTGCTACAAATTTCACTCTCACAGAGAGTAACCAAAAATGAAATGGAAGCTAAGATGGATGGTTTGAAGATGGTTTAAAGTCAAACATGGATGGATTGAAGAAATACATGGATGGTTTGAAGAATGGCATGGAATCTAATATCGATGGTATAGAAGAAAAATTGAAAGGCAACACGGAATACATGAAGAATGGTCTAAAAGCATACATGGAAGGTTTGAAGGAAGGTTTGACAAAGTTGCTACAAGAAATTATTCCTAATGGAGAAAAGGTATTAGTTGAAACCCATGATGAGAAAAAAAGAAATGATAATCATGATTTCATATACTCTAATGTTGGATTGAAGACCCACCATATCCCAAAGATCGATATGAGGAAGTTTGGTGGCAAGGATCCAGTAACATGGATACTACAAATGGAGAAATATTTTGATCTCCATAATGTAAAAAACACACAAAAAGTACTCATTGCAATTTTATATTTAGAACCCAGTCAGTTTGTATGGTATCGATGGTGTTATTCTCGTAAACCACTTGTCACTTGGTAAATTTCTACAGAGGAAATGATAGCACATTATGAGGATACAAAAAGAAACACCTTCTTTATCCAATTGATAAATCTAAAACAAAAGGGTTTAATGGTGGAACACATTAAGGACTTTCAAAAATTGAATATAAGGGTAAATGATATTCCATATGAGCATAGGATTCATTTCTTCATAGGCACTTTAAAGGATAACATCCAACATGAGGTTCGTCTTTGGGAACCTGAATCATTGGAGAAGGCATTCAAGTTGGAAAGAAAAATTATGGAAACAACAAAGCCTACCACTCACAGCTATAAATATGGAAGTGTTGCTCCTCCCAGCCATTCACAACCTACAATTTTGACATCACAACAATTGGAAGAAAAAAGAGAAAAAGGGCTTTGTTATAGTTGTGATAGAAAATACACTAAAGGCCATAAGTGTGTTGAGAAGAAATTATTTTACATAGATTATGAAGAAGAGGAAGAAAAGGAACAAGAAACTTCAAAAGAAGAGGATATACACCAGGAACTGACCTTAGAGAAAGAAGAAATGAATATGACCATATCTTGTAATGCATTGGTAGGAATTACTACTCCTTAAACTCTCAAGATAGAAGGACATATCAAGAAGAAAAAGGTAATAGTGTTGATTGATTCGGGTAGTACCCTTAATTTTATTCATTGTAAGGTAGCCAAGGAATTGAATTGATTCCTATATCCAGCAACAGAGTGTCAATTGATGGTTGCAAATGGAGGAACTATAAATTGCTCTAGAAAGTGTTATAATAGCAAGCTAACCATGGGTAAATGTGTATTGAATATCCCAATTCTTTCCATTCAAATGGGTGGTGTTGATGTTGTACAAGGAGTTCAATGGTTACAATCTTTGGGTATGATAGATTTTAATTTTCAAGAAATTTTCTTGAAATTTTTTTGGGAAGGAAAGGAAGTTGAATTAAGGGGTATCGCATGGAAACCAAGAAATATAATCATCTCTAATGTCATGGCAAAGCTTCTAAAGAAATAACAACGAGGTGTAATTGCACAATTATACTCACTAGAGTTTCAAACATTGAAATCATCTATTTCTCAAGATCTCCAAAAAGTCTTGGATAATAATTTCGAGGTATTTGAGAATCCTAAATGCCTCCCACCTATTCTTGATCATGATCATTCTATTCATTTTATTCCAAGAAGTGTTCCTCCAAACATCAGGCCTTACAAATATCCCTATGCCCAAAAGAGTAAAATTGAACATATGATTTCAAAAATGCTAGAGGTAAATATAATTCAAACTAGTTAAAGTTATTTCTTTGCTCCATTAGTATTGGTGCACAAGAAGGATGGATCATGGCGCATGTTTCTGGATTATAGGGAGCTCAAAAGAGTGAAATTGAATGTACAATTGCAGAAATGCTAAAGGCTGATATAATTCAACCTAGTCAAATTTATTTCTTTGCTCCATTAGTCTTGGTGCACAAGAAGGATGGATCATGGCATATGTGTCCGAATTATAGGGAGCTCAACAAGCTCACTATTAAAGATAATTTCACATTCCTATTATTGATGAATTATTGGATGAATTACATGGAGAAGTTTGTTTCACCAAATTGTATTTTCGTTCAGGATATCATCAAATTAGAATGAAGACTGAAGACATTTCAAAAACAACATTTAGAACTCATGAGGGTCATTATGATTTTTTGGGCATGCCTTTTGGCCTTACCATTACACCTTCTACATTTCAAGGGTTGATGAATTCCATTTTCAAACCCTTCCTTATAAAATTTGTGTTAGTATTTTTTGATGATATAATAATCTACAACAAGTCTTGGAAGGATCATGTTCAACATGTTGACAAGGTGCTCAAACTATTGGAGGAGAAAAAATTATATGAAAAAACCTCCAAATGTTTCTTTGGAGTACAAGAGGTAGAATATCTGGTTCATATTGTATCTCATGAGGGTGTTAAGGTAGACCCTAACAAAATTAAATCCATTAAGGAATGGAAAATCCCCACAATCATAAAGCATCTACGCGGATTTCTTGGCTTAACATGGTATTATCACAAGTTTGTTAATAATTGTGGGACAATAGCAGCACCTCTAAAAACATTACTGAGAAAGATGCATTTTCTTAGACTCCAGAAGAAACTAAGGCCTTTGACCATCTTAAAGAGGTAATGTGCCAAGCACTAGTATTAGTTGTGTCGGACTTAACAAAAACCTTTATTGTGGAATGTGATGCCTTAGGAAATGGAATTGGTGATTTTTCAGTGCAAGAAGGAAGACCCATTGCTTTTGAAAGTCGTCCAATCAAAGGAAAGTATTTACAGAAACCTATTTATGAGAAGGAAATGTTGGCAATACTACATGCACTAAAGAATTGTTGACCTTACCTAATGGGAAGACACTTCAAGGTAAAAACAAATCATGATAGTCTTAAATAATTTTTGGAACAAAGACTATCTTCAGAAGAGCAGAAAAAATGGGTCACAAAGATGTTGGGTTGTGACTTTGAAATCATCTCCAAAAAAGAGAAGCTACATGTTGTTGCAGATGCACACTCAAGAAAGGACGAGGATGTGGAAGTAATGCTTTGTTCCATTTCTATTATCCAAGCAGATTGGATAACTGAAGCAAGGGAGGAATGGAAGAATGACGAAGAAGTGTGGACAGTCATTCAAAAGTTGTAGCAAGATCCTAGTACATCTGATACATTTAGCAAGAAAAATGATTCATTATGGTACAAATATTTCTTATACCTTTGTAAGAAATCTCAACTAAAACAAAAGATTATTTTGGAATTTCACACCTCTCCCTTAGGATAACACTCATTATTTTTAAAAACTTACCACAAGGTCAAGAAAGAATTTTTTTGGGATGGCCTTAAATCTAATATTCAACAGTTTGTGGAAGAATTTTTTATCTGTCATAAAAATAAAGTTGAGACAATTAAGACCCCGGGTCTGCAGCAACCTTCATCCATTCCAAGTCAATGTTGGGAGGAGGTTTCAATGCATTTTATCACAGTTTTACCCAAGTCCGAAGGAAAGAGTGTCATCATGGTGGTAGTTGATATACTTACCAAGTATGCATACTTTTGTGCATTATCTCATCCATTTAAAGCCAGTACAGTTGCTACTGCATTTATGGAAACAATTCGAACGCTACAACGAAACCCAAATATTATTGTAAGCAAAAAAGGTCTCATTTTCACTGGAAATTTTTGGACAAAATTATTTTCTTGTCTGAGTACTCAACTAACTCATAGTTCATCTTATCATCCTCAATCTGATGGGAAAACTAAGATAGTGAACAAATGTTTGGAAGGATATATTCATTGCTTTGTATTTGATAAACAAACACAATGGGTCAAGTGGTTACCTCTAGTTGAATGGTGGTATAACACTTCCTTCCACACTACAGCAAAAATGACCCCATTTATGGCACTTTATGGATATCATCCACCATCCTTCACATCATCTTTAAGAGAAAATTCTAAGGTTTGAGCAATGGAATATCACATCGAGCATCAACAAGTTCTCCAAATCTTAAATGATAACCTAAATTTGGCGTAGAATCGAATGAAACAACAGGAAAATCAACATCGCAAAAAAAAAAAATTTATTTGATGTACGCGACTGGGTATTTTATCGACTATATCCATACAAACAAATGTCCCTCAAGCAAGCTAAGAAGGATAATAATTTATCGCCAAAGTGTTATGGTCCTTACAAGGTGTTACAAAAGATTGGTACTATGGAATAAAAATTGTAGCTTCCTGAATCTTCCCAAGTGCACCCATTTTTCCATGTTTCATGCTTAAAGAAGGTTATAGGTGACAAGCTCCCAGTTCAAACAATATTGCTAGAACTTGACGAGGAAGGAAAAATCATATTGGAACCTGAAGCATTCACAGAAACAAGAACTCGACAACTACGAAATCGATCAATTTCAAAGTATCTCATCAAGTGGAAGAACTTACCCGCTGACAATTCGACATGGGAGGATGAGAATTTTATATAGAAGCATCTAGAACTACTCAAGCATTGAGGAAAACACTTTTTTGAAGGAGAGGGGTATGTTAGGTCCCTATAATAATAGTGCGGCCCCTTGTTGTTATTATTAGTGTAGCCCTTTATTGTTATTGTTGTGCCCATGTAGTGCCCATTTTGTTATTATTGTGCCCCATATAAGCCCACTTTTGTTATTGTTGTGCCCTTAAATTATTATTGTTATGTAGGCTCTGATTATATTGTGACCCCTTAGACTCCTATATATAGAAAGTAGGTTTTGTCATTTGAATCATCCAAGAATTGTTCATTTATGTAATGTAAAGGAGGTTTCCCCCTCGAAGAGGTTGATTTCTAAGTCATTGATCTATCTTTTCTCCTATTTTGTGAGTTGGTTATAACATTTAAACATATAATTAATATTAAAAATGTTTATAAAATAGAAAAACTCTTCTCGAATGAATTATCTCTTACCCATATTAGAAGCCTCAAAACCATGAAGTCTTTATGGTTTTAATCATCCGAACACTTCAAAGACTTAGCAGTTTTGAGACTTGTAAATTTGACAAAGAACCTTGCCTTAATATACCATTATTATTTAGAGGTTAGATTCTTTGTAACTAATTTTCACAATAAACCACACTAGATCCATCTTAACTCCATATCTACCAAGCATCGAGAGGAATCAAATCTCTTTTCACTCTAAAAGAGGTTTGTGCCTTAGGAGATTGCATCCCTCTCAGTGCTGGTAGATCCAAAGTTAAGATGGATCTAAGCTAGTTTAATTGTTAATTATAATTATATATGATTATTTTTTTAATGAAATTTAATCGAGTCAAAATGTTTTATTAATAATTATAACTATTCTTTTTGTAGGCAAGTAGAAAACATTATATTAGCAAAAAAAAATTACAGAGTACAATCAAAGAATCGTTCTGAGTCCAGGTAGTTGAACCCTCCCTTTTTCCCCTGTAGGGGAAACCAGGTAGCCTGCTAAGAAAAAAGGTAGTATGATTCTGAGTCATAGTGGTTACAGGAAAACAAAAACTTATACGTTTTGCAGCCAGATCTAAGTCAAAAGCCTTCATTTAAGACTAGGACAAACGAGAAAAAAGAACAAAGATAGGAAAAAAAATAAAGAATCTAGAGGACCTGTTCATGTTGGACGCTTGCCTTTGGGATCAGAAGACGCCTGCTAAGTGAGAGTGTAGTCAACTTTGTCACCTTACTTGTCCATTTTCGGCATTTCCTCGACAATAAGGCATCCATATGTGTTATGGTTGTCGGGGGAGGATGGCTTTTAGCAGGCTAAGCGTCAGTTGATTAGGGATTATTAGCACTACCCTCGGCTGCCAGAGAAAAATCTTGTCCATGATTTATCATGTCACAATCATTTCCTGGTAACATAATGGAAGGGGAGTGAGAGTGGAGTTAATGTGAGAGCACGTCACCAAGTTGTTTCTCAGAAGACTTGTCCAGAGCACTGGAGAAAGTGGAGGACAACACGTTGGGAGGGAAATTGAAACCAATGCTTCGTGAGAGGCGAAAAAGCATTATTTTTATGTGGCTAACATAGGCATTGGCTTCAATGACATGATGTTCAACAAGGGTGCAAGACAACTCCTACTCCCAAAGTTGCCTCGCCAGTAAATTGTGAAAATCCCAAATCTTGTCACCAACTCTAACTCTTTGTCTCATGGTTGCCTCCAAGATGGGAACTGGACATCTTATATGTTCAGGAATGTCCAGGTCGAGGAGAACCAAGCGGTCATCACACCAAGGATAATTGGGAGAGTGCCCTCTCCCCCTACCGCCTTGATGAACGCAGTTGTGTTCTCTCACCATGGCAGCGCTCAAGAATACATAAATGTTGGGTGGGTGGCTATGGATGACAATGGTAGTGGGAGTCGGGTATGGCCAACTACTCTGGGCTTCGAACGGTTGCACAAAGGAATGAGAGAATGACCCAAAGCAAAGGAATTAACATGGAAATGAACATTAAGTGGCATGTGAATCCAGACATGGGAGGTAACATTGAGATGGTGCAAGTGAGGAGGGTGGGATTAATCGACTGAACAAATGGATTGTTTGCATGCTTATGAGTAAGTGGATCTATATTGCATGGTTGTCAGATGGTAATGGTAGTCATGTCAATATTAAGATAATTAATGAGCTGCAGATGGCATGTGAACATCCGAATCTCAGTATTAATAATTATAATTTTTTTTATCTAATTTAATTTTGTTTTTTTTAATGTAATTTAACTAAGTTAAAATGTTTACAAAACATTACATTACATTACAACATCTTTACCATATTGGGTTAGAGAGCGACTCAAACACAATTATATTTAAAACAAAATCTTCACATTAAATTATTTAAAAAAAACATAACAATAATTTAATCCTTTAAACTAATATTATAAATTTATTTAGCCATAAATATTTATTAATATAATATTTTGATAATATATTTTTGTTTGTTTCATTTAAAAATATATATATATTTAATATCTTTATTAATATTATATTTATAATAATTAAAAATAATAATAATTTAAAACTTATTATTAAATCAAAATTATTAACATTTTTTGGGGTTTTGTTTTAATAATGACGACGTTTATAACGTTATTTTAAACTAGAAAGAAACCCACTCCTCTCAAACTTATTTGATAATAAAATTGTTAATGTCGTTATCAATATCTAACCAATGTACTTGATAAATTGGAAATGATCGGAAATGAAAATAAAAAATCAGAAAATAGTGACCTAACAATGTCCGTGATTCTCTCCTTTAAAGTAGGTTTTGAAAAGAAAAATTGTATAATAATTACGCTAATATGACCCCAAAAATATATATATATATATATATATATATATATATATTTTGTATAATAATTACGCTAATATGACTTCTCACCGACAAAATCCATAAATCCTTCTCGAAGGAACGATCAGCATCGAACACCAAATTCAAATTCTACATCGTTTTGCAATAAATCCGCTAAAAACAAAATTTGTAAATCATATTATAATCTATTTTTATGTATTAAATATGTACTTTTTAATCAATTAATTAAACAATGCGTTAATTGAAGTATATTTTTTTCATATTAATAATTTATATTTTTAAAATTCGTTATAATGTAATGTCTCGATATATGACAAGGAAATTTTAAAAAGGATACTTTTTATAAAAGAAACATTTTGTTTTATAAAGTTTTGAAATAAAATTAAAAAAATTATTTTGTTTTATAAGTGGTGGATAATTTATACATTAGAGTTGTAATTGTGTAATAAATTTATTTATTTAATATAAATAATAATATTTAAAGTTATTAGATAAATTTGATTTTATGATATTATGGTTGTGAGGTTATGGTTTCGAGGTTATGGTTTTGAGCATTTGATATCACTGATTTAGGGTATTGAGTCTAGGTATTACATGTAGTTAAAGTTTTTAAAAGATATGGGGATTTTTCATTATAATGTATCAAAGTTGAGCAAGCTAAAAATCTATTTGGTTGAAGCTAGGTTGTTAGGCGAGTTGGTTGTATTTAATCTAAAAGATAACATATTTATGATTAGGTCAATTTTACTTGATTGAGGTTTTCTATGGTAAATCATAGTGTGCATGATTTATGTGTGTGTTGCTTTATAATTAATTTTCTTCTAGCATCATTTTAATTATTGCAAAAACGTCATGGTAGTATTAATTATAAGATTTCACTTATGTGTTAGCTTTTGGCATCTCCATTATTTTATGGTACATTTATTGTATAAGATGGATTGAGAAAAATCCTCTCCAGATAGGAAGCTCACATGATTAGCTATATAAATAACCAAGTTAGATAGGATTATAATTAATTCTTAAGGGTTGAATCCATTTCCATATGGGAAATTGTAGAGGTTTCATTTCATTCCATGTTTTCTTAATAGCTTGGAGTGTCCAATTGTGTTAACTTTTTCATGCTCCACAATTTTCCTTCATTTTAGTTAATGAAGACTTTAATTGAACTTCTAGTGCATTAATTGGAGAATTATGCCTCTAAAGCCACCATGGGTATCCCATAAGTCTTTGTTAAAAGGGAAAGGTTTCACTTAAATACTTAAACTTCTATAATTAATATGCAACAACAATTTGATACCATGGAAATGTCATTGAAAAAAATAAGAAGCTTGTAAAAACAAAAGGTATTTGGATAGAAATACCATGTAAATCTGTAAGAGAGAGGAGTGAGAGTTTGGAGAGACAAAATAAAAGTAGTGTATGGTTGAAACAAATAACAACAAATAAATATAAAATAGAAAAAAAACAATCAAATTTCTAAAATTATAAAATATAAATTACTATACTTAAAGTGTCATAAAACCTCAAACAAAAAAACAAAATAAGAAAAATATCATGAAATATACTCTATAAATGTGATATTCCCTTAACCTATAATGTTACTCTCATTTGTATATTTGAATAACATTTGATATGATAAAAATTAGCATTCTTAAACTTTTTTAATTAAAAATAATAATAAGACCGCTTACTTTATCAATAAGGATTGGGAATTCATACTTCAAATAAAATACTAATAAATTAATATAAAAATCTCCGAAGCAATAACTTACAAAGAAATTGATTCTTATACATTGCCAAAACTTATAACATCAACCCATCCCATCCCACTCCTCATGAGTCATCATCACCCGACCCACCTTTTAAATTTATATTTTCATTCCAATCTTGTCGTAACTAACTATACAATAAATTTTTTTGTTTTATTTGCGTGTGAAAAATTGATGTCTCATACATTAAATAAAAAATATAGACATGATAATTGTTTTATTTGCGTGTGAAAATTTGATGTCTCGTACATTAAATAAAATATATATACATGACAATTGTTGTATTTGCGTTTGACTTGATGTATTAATTAAAATATAGGAGTTGTTTTTAATATGATTTTTTGGAGATTTTTTAGTTGGGATGAAAATTTTGAGGTGAAATTTTGATTTATGTTATTTAAATTGATTATTTTATTATATTTGAAAATTTTCTATAACATTTCGATTGTGTAGAGTTTACTCAACAAACTTATAATTTCAATAAATTCCTGCCAAATTTAAAACAAATTAGGTAAAATAAATAAATCACAAAATTTTCTAAAAAATCATGACAAAAAATATTTCCTTTCATTTTAATAAATATGGAAAGTGGACAGCTCCCGGAATCTCCCGTAATTATAATTAGGGTTTTTAGTGTTACACAAACGACGCTGACCCAAAAAAATCGTGCAACTTTACTGTATACAAAACTTGCAAGCATTAAAAACCCCAAAATATGGAGAACAGAGAAGCTAAGCCTTACGCGTCATTTTCTTACAAAATGCTATTAATGGACACCAAAATCACACGCCTCTGTAGCTGGTTGGTCCAGAGTTCGAAACACCTAGCGTAACCCTAACGGCTTTTGTTGCGGCAGTTTCCGCAAACTTTAATAATGAATCGAAGGAAGGCCATTGGAATAATACTTTGAGCCATTTTACGAAATTCAGTCGACAGCCTGTAATATATTGAAGATATTAAAATTTTGGCCCAAAAATATATATTTGGTAATAAAGTTAGAAGTAACAGTAATCCTATAAAAATGATTAATACAAAAATAGTATTATGTCGAGGCGCTTTTAACTTAGTCTGAAAGAGACATTATAATGTCATGTTTGGTCGGGTTGTCAGTTAAATATTTTAACTCGATTAAATTATATAAAAATAAAAAATAAATTAAATTATTAATTAAAATATTTTGATTTAATTAAATTATATAAAAATAGAAATAGAAAATAAAAAGTAAAATTAATAATTTGTAATTATAATTATAATTAATATTAAATTAATTTAGATCTATATTAATTCGGTATCTATAAATAGTTAAGAGGGATCGAATCTTTTGAGGTACAAATTTTTTTTTAAGTGAAAAGAAATTTGATTCTTTGTGGCACTTGGTAGATCTGGAGTTAATATGGATCTAGGATGGTTAATAAAAGTGATTGAGTGCTCTCCAACTCAGTATAGAATATATATTGAAATGTTATGTAAACATTTTGACTCGGTCGTTGGTCTCTTTAGATAGCTAGAAATAGGATTATTTTCAAAAATGAATCTTCCACCCCCTTGAGAACAACTAATGTCATGTCAATGCTTCTTAAAGCCATTTCAGCTCGTGGGATCAATTCTAATGAGGTGAAGGAGTTAAACCAACGCGAACAAGAATGGATAAAAGCAAGTCTTGCTTATAATCCTCCCATCATGCGCCATCTTCATCCTGACTTAAATAGGATCCCTTGCCTCATATTGAATCAACGACACTTTAGGATCTAGAGGTAGGAAAAGTCCACCTTTCATTTGTTCTTTGATGGGGCCTCAAGAGGAAACCTGAGGGAGGAAGGAGGGGGATGGGTCATCCTTGGCCCTAATGAAAAAGTAATATTGCAATTCACATGCAGACTTGGACGAGCGACAAATAATCAAGTAGAGTATCTAGCCCTCTGGAAAGGTTTGGAGTTTTCCATTGAACAAAGAATTTCTCGAATCATTATCTATGGTGACTCTATGTTAGCCATTCACTAGTTCTCCATATCCAAGAAGGCAATTTTTCCTATGTTCTTGCCCTTAACCCAAAGAATCCAGGCCTCGATTTCTCAATTTGAGCAAGTGGACTTTCTCCATATTTATAGGCATTTAAACTCTAAAGTTGTTAGGTTAGCAAAAAAAGGGGTTGATATGAACCAAGGTATCATTGAAATAAACCTTAGATTGATTCCTTCTTCAATACCTTAAATGACTATTAATCCATCTAGCAATTCGATCGATGGGAAGTGGTCTCATTTTTCTCTCTCCATATTTTGGTTTTAATAGGTTTATTAAGGGGCTCCCACTCTCGTACATCTATGGATTCTTGGGCCCATCATTTCTAGTTGGCTCCTCCACTTTCCCAACCTCTATATTGCTTAGATCACTCTCGGTGGCACATTCTAGTGAACATGTGGAATCAAACTCTGATGTTGTCCCTCCCTTGTAGTCTTGTCCATTTATTTAACTATGATATTGAGTTATTGCACTCTGCCTTGGCTGCGATGTTTTCCCTTGCGTGCTTGATTGTGGATTTAACTCTCTCATCGTGCGATGGGCTCCTGCCATTGCCTCTCTGTCCTAGCAAGAATTTTGTAAAAAATGGATTCAATTGCATAGAATGGCTCATACCATGGCTCAGGGCTCAATTATATAACGTTTTCAAGAGATCTCTTATTCCTACATTCACCCTTTTTGGTTTCTGAAGTTAATGGTGGGAATTCTTTCATCCTAAGTTGTGGTGTTTCAGCCATTCCTTCCCTTCAACCTATGCCTTGGTTTGGTGGGAATTTCATAACAGATATTTGTGTTTCAAGCTCCAAGATCAGGATGGCCAATTGCTCAGACCTCCAGGGATCCAACAATGCTTTGTAGTAAATTGAAAAGCTCATGGACTCTACTCGGGCTCTAGTTGCCTCAATGACTAACCTTAAAGATATGATTGAGTGTTATTAGTGCTCATTCCAATTCTTTGTGGAAGCTAAGTTATTGGTTCACCACGTCGATATGGAGGACACTTTGGACAGACTCAGTGAGGAAATTCGTCAACTTAGTGCTCGAGTGGTGGTCTTGTAGGTATCAACCTCCCAAGCAAAAAGAATGACTAACGGTGGCACCGATTCTAGTGCTTAGGTGGATAGAAGGAGATCTCGCCAAGTCAGAGATTCAGAAGTCAACAATTGTGGCTCATGGTTATTTCAAATCCTCATCTGATGAGGCAGTTTTTTGGCTTGTAGTCTATTTAATCTATTTATGGTCTTGTAAATGCTGGTTTGTAAGTTTTGTCTTATGCTTGGAACCTTTTGTAGAGTCTACAATCGACATATATTTTGTTTTAGAAGTCTAACCAGTCATGGAGGTAGTAAACACTTTGTTTACTTACTGATGGCCTATTTTTTGTATTAGATTCAAGATCTAAGGGTTCTAGTCCCAAATATATTTTTTATTAATACTGTAACCCTTACTCGTTTCGTTGAAAAAAAATCACTCGGTAAAAATAAAGACATAAAATTAAAAATTAAAAACTAATATTAGAGAGGTCAAATTGTTTAAAATTAAATTAAAAAATTGTAACAAAATAATAATTCAGTTACAATTGAAGCACTAAGTCAATTTAACGTTGGTGGTTTTTGGGCATTGTGTTTTGGAAACCCATGGTTTTACTAATGGTATTCTTATTAAACCAAGAGGTGCTCTCCGGCCTACTATGGAATAGACGTTGTAATGTCCTATTATGTAAACATTTTGACTAAGTCATAAAAATTAAAATTAAATAATAATAACAACAATAATTAAATAAAATTATAAATAAAAAATTATTGTTGGTGGTTTTTGGGCTCCAGGTTTTGATAACTCGTGGTTTCTTCCAATAGTGTGTGTGTGTGTGTGTGTGTGTGTGTGTGTATAACCAATCTAGATTCATCTAAACTCTAAATCTATCAAGCACTGAGAGGTATTAAATCTCTAGAGGTGCAAGTCTCTTTTTCACCTCGAAAGATTTGATCCATCTCAGCACTTGATAGATCCAAAGTTAAGATGGATCTAGGTTGGTGTGATATATCCTACTTAAAGGCGTGAAGAAATATTATATTACACCAACTTAGATACATCTTAACTTTGGATCTATCAAGTGCTAAGAGGGATCAAATCTATTGAGTTGCAAACCCTTCCTCAACTTTTGCACTCAAAAAATAAATTTGCACCTTGAGATATTTGATCCCTCTCAACATCCGGAGTTAAGATGGATCTTATATATTGATGTATGCAGTAAATTAAATAAAACACATCTTTAATATATTTCTTCTTGTTTTTTTCTGACTAAGCTGAGACTAGGCCAAGGGTAACTCGTTTATTGGATGGAAGGCTCAATCAAGCCTGGATGCCCCTTGGGACAGTTAATTCCCCAAAAGTGACTTTTATCCTCAACCCCTCCCCATGAGGTTTGAACCTATGACCGAGCGGGGATTGAAGCCCACACAAACCAACTAATCTACACCTCATAGGTAAAAACATATCTATAATATCATATCATAAGAAATTCATTGTAATGGAGAAGATAATGTATTTTTTTGGAATTAGGTTATATTATAGAGCAAAATTAAGACTGGACGTTATTTAAAAACATATCAACTCATTGTTATAGCCTAAACAATAACATTACATGATACTAACTTTCTTGAAAATACTACTTAGGATGAAACTATATTTTTGCTTATAGAGTAAGGGTTATGAAGTAAGATCGAAAAGCGTTTGTAATTTGCTAAGAGCTGGTTTGTAAAAATCGACCCCTTAAAATCCATTTAGCAATAATAAAAATCCATCCACTTACATACAACACGTAAGTTATTTTAGATGTTATGTTTTTTCTTAAATAATAATAATAATAAATCAAGTACCCTTACATTATTATTCTAAGTGATGTAGCTTTTTTTTAATAATAATGATAAATAAACCTACATTCCTAAATAATGACTAATAATAACTATATTTATCAAAATAATTAAAAATGATCATTTTTTTACATTTATATTAAAAAAAACTGTGAAAGTATGTAGAATTACTATCTTCGCCATCAAAAGTATTCTAAATTGACCATTAAACCTTTTTCAATCATAACCACGCAATGAATTGAATGTTAAGTCTATGAAGGCATACATACTCTACCCCATTTGGTTTTGAACTTGTGACCTCTTCGGAGGAAACACATGATCTTAACCATACGGCCCATTCATTGCTTGGGATAGATGTATAGTTGTTTTTTTTTTTTGTTTTTTTAATGGTTTTGAGAAAGTTTTAAGATATTAAAAATATTAAAAATATATATATAAATTAAGATAATAATAATGGGATAAGTTAAGTGTTTTTTTTTTTTGGGGGTAATCAAGATATTTTATATTATTAAAAGTTGTAATATAGTTGGCAACAAAAATATATTAAAAGTTCGGTTTAAATTTTTTTATTCAACAAAAATCAAAATAGTAAATACTCATTTCATGTATATTATTATAGCTATTTAAATCATTAACATAACTCGGTATTTCTTAAAGGTGTGAATTTATAAAAAAGACCTAGTATATTAATACCTTTGTAATACATTTAGCTAACAAAAGACGTGATGGTTGGTTGATTCATTGTTACATTCTCGGGGTCTTATTCTAGCTTGATGACATCATTAGCTTCTCACATATGGTGCATTGTTTCCTCTTCCTTCTCACCTTTGCAATTGGATTTTATTGGATGCCCTAAAATGTTCTCTCCTGGTCAAATTAAGTACCATGTTCCTGAGCATATTACACTTAGGCTCCATAACAAACATCTAACTCTTGAATTGAACCAAAGTCCCCATAAATGTAACGTCATGTGTAGTGACTTATTGATCAATTTCATGCATTTTAGTTGTAGTAGTAAAAAACACGATGTTCTATTTCCTTAGGTATCCTCCTCTTGAGTCCTTAATTCTCTTTTTGTCTCCTATAACTCATGATATTCCATTAGAAAATTGCAGCAATCTCATTTTCATTCTAGCAGTAAGAGTCAATGTTTGGCTTCAAACCTAATTCTGAACTTTACTAATGATTCTCTGAGGCCTTAGGGATGATCTTTATATTTATTGTACTATCCAAACCCTTATATACCATAGAATAATTCATAGAGAATATTGGTAAAGAGTACAAAATAAGGTGGGAGAAACCTTCCAAACCTAAAGAGAAAATAAATCCGGAAAGAACAAGCACCCCAAACTAGATATAGTGTATGCTTTTCCAACTCCTAATTAACTCGAAGAAAATTAAAACTAACCATACAATTGACAATTGAATACCTCTAGAAACACATATCTAATATGTATTGACGCATGTTCAAGCGAAGAGGGCATAAACCCCCAAGAACAATGTCATAAAAAAAGGTGAAACCCCTAAGCATTAAATCATATTCTATATGCTTTTCCAAACCGAAAGAATACCAAGTGGGAGGCATACTAGGCTTCCATGAAAACATTGAGATTAATTACATTGGGAAAACCATAAGAACAAAGAAAACCCTAGGGTCAAATAAGCTTGAAGCCTATTGTTTCCATCGAAAAGTTCCATTTCAAGGTGTCATTATCCCACTAGATTAAAGGAAAATATCTTCCTTTGGTTCAACAATAAGCGAGCTTGCATACAAAAGCAGGGGAAGGGTGGCCAGTGTTTACCCTTGTTACTCACCTTATATCTCATTGAGGTATCCTTGTGATGATAAATGTGGCTCCATAATGGCATGAAAGGCACCACGCTTTTCGTTTTTAATCAAGGGTTTTAATGTTTCTAGACCTTACTGCAAATGACAATATCCCCAACTTTTAGAGATGTGATTTAATTGGTAAACCCATTTGCTATAATAGTATTTTCCCTAAGTGTATGAACAACTTGATTGAAGGAATATATTTTTGCTTCCTACCTTGCCTAATTTATCACTAATGCTAAAAAGGTAATCATATAGGGGTAGAATTTGTTACCATTTAAGTGGTGATTGTCTTTGAATATCCTGCCACAATTAATGCATTAATCCAAGGGTCGTTCATTATCTTTAAAACTTGAACTAAAGGCATTGGATATTATAATATTGTTTAAAGAAATATCTATACCCCATGTGTAGGATTTTTTATTTGTTCCTCTGATGCTTATGATAAGCTCTCTCAAACTTACCACCCGAATAATAATGAATTAAGATAATAAGTGGAAAATGTCATCTTTTTCTAGTAGTGTCTTTTTCTAAGTAATATAAACTTTGTTAAAATTTATAGTTTCACTTTCTTGATCTAAACATTGACCATGAGACTTTATGTTTAGGGAATTTGGCCTATTTAAGATGACAAAAATCACTAGAATTTTGAAAAATAAATGGATTAGGGGAGAACTTTGCCACAATGGGAAAGAAAGTTTGAATTTGTCAACTTATTAAGTCCTACAGTAGGGAAATTTTGAGGTCTAAAATGAGCCTCCTAAGGAAATTATAAAATAATAGTGGAAATAATAAAATAATATTTGATTACATCGTCAAATTTTAGAGGGAAAAAGGGAAAAACTACTTTTTTAACTTATCTCCCAAAGTTTTTACTAAAATTTTGAGTGGGACTACTCGTTGGATGAAAAATTTAATTCCTCATCCAAGGAGTACCCATGTTGCATACTTTCGATGGATCTTGCTATACAAAAAAATAATAAATACATGAAAAACATGATTGCAATCACGGTTTTTCGTGTATTTCTCATTTTTCGTGTAGCAGGGTCCATCGAAAATATGCAACATAGGTACTCCTTGGATGAGGAATTAAATTTTTCATCCAACAAGTAATCCTACTCATAATTTGAATAAACACTTTGCGAGATAAGTTGGAAATACGAGTTGAAAAAATAGTTTTATTATTTTATTTTATTTTTAAACTTTTATCTTTTTACTTAAAAAAATGGTGAATCATCCCCCATGGTTGAAATCATCATCTTGAATCCTATGTTAGAAAATTAAATATTACAGAGCAATGAAACACATAAAATATGCGGAAAATACAAGCACACAAAACACATAAAACCAGAGAGACACAGATATACGTGGTTCACTCAGTTTGGGCTACGTCCACCCCGAACAGCCAGTCCTTCCTTTCTATTATCCAGCAAAAATGAAGAGACAAAACCTACAGCAGATCCGCTGTAATATCCTCTGTTCTCTCTCACAGTCTCCCTCTCTGTTTCTCGCTCCGAGAATACACTCATAATACACAGCCGTAATACAATGCCCCCATATATACAAGGGGTTGCCTTCTAGGGCAAAGAAACCTTAATCTAAACATAACTTCTATCGTCAGATCATTTGCCTAATGAACGGCCCAGATTGACTACAAATTACTATACTTTTACAAGGCAATTTTACATCTGTTTTTAGCTTCGGGGCCAAAAGCGCCGTCGCCCCCCCCGGACCCCCCCACGGCAGCGACACCCCCCCGCTTTAAATACGGGGGTCAATGTTTGTGATAAGTAAAGAAGATAATCGGGCTCCATCACCCAAAAATCTCCCACTTGGAGATTGATTGTAGCAACTCCACCGCTGCTTCATTTGCTGGACAATGATTCCTCTTTGGACCTGGCTATTCTTCATCTTCATCGTCATCCTTGAAGACCAATTGAAACTGAGCATGTTCTCAGTTTCTCCCTGGTTACAACTTTTGTTAGCATATCTGCAGGATTCTGGCTAGTGTGTATCTTTTCCAGCTTCAACTCTCCATCTTCCAATACTGACCGTATGAAATGGTACTTGAGATGTATGTGTTTAGTCCTGTAATAAAATGCTGGGTTCTTTGCAAGATGAATAGCACTTTGGCTATCACTGTATAGTGTGCCCATATCATGCTTCTTACCCAATTCATCCATAAACCTTTGTAACCAAATCATTTCTTTACTAGCCTCTGTAGCAGCAACATACTCTGCTTCTGTTTTTGAAAGTGCAACAACACTTTGGATTTTTGAAACCCAACTGACAGTTGTTCCACCTACAGTAAATACATATCCTGTAGTGCTCCTCCTGTTATCTCTGTCACCTGCCATATCTGCATCAACATATCCCTGTAGAGCAATGTTTGAACCACCAAAGCATAATGCTTGATTTGTGATACCTCTCAAATATCTGAGAATCCATTTTACTGCCATCCAATGTTCTTTTCCTGGATTATTCATGTACCTGCTTACAACTCCCACTGCATGTGCAATATCGGGCCTTGTGCAGACCATTGCATACATTAAGCTTCCAACTGCTGATGCATATGGAACTTTAGACATATAATCCATGTCTTCTTGGGTCTTGGGGCACATCTCCTTACTAAGTTTGAAATGGCTAGCAAAAGGTGTACTAACTGGTTTTGCATTCTGCATATTAAATCTTTTCAACACCTTTTCTGTGTACTCATTCTGAGACAGTGTTAATTTGCGATTTTTCCTGTCTCTAGTTATCCTCATACCAAGGATTTGTTTTGCAGCTCCCAAATCCTTCATTGCAAATGAATTTGCCAATTTTCTTTTGAGCACATTTATTTCCTTCATGTTAGACCCTGCAACAAGCATGTCATCTACATACAATAACAGTATAATATAGCTGCCATCATTTTGCCTTTTCAGATAAACACAATGATCAGAGTGACATCTAGTATAACCTTGTTCAGACATAAACCTGTCAAATTTTAGATACCACTGCCTTGGAGCCTGTTTTAAGCCATACAAGCTCTTCTTTAACCTGCACACCATTTTTTCTTTCCCTTTTACCTCATATCCTTCTGGTTGTTGCATGTATATCTCTTCCTCCAAATCTCCATGGAGAAATGTTGTCTTTACATCTAATTGTTCAAGATGTAAATCTTCCGCTGCTACAAGACTTAAAATAGTTCTGATTGAATTCATCTTAACAACAGGAGAAAATATTTCATCAAAATCAATACCTTTCTTCTGTACAAACCCCTTCACCACAAGTCTAGCTTTGTACCTCTGTTTTCCTCCATCTTCTTCCTTTAGCCTATAAACCCATTTATTCTGCAATGTAGTTTTACCTGCAGGCAACTTGACTAAATCCCAAGTCTGGTTATGCATTAAGGAGTCCATCTCTTCTTCCATGGCTTGCTCCCACTTCTTCCTGCTTTCAACCTGCATTGCTTCTTCATAACATTCAGGTTCACCAGAATCAGTCAGCAATAAATAATATAATGAAGGAGAGTATCGTTCAGGAGGTCTACTTATCCTGGTAGATCTTCTAACACCACTTTCAGGTGTTTGAGGTGCCTGTTGCTGTTGTGGTGGTTGCTGCTGCTGTGGTTGTTGATTATTTTTAGGCACCTTTACTTTTTCAGTTATCTCATCAAGAACCGTGTATTCTTTGCTTTCTTTTTCCTGTTTCTTTTCCTGCAGCTGATTCTTATACAGGACCTTTTCATTGAATATTACATCTCTACTCCTAATGATTTTGTGATTTTCATAATCATATAAGCGATAACCAAAATCATTAGCACCATATCCAATAAAGGTACATTTCTTTGATTTTGCCTCAAGCTTTGTTCTATTTTCTTTATTAATATGGACAAAGGCCTCACAACCAAAGGCTTTAAAAAAGAGTAGTTTACCTTTTTACCTGTCCATGCTTCCTCTGGAATACCACCATCCAAGGAACTTGAAGGCCCTCTGTTTATTAGATAAACGACAATATCTACAACATCTGCCCAAAATTGTAAAGGCAATCCTGCATGCAATCTCATGCACCTTGCACGCTCCATGATTATTCTGTTCATCCTTTCTGACACACCATTTTCTTGTGGTGTTCTTGGAACTATCTTCTCTCTACGAATTCCATGCTCTGAACAGTACCTATCAAACTCTTTGTTGCAATACTCACCTCCATTTTCTGATCTGAGACACTTCAACTTCTTTCCTGTCTCAATCTCAACCAAAGCTTTCCATTTCTTGAAAGTATCAAATACATCAGATTTATTCTGAATATAATAAATCCATGTTTTCTAGTTGCATCATCAATAAAAGTAACATAATAACGAGAGCCACCGAGAGATGATACCTGAGCAGGTCCCCATACATCTGTATGCACAAGCTCCAATTTTTCGCTCTTCTTTTCTTTCCCAACTCTGAGAAATCTTACTCTCTTCTGTTTTCCATAGATGCAATTCTCACAGAAATCCAAATCAACATTCTTCAAACCTGGCAACAAATTTCTTGAGTGAAGAATCTTCATTCCCTTCTCACTCATGTGTCCGAGCCTATGATGCCATAATGATGCATCTGCTCCTTTGGAAGTTAAAGCATTAACAGAGTTAGAAATACCATTTCATAAATACAATGTACCAACCTTTTCGCCTTTTGCTATTACCGGGGCTCCTTTGGTGACCTTCCAAGTTTTATCTGTGAAAGTTGTCACACAACCTTCACTGCCTAACTGCCCTGTTGAAATCAGATTTTTCTTCAGATCTGGAACATGCCTTACCTCCTTTAGTAGCCATTGGTTTCCATTCTGTTGTTATACAAGAACTTTACCCATTCCAACAATTTTACAGGGTTTATCATCACCCAAACGAACTTGTCCAAAATCTCCTTGGACATAGTCATGAAAATATTTCTTATCGGGTGTGGCATGGAATGAAGCCCCTGAATCTACAACCCAAGAATCAGTAACATTTTCGAAAGAAAGAATCAAAGCATCTTGTAACACATCACCTGTCACATTTGCTTCATGATTGTTTTCTTCCTGTGTGTCTCCTTCTTTTCCCTTCCGAGATCTACAGTCTTTCTTTAGGTGTCCTTTCTTTCCGCAATTCCAGCACACTATCCCCGATCTGGACTTGGATCTGCCTTTCCTTGATTTACTGCGATATCCTGAGCTCTTTCCTCTTTCCATTCTTCTTCCCTTAGACTCTGCACTCAAAGCATTACCTGATGTCTCACCGGAGCTTTTCTGTCGCATTTCCTCGCTAAGGATAGCACCAACAACATCATCAAACTTTAAAGTACTAGATCGAGAGACAGAGTTACTAATGGCCATTACTAAACCATTCCAACTCTCTGGAAATGAGCACAAGAATAACAGAGCTCTAACTTCATCATCAAAGTTTACCCCTACAGAACTTAGCTGACTGGTAACTGTATTAAATTCATTTAAATGGTCTGCAACAGATCCACCTTCCGACATCTTCATATTAAATAGTCGTTTCATAATAAATACCTTGTTTGAGGCCAAGGGTTTTTCATATAGTTTCGCCAACATCTGCATCAAACCCTCTGTTGTTGTTTCCTTCGAAATATTGAAGGCGACTGACGCCGCAAGACACAACCGTACTGTTCCGAGTGCCTTTCTATCGAGAATGTTCCATTCTGCGTCTGTCATGGTCGCTGGCTTCCACTCAATGGTAGGTACAGATCTTTCTGATACAGATAATCTTCCATCTGCATCTTCCAAAGCGCAAAATTTTGGCTGTTAAATTTCTCGACCCTAAACTTACCATCGTCCACCATTGCTCCCACTCGAACCAGGAACCCCTTTTTTCCTGCGAGTTTATCAGCCAAATATACCTTCGTTCCGATACCGGCTTGTTAGAAAATTAAATATTACAGAGCAATGAAACACATAAAATATGCGGAAAATACAAGCACACAAAACACATAAAACTGTAGAGACACAGATATACTGAAGCAGTTCACCCGCCTTGGGCTACATCTGCTCCGAATGCCTACCTTTTCTATTATCCACAAAATGAAGAGACAAACCTACAAATGTATCCGCCGTAATATCCTTTGTTCTTCTCGCGCCTTCGTTTCTCGCTCCGATAATACACACATATTTCACAGCCACAATACAATGCCCTTATATATACAAGGGGGTTGCCTTCTAGGGCAAAAAACCCTAATCTAAACATAACTTCTACCGTCAGATCATTTGCCTAATGAACGGCCCAGATTGACTAGAAATTACTATACTTTTACAAGGCAATTTTACATCTATTTTTAGCTTCGGGGGCGCTGCCCTCGAACCCCCGCCAGGGGGGGGCTCCGAAAAGTGCTGTCGCCCCCCCTGGACCCCCCACGGCAGCTATTAAATTTCGGGCGGCGTTGCCGCCCCTTTTAAGGTACAGGGGTCCAATGTTGTGATACAAAGTAAAGAAGATAATCAGGCTCCATACCCAACATCCTATTGGTTTTCATAAATTTTATTTGTTTTGTACATTTTTATTAGGAAACCCATTTTAGATCTCAAAATTTCCTTAATGATAATAATAATATATCATCTAATTTAAGGTCTCGATATGTTGTAGAATGCAATATGGAAACTATTAATTCAATTTCTCCTTAACCTTAAGAATTTCTTGTGAAATTTATTTATATTCTTATGTTTCTTTATTAGATGTTCTTCATCAAACAATTATCAAGTGCAACAACAATAAAAACAATGGACACATAAATTAGGCTCCAAGTCAGGGAAAAAAAACCCTCCAAGGGGAAAACCCATAAAATCTCTTCTCTTCTTATATAATTTGCTTCAAATGAGAAAAACAATACCCAAAACTCAAGACCAAAGCCTCCTTTAGCATCAAGTCGGCCCTCCAAGAAGCCCTTCCAATTAGGTCAAAGCCCAACCAAGTCAACAAGAGTCGGACCCTTCCAAAACAAAACTAAATTCAGGATTTCGGCCCCAACTTCAATATTTTAGACTTGCAATAGGTTTGCAACTTCAACCCCTGTATCAACTCATATTATTCACACGTGTGAGTGAAAATTAGGGAAAACCTTGACCAAAAACTCGATTTTCCTTCCTTCTTGCTTCAACTTCTTTTCTCTTTTCTTTTCTTGACTTCCTTCTTGAATTTCACACCCCAGATCAAACTTATTAATTGCAGATCACACTTGTTTCCAAATGAGGTTGAAAATTTTCTATTTATACTCATCTGTGGAGGTCAAATAGCCCTCTTTGGGCTCACTTGTCTCTAGCAGGGTCGACTTGTGCTAGGAGGCTTATTTTTATTCTCTTGAGGAAAAATAAATTCTTTTTCATGGCACAACTTGCCCAAATGGGTCTTATATACATGAAATTGACTCTCTTGACTCATGAAAATAAATATTATGACAAGACAAACCCTAGAAGCATGAATAACATGCTTTACCTAGAAGACCAATCAAAAGAAGCATGAAATTCATGCTTTAAAACAATAATTTTTCTTTCTTCTTTTTCTTATTACATAAGATATACATATTGACATGAGTACAATGACAATTATGAAGATTGAAACTAGTTACATTTTCCAACACGATGCACTTAGACATCAAATTGATATAAACCTCTTGTTTGCACTTGCTTGTTGTTAATAAATAAATCACAAGCACAACACATGACAATAATTTGACCAAAAAAAAAAATTAAGTCATTCAAAGAACATGTGTTCATCTCGTGACATCAAATTATAGTACTTGGATTTGATCACATATAGATCTAGATCAGATTGACAACTCAGAAGTGTATAATAGAACCACCTTACTAACAAATAACAACGAAAACTCATAAGAATATTGTGTTCTTGGACTTTATGATTATGTAAGGACTCATAGCCTAACATTCCCCCATCCAATCACAATTTTGAATAGTTATACCAATAAGACAAAAATTATGATTCCCATTGGAAAATGGGGGTGCTTCTGTTGAAGTGGAAACGTTGGGCCCATTTTTTCTTGAAACTTCTCTCTCTGCCAATTTTGGGTTCTCTAATCGAGTGCTTTCTCTGAGTGTTTTTCAGGGGGCATGGTTAGTAAACTCTTTGTTTTGTTTGGGAGGTGAAGGGTTTGTTCCTTTCTCGAATATGAGCAGGGTTCTACATGATGTAGAGTTGTAGAAGATCTTTTTAGAGGAATTGGTTTGGGAAGAGTTCCAAATGACCTCAAGTGATTTTTTGAAATCGTTTGTGGTGGACAGGGAGGGAATTGCATAGGCTTTTTTGTTGAATGTTGAGGAAGAATCGAATATGGAAGATGGCAGGGAGGAAGCTTCTCACACTCCTGTAAGGGTTTCATTAGCCTCCAAGCATAATAATAAGATAAATAAGGTTTTAAAGAGTGAGTTTGGTCTCGCTCCATATAAGATGAGCCTGGGTGTCGATGTTGAGATGGAAGAGGTGGAAGCTATGGTGACCAAGTTTTCGATTGGTAGAGTAAGGGGCAGAAAATTCAACCTTGATACCCTTAAGGAGTGGCTCTAGGAGGAAATATCTCCAAAGGTCCATGTTTTCTGACAGTTGTTCAAGCTAGATAAGGTTTGGATTATGTTAATTTTTTTCTCACACGAGGAGGCCTCTCTTATTGAAAATGTGAAAATTATATTGCAGTTAATCTGGCAATTATTCATCTATCTTTTAAACGATTACTTTTCCCAACAAATTAATTTATTGCAAACATTAAATAAAAATACAAACTGCAAAATTTCACCAATTAATAAACCACTAGAACTGAGAAAATTACACACATAAAATAGACACCAATATTTTTGGATGAATTGTCCTTGGAAAAATCCCAATGTGGGGAAATCGATTCTATAGATGATGATTTATTATTCTTAAGAAAATTTGTAATTGAAAATTACATAAAATGCTTGTTGTAAACTGGGAAAGCACCGACAAATTATTTTTTTCACTTCTATAAGCTAATTTGACCTCCTGGAAGAAAATTGGCCCCTCAAAATCAAATTCACCTTTTGTATGGCCTCAAATCGACCCACACGTGCAACCTAGAGGAAACTCGACCTCCACAGGCAACTCGCACCTCTTGGAAAACTATTTCGGCATCCACTGGAAAATCGATCTTCACTGGAAAACTTGGCTTTCCTTTTTATAAATTGACCTCGTTGGAAAATTCATCCTGTATTTGAAAAATGGACCTTCTTCTGGTAATTCAGACCACTAGAGAAATTTGGCATTTTGTAGAATAATTTGACCTCCCTCTGTCACTAAGAAACTATAAATCATTGTGAAGAAATTTATTTGGAAAATTCATCTTCAACCACTATTGAATCCCTCAATTGGTGTCCCATGCTATTATTGTGCCCTTTCTCAATCAAATTTTCTCTCTAAGGTGCCCATTGAGTTCTTCTTATAATATTTTTTGAGAAATCAATGGCCATGATCTAATAAAAATCGATGGATAATATCATCTTGACTTCATCAAATCACTTTTCTATAAGTCACTAAATAAAATTCAACTTGTCTCAATTAGTACTGATTAATTATCCATTTTCCCTAAGTTAGACTTAGGAAAATGATTATAAACTTGTTAATACTTTAATTAAGACATTTTCACTTAGAAAAATTAACTGGGTTTGGAGATAATTAATCCTCTTGTGCTCTTATCCTCATCGATACCACTTGAGACTAGAACACTTGTCTGAGCTACATAAACAAACACTCCCTCTTAGTGAGGAAGGTGTTCTACACAAGACCCAAATTATTTTTTAAGAAGATGAATCTCGCCTTCACCAAGGCCTTTGTCTAGATATTTTCTACCTACTTATATGTAGTTATATATTGGATTTGAACTATCCTGCGCTATACACAATCCTTGATGAAATGATATATAATTTATATATTCCTATACCTGTCATCAAACACTATATTCTCAGATAGTCTGATGTAACTCTAATTATCACAATGTATGACTAGTGTCTCCACCTTTTGACGAAACAAAGATACTAACAGCTTCCAAATCCAAAGGGCCTCGCATGTCACCATGTTAAGTGCTATATACTCCACTTTTGTAGATATTAGTTCAATAGACTTTTGCTTCCTATTGTACCAAGAGAATACTCTTGATCCATGTTGAAGCAACATCCTAAAGTTCTTTTTCTATTCATTGTACTGCCTTCCCAGCCTGCATCAATATATCCCATCAACCTAATACCATCACCTAGAGTATATTTTATCCCATACTTGATTGTACCTCAAAAATAATGCAACACATACTTTTTTGTTGTCCAGTGCACCCTCTTTAGTTCAACCATGAAGTGAGTCAAAGAGTTTTCTACAAATGATGTATTTGGCATGGTGTTGACCAAATACATAAGAGATCGAATAAAATATCTATATAATGTGGGGTCCACATCCTTCTCCTTAGATGTATCTAACTTCCTCCAAATGGTTATCATGGGTGTATAAATGGCTATACAATATTCCATCCCAAATATCATCAATATCTCGATGTAGTATTTCCCTTGTCCAAGGAAAATCTCCTCATCTTTCTGCCACACTTCCCTACCTAGAAAGTAGTGCATTAATCCCAAGTCTTCCATCTCAAACTTTGTTTCAATATCCCTCTTGCATTCATGCATGAGCCCCAATGAACCTATCAAGAATAAGTTGTCCACATATAGGACAAGAATGAGTACCTCACCCCCGACCATAAAATAGTAGAGGCTTTCATTTGCCTCACTCTTCACAAAGCCCATCCCCTACATGTATTTTTTTATGTGCTCATATCATGCCCTGAGATCCTACTTGAGCCTGTATAAAGTTATCTTCAGTCTGCACATGTGGGTATCGCTACTATGTGCTATAAATCCATCTGGTTGTTCAATGTACACTTCCTCTTCCAACTCATCATTAAGGAATATCATCTTGACATCCATCTGATGGATCTACCATCACATATGTGCTACATGTGAGATCACGACCCTGATATAAGTACACTTGACCACATGAGTGATTGTCTGTTCATAATCTATTACCTCCTTTTGAGAGAATCCCTTGGCTACAAACCTCACCTTGTATTTATCAATGCTACCATCTACACCATGCTTGATCTTGTATATACAATGTGATCCAACCACTACTTTATCTGTTAGTCTAGGAACCACCTCCCAAACATCGTTCTACATGATTGAGGTGTACTCCTCAAACATCACATCCTTCCACACATGTTTTTCTGGGACCTCCTAATAGTTGGAAGGCTCGTTATCCATGAGCTTACTCACTAATTCCATGTATCCAATCTACCTTTTTGGTTGTCTCTTGTAATATTCCTAATTTAGTTTAGCTAATTAGAATATTAAATTTTGTCTTCCTTAATTCATAGATGAATAAGAGGGTAGAGGGACCCATAAATCCTTTTAGTATAATAAAACCACTTCACCAATGTGAAAGTCGAACAACGCAGTAGTGGACGGGGGCAAGAGATCATGTGAACAACGCAGTCAAGGAGGAGGATATGGACCAAGAGAGAAGCACAGTTATGATGTGGGACCAGAGGTGTGAGGGTTCCACAAGTATAATAAAGAGGTGAGGGCGACCATAGAGAGCATTCTGGATTATTATTATTTTCTTGTCATTCACGACTTGAGCACACTTGAGCTGTTTAGCGAGTCTACGGTGATTTTTAGCACGAGGGTGTCTCCGAGCGTTGATCCTAACCTCATCCTTGAGGGACTTCGAGTGCCTACTTAGGAGAGGATTCTTGTTGTCGATGTGGGTTGATCTCATCATCCGGTATTCATGCCATTTGCAGACCCTTTAGTGTTGCGCAGTCACTCAGTGACTTACGCAGTCCAGTAGTAGAGTTCATCATAAGAGGGTGAAATTACATAGCATTTCTGCTTTGAATCTATTGAAGGGATCATAACTTCAATAGTTGGGCTTGGTATTACTTGCAGCTATTCTATCCTTCAGTTCAGCCCATAGTTCTGCATACCCAGCAGTTATGCATTGCAAACCCTAGGAGGGTGATTTTCCGAGGTTAGCCAATCTAGAAATCCTTTCTGGGTTATTCTAGGTTTTTCCCATAGAGCCCATATTATAAATCTTGGATTTTTCTGAGCATCAGAGCATCCTCATCTATGCAGTCCTATTCACCCAGCAACAGCATTTCCAGCAGGGTAGCACAGAGGAAGAGCTCCAATAGCATAGCACAGAGCAGTGTTTTCCGTGGGAGAACTTGAGGCCATTCCAACCTGCTTTTTCCGACTTGAGTGCCATTTATTTTGAGGCACTATTGTATTTTTTTCACCTCCATATTAATAAAATGGCTCGGTTGTTCTATCTATTTTTATGGTGTTTTCAGTTTCTTTCCATATTGTTGTCGTTTCCAGTTTATTGTGTTTTGTATTACGGTATTTTCCTATTTGTAATGTTACAGTCAAATCAGAGCTCATAGACTTGGCTCAGCCTATGGAACAGTCGGTCTATGACACCCAAAGATAGAGATTACATTACGGACCGGACAAGGAGATACAAAAATAGAGAACACAGAAATTCTTTGGAATAAAAAGCGACGGTTTTGCGTTGGATATTTAGGGAAAATGAAGATGAATATCAAAAATACTAGACATGCGTTTTGTGAAAAATAAACCAATTTAGTTTCCTTAGGGGATTTTTTTCCAAATTCGGTCTAGATTGAGAGAAACAAAAAATTCTCTGAGAGATACAAAAACAGAAAACGCAGAAATTTGCTGGGATAAAAAGTGACAGTTTTGCGTTGGATGTTTCAGGAAAATGAAGATGAATCTCTGAAATCCAAGACATGGGTTTTGTGCAGAACTGACCAATTCAATCTCTTTGTGGGTCATTTTTCCAAATTTGTTCTAGGTTGAGAGAAATGGAAGGTTATCTAAAGACGATTTTCTCAGATTTGTTGTGGCGACCGTTTTCCAAATTCTTCCAATTGCCATACCAGATTGAACTTGTGCCCAAAAATGTCTCAGCGGGAAGAACTTGAAAATTCTACTAGGAGCCTCAAGAGACTGGTGGGGCAGCTCGAAGAGTGGTTGTTAGCAAGGGAAGCAAGAAGAAACAGTATTTTCCAACCTACATATGAAGAAAATAAGAAGAACATGATTATTGAAAGAAACACTAATAATAATACTGCAGAGACGAAGATGGGAGGCAGAGTTAGTGATGAGATGAGAGAGAACATACTCATAAAAGACGAATTTCATCTAGCTACATTCCAGTCGATTGAGCATGAGGCTAATGGCACGCAGGAGTCACCCTTGTTGGAGTTGCCTTTGGTAGCCCTAGTAGACAGATTGGAGGAGGCAGTTGAGTAGACATGCATTGAAGAAGCATCTCGGTCTATGACAGAGCTTCAGAACAAAAACCACCTACATTTTACTAATGAACATGTCTTGCATGTTGGGTTGTCTATGGAGGAATAGTTGGAGGCTCATGTCGAGCCCATGATGGAGGAGGATGTGCAGCCATCCTTTCAACTACCCATTGATGAGGGACAACATAGAGACCACACGTTGGGATTCCAGCATAGTTCGCTTTAGAGGCATGCTAACAGGATCTACAACATTATCAGCCTACCCCTACACATTAGACTGAGAGAGGAAGAGTTTTCTAGACATACCAAAGGGGATGACCAGGATAGCAGTGCGCAACAGATGGGTGGGGTGCCAAGAGATGTATCCACCCTTGATAAGACGCTAGGAGATACAGTAATATTGGTCGATGGTCGCACATAGCAGTGCCATTAGTTTTGGGTTGACCTTCTTGCTTTGAAGGAGAAGGCCACATCAATGCAAGAGGTTATCCTATGGCAGAATGAGGAGCTGAAGGGCATGAGATTGGTTTGTGCCAAGTCAGTGGAAAAGTTGGACCACATTGGGGAATGGTTGGATTCCCTAATGGTGCAGTCAGAGGGCATGTTGGAGTGTCATATAAATCCCCTTTAGGCATACATAGACAGGGTGCAGCGCTCGCGGGATGGAAGGATTATTCTATGTGCGAGGATTCTTGCATTTGATTATTTTCTCAAGGTTGGATGGCGAGAGGTACTGAGATGGTACCCCATGGAGAAGGCTAGGCAGCTAGATAAATCCATGGCCACATTTCAACAGAGTCCATGGATTACCAGAGGGACATGAGGGCTAGATTACTGTTGGGATCCTGGTGGGATTTCCCATCACATGATAGATTTGGTAGGTGATGGTAGTCATTTCACGATGGGTTTGATGTTTGGGCGCACACACATTTTCATATCTCTATCAGAGCCCCAGACATCCCTAGTGACAAGATGGTTCGACAAGAGGGTACACCCTTTTCAGGAGCTATCTCAGCATATTGACCGTGCGAGGAGTCACAGGGAGATTAACCTACTTTGGCAGGAGTTGGTCGAAGGAGGTGGCATTGGCAGGCCACCAGATAGGGTAGGACGTAGAGACGGTGCTCTCTCATGGGTATATGGTACACTTGAGCTATGGAGGATAGGAGAAGTGATGTCATTGTCATTTTCATTGACATATGAGGAGTTGGTCCACTCTGATCCTTTAGAGCAGATGTGGAAATGTAGCCCAACTCATGGGGGGTTTACTAGCAGAGTGGTGGATATTTGGCCCATGCAGGATACTATACGGTACCAGATAATATAGTTGTATCCGAGGGTATCTGGTGGTGTACAGGGACAGGTTGCAACATACAATGGCATGATGAGGAGTGCGAAGACACTTGGTGGTATGTAGTGACCCATGATACAACGCAACATGCACTTGGAGTGTTGCCTCCAAGGGTACTTATGGACAAGGGCATTAGGTGTACCTTGGGATGCAACTCACCTAGGATTGATAAGGATATTTTTGAGCATCGGGAGACACCACGTTTAGCATAGACAGGGCTTCGAGGGTGTTATAGGTAGATCCGAGGCAGAGGGAGTGACATTCGAAGAATTACTCTTGAGCATTCAGGAAATAAGATAGAGTTGAGGAGGAAGGGACTTTGCTTCATCTATAAAGAAACTTGGAGGCCTCATCACTTATGCTTGAGTGATGCAAATGATGTGGCAGAGGTAGAGCAGCAGGACATTCCTTCTGTATGCCAGGATGAGGACTCCTCTTTAGATGAGTCCATGGGGTCATATGAGGATGCTTCTAGGGAGCATGAGCCATCATGTGGAGTTGACGACAGTAGGCCGGATTTGTCTTCCGACATGTAGGGTAAGAAGTAAGAGGACCCAATGAGAGATATTCATGATGATGAATCACTTGTGATGATTCAGCCTAAGCAGCATATGGTGGAGCATGGGACAGCTGAGGAGGAGGCTATGAAGATCATGCATGATAGTCCTTTGGGGGAGAAACAGATGGAGGCTCACAGTGAGTCAGTGTTAGATATGTTGCTAACCTTGGGGTTAGCCATTGAGGAGGAGTTTTCAAAGATGGTGGTGCATCCATCCTTAGGCCGGCCCATTGATGAGGTGCTGGTAGATGCACATACAGTTAGCAGGACTACAGTACTTTCATGGAGCAGCACTCTTTAGGAGTACATTGATGGGGCTTACAGCATACCTTGCCTAATTGGGCCTATTATAGAGAGGCGGGCCTTCATTTTTAGGCAATTCTCATTGAAAAGCATGATAGAGAAGCATGAGTTGAGTATGAGTTGGTGACCACAACCCAGACATTTTCTGTATGCAGATATCACCACGTTGGATTCTTTGACCGGGATAGACTGGAGGGAGATCATGAGTTGGTATCCTATTGATGGTACGATCTTCTTAGTCAAGAGCATAGCAGAGCATGGACCCGTAGACATGACAGATCCTACGGTTTACAGTTGGAAGTGGGGCACATGTCGAAAACCCTTCAACAGTCCATCCCGACTTTGAGAGAGCAGGATCAACATTAGATTGAGTCAGGGGTTGGATTGGAGAGAGGTGATGAGTTGGTATGCAGTTGGTGGGAAGCTTATACAGTCAGAGCTACGACACAGAAAGAGCCATGGAGCATTGATGCATGTTGGTGGTCTTCACCTCATGAGGCAGTAGCTACAACCAGATGTAGTGCACAGTCTAAGCTAGGGGACTTGGGCGATGATCAGCCATGGTGGCATTGGGATCTAGGAGGATTGATTGATGATAGGTGTGGTGAGAGATCAGTTTGGGATCTCGGCATTGAGGGGTTTGTTCTGGGTAGCCCAACACAGGGGCATAGACACACTGAGGGGTTTGTGTGGGATTGGGGCATTGGGTCTCAGTTGCATCTAGCCAACAAGGTGGCCCACATCCTTGCAGTTGCTTGAGGACAAGCAACGTTTTGGTGGGGAGGACTGTAATATTCCTAATTTAGCTTTTAGCTAATTAGAATATTAAATTTTGTCTTCCTTAATTAATAGATGAATAAGACGGTAGAGGGACCCATAAATCCCTTTAGTATAATAAAACCACTTCACCAGTGTGAAAGTGGAACAATGCGGTAGTGGAGGGGACCAAGAGATCATGTGAACATCGCAGTCAAGGAAGAGGATATGGACCAAGAGAGCAGCATAGTTATGATGTGGGACCAGGGGTGTGAGGATTCCACAAGTATAAAAAATAGGTGAGGGAAACCATATAGAGAATTCTAGATTATTATTATTTTCTTGTCGTTTACGACTAAACCACGCTTGAGTTGTTTAGCCGAGTCTGTAGTGTTGTTTAGCACGAGAGTGTCTCTGAGCTGAGATCCCAACCTCATCTTCGGGGGACTTCGAGTGCCTACTTAGGAGAGTATTCTTGTTGTCCATGTGAGTTGATCTCACCATATGGAATTCAAGCGATTTCCAAAACCTCTAGTGTTGCGCAGTCACTCAATGACTTATGCAGTCCAGTAGCAGAATTCATCATAAGAGGGTGAAATTCCATAGAATTTCTGCTTGGAATCCATTGAAGGGATCATCCCTTCAATAGTTGGGCTTGGGAGTACTTGCAGCTTATATGTTATCCTTTAGTTCAACCCATAGTTCTGCATACACAACAGTTATGCATTGTAAACCCTAGGAGGGTGATTTTCCGAGGTCAGTCAATCTGAAAATCCTTTCTGGGTTATTCTGGGTTTTTGCCATAGAGTCTGGATTTTTATGAGCATCAGATAATCCTCATATACGTAGTCCTATTCACCCATGAACAACATTTCCAGTAGGGCAACGCAGAGGAATAGCTTTGGCAGTGCATCAGAGAGCAATGTTTTCAGTGGGAGAGCTTGAGGACATTCCAGCCCGCTTTTGTCGGCTTGAGTGCCATCTATTTTGAGGCACTGTTGTATTGTTTTCACCTCCATATTAATAAAATGGCTCAGCTATTTTGTCTATTTCTATGTTGTTTTCAGTTTATTTCCATTTTTTTGTAGCTTCCAGTTTATTATGTTTTGTATTACTGTCTTTTCCTATTTGGAATATTACATCTCTACTCTCCCCTAATCATCCTAGGAGTCCCCACAAACTCTTGAGCATCCTTAACTATTTTTTGAACCTCTTGGTTCCTCCTGCCAACTGTAGATGGTGGAATTTGGACTTCCACATCCTCCTGATGCATCTCCCTAATATGCTACTCCATGCTTTGTGAACTCTCTGGAGCACCCGTACCTGAGATGGTGCTCACACTAGTAACAATAATCATACTATCTAGATCCCTTGTTGGTTGCTAACTATAATCAATTATTGTTGGAAAATATCTAGACCTCCTATATGCATTTTCCTCCATGAATTGCACATATCTCTTAAAAATTATCCTCCTAGTCCCTACAATAAATATCATGTATGCATTTGAGGTATCACTGCAGCAACCAAAGTACCCCCTCTCTATAGTTTGATCCAACTTAGAACATGTTTCTCCTGGAATGTGACAATAAGCTAAGCTTCCAAATAACTCGAGGTGACTAACATGTGGATTCTCCCCTGTAAACGCTTCCTCTAGTGTCATATTTCCCAATGCATTATGTTTGACTTTGTTTTGAATATACAACATAGTACTGCATGCCTCTTCCCATAAGTATCATGGCATACATACATCATGCCCCTAGCTTCCTCTAATATTGAACAATTATTTCTCTCAACAACACCATTTTGTTGTAGGTTGTAAGGAACTATCCACTCTCTCTTGAACCCCTCCCTAGTGTAGAACTCCTGGAATTATTTCCCTATCAGTATTTTCCCCCATTATCTGACCAAATAACCTTCACCTTCCCGCTTGTCAAATTCTCCACAAGATCTTTCAACTCTTGGAAGCGAAAAAATACCTCATCCTTGGTCTTCAAGAAGTATATGTAGGTACTCCTAGAGCGATCATCAATAAATGTAGCAAAATATTCATACCCTATGAGAGACTAAGTCAACATTGGACTGAATATATTAGAATGAACTAAATCAATAACACCTTTGGATCTGGTGTCACTCATTGGAGAATTTTCCTTAAGAAACTTCCCCAATACAAATCCCTTGCACACATCATTGTGCTCCGTGCTCACCTCTGTAACACTTGTCACTATCTCCAGGAGCAACTTAAATGCCCCATGATGGATATTTCCCATCCTCCTATGCCAACTTTCTCCTTGATATCTCATATCATTGTTTTTTACCAGTGCCTTCGGAGTATCCATCTGCAACCTATAAATTTTGTCGCTCCTGACTCCAATCACTTTTGCTAACTTCCACTCCTGGTGCTTTATCAACACTTTCTTCCCTCTAAATTGTAAATTGTACCCATTATATTGTAGGATAGAAACAAAAATTGAGTTCATCCCCATTCTTATCACATGCAACAAATCATGGATAGGAATTGGTTTGTCAAACTCCCTTTGAAATAGAATAATCCCCCTCCCAACTGGATTGCACTTGGACTTGTTCCCCATCTCAATCTGGAACCTTATATACTCCTCCTTATATCTAGAGAAGTAATCCCTAACTCCCTTCATATGGAATGACACCCCACTATCTATATACCAAACACCCTGTGAGGTTGAGCTAGTCACAAGCTATGAGTGATAAATCTTATTCCATCTAGTTAGAAAGCTCATTTGCATTTGTTGAAGTTTTCCTTTGCTTCTTTCCCTTATCACCTTTCTTCCTCTGCAGGAAATTTCAAAAATAGTGGCCAAATTTGTGACAGTCATAACACTTGACCTTTGAAAGGTCCTTCTTCTTGTCTCCCTTGGAGTTGGACCCTTTATTTGAACCCTTATTTGCTTTGGCCTTCCCCGCAAGAGCCACCTTTTCCTATTCTCCCTCACCCTACACTTTGGTATTGTTGGTGCCACTGACGATACTCCTCCTAAGTCCTTCCTGGGTAAAATCTGACCAGTCTTATGCAAGATGGGAGATCTTTTCTTCCTGTAATTACTTGTACAAATACATCCCAATCCTTAGAAAACCCATTGAGGCTTGTCCTGGCGAGCTCATCATCTTCAATATTCTCACCAACACTTGCCAACTCTTCCTTGACACGTTTCACCATGGTAAGGTATGAAAAAGTTGCTTAGCCCTTGTTCTATTTCATGGTTCAAAGTTTCTCCCTTAGGATCAACTTCATGTTCACACTAGAATATTGATAGAGTTTATAGACTGCATCCCACATCTTCTTCCCTGTATCCTCTTATGATAATTGAGGTACTATGGGGTCCTTAAGCCTATCCAAAACAATTTGTTGAATCTTTTTGCATCTTCCTTCTTGTAAGTGAGGAGTTGTGCTACATTTGTTGGTATCACTATAACACTAATTTCATATTCCCTGAGACCATTCTCCTCCAAGATCAATAGGATTTTTTATTTCCATATTCCAAATTTCGATGCTCCCTCTAATATTTTTTGATATCGCAAACCAATTAAAGCCATATGAAACCTTTAGAATAATATAAGAAATCTCCAAGTAAATCGAAATAGATTTTATAAACCCTCGGTTTTCTATCCTATCCCTTGCATTTATCTTCTCAAATAATTTTCTTCAACTCAAATCCGATTTGATACCATGTGAAAAATCTATTGAATTTAATCTAGTAATTATTCACCTATCTTTTAGTAGGATTAATAATTAATACAAAGCCATTGGGATGAAAGCTCTGCGGTTTGCTTGGGATTTGTTAATTTTGGGCAACTAGATCCAAACTCCATGTTGTGATGCTCATATGAAGATGCTAATATTTTTATTGGATTCCTCTTCCAGAGAGGTGCAAGATTTATCTAAAGATCATCTTGATCCGATGAGCAGAACATTTATTTTGAATTAATTCCACTTATGTGCAAGGTCGGCCAAAATTGTAATGGCCCCAATAGATGTGTCACACACCCTCACTGATGGATATATATATAGGTCAACGTTGGAGGTCATTTTCACCATCACTCGTCACACATTCTCTCTCATCATCTGATTGGTTTGATCATCATCTTGGAGGCTCTTCTTCTCTCACACGTGGGAAAATGCAACAAAGGATTTTCTGGTTTTTGACCTAGGGTTTCAGTGCAAATTTGACCAGCGTTGACTTTAGTCAACGCATGGTCAACTTGACCTCAAACTCTTCCAAAATTCCGATTACCGCAGTTCACATTTTTAGGCACAAAAGTCAAGGCTAAACGTTGACTTTAACTTGGCTGCATTGACTTTTTGTTGCTATTGTTTTGCGTTGACCGTTGACTGGACAACGTTTGTAGAAATTTGAATAATTTGCTGAATTATTCACCGAGATTATCCTGGTCACATACTATTTGAGCTTCATACATAACACATAATCTCTTCTACGCATTAATCATCACATGCGGTAAATAAAAACAACAAGGATAAAAACATTCACAGCACATAGAAATTCAACACATATAAGAGCAGATATACCTGGGGAAATCTTAAGGCCTGAAAACCAGTCATTTCTTCGTATATTATAATGAAGAAGAATCATGTAAAAATCTCAGTACAATACTCCTCACAAGTACTCAGTACTGTCTCCAAAAGTTACACACAAACTAGCTCAGTTTTGAACAAGTCACGAGTTCAAAACTCCTCCACTGTTTTCCTGCCTCTACTGCGCAATCCAAGATGAGAGAATGAATGGAATGAATTCGAATTCCCTTGGCTTTAACTGCGCAATCCTCATTGGCAATCTCCTCCAATGATTGTGAAAATCTCATGCACACTATAGTCACAACTAATAGTAGACTCCACCCTTTCACCCACCTCTAACACTGGTCTCCACTGAACTGTCCATGCATTGCAGTTAACTGATGTGTTCTTTAGTTGATTTATGAGTTAATAATTAGTGAATTAATTAATAATTAATTCACACCACTCATCACTAGTGTATTTTTCAATTAGACTAAATACAACTAGTTCAACTAAGTTAAACCGAACACAACTCCACCAACTGTCTCATCAACTCCACCAAACTCTGCCACATGAGTTCTAACTGAAGTCAACCATGAAATAGCTCAACTAACCCATAGGAAAAGAATATTTCCTTCTTTCAGCTCCATGTGCCACATCCAAGCATCAAACTGAAGTGTTTCAAGAGGATAAGATAATGTTTATAGTCTAAATATTATTAAGGGTTAATAATATTTGACTGTTCTATTTTTAGCCTGGCAGTCTAAAAATAGATTCTGCCCAATGTCTAAAAATAGAGGTCCATCTATTTTTACCAATCACTAATCATCCACATAAATAACATCCTAACTATAGACTATGATCCATATGTTCAAAATAGATATAGTCTAAAATGACTTTGCAAAATCACCTCGTGGTCCCCACCTTAATAGTGGATCACTTTCCAACCAGATCGTGAAAGAGAGTCAGATGCCTCTGTACTGCTTGTTAAGCATCTTCTAACAAATGCTGACTTTTGTTAACTCATAGAGCTAAGTTCTAGAGTGATTGTATTTCACAATAATCGTAGAGACTTTGTTGGTTGAAGCATATATTTTACCACTGTAATGCACCACAACACATATATTTTTTTGATCAAGTTAAGTGTATTTTTGGCTTGTCTTCTGTCGATCTATTGGTATGTTTTATCAGCATTTTACTTTCTTGTTTATGTGATTGCTAATTGATATTGGGTATAAAATTAAAGTTGCATCAAGCATAGAACATCTACGAAAATGTATAGGATTTCTCTATGGAAAACCTAAGCCCTGAGGCCCTGGCTTCGGGCCTATAGATTATGATGCCCCACAATTCTATCCAGTTTTTTGACGTCTCTTCCTCTCTCGCCCCCGGGTCGGTTGATTCTATTGCTCTCTGACTCAACATATTTTTTCTTCAGATAAGGTAAGGATCCCTCTCTTTTAAGTTTTTTATTGTTTCACCCTGGTCAGTGGGCCGCCATGGTCGATCCATCCCAAAACTCTCATCTTGCTCATGAGGTTTCTGCATTCAACAACCTAGTAGCCAATGGTCCCAAATCTAAAAAATCCTATTCATCCAAATTCGTTAAGAAGCTATATGACATTCCTAAAGTTGTGATCTCTGCCCCCCATGCCTGATCTAGAGCTCTACAACTTGTTGATCATGGTTTGATTGAAAAATTGGCTGGTATTTGTTCCTCTCCAAAATTTGTTAGAACATGGATCAAGAACAAATGGAAGCCAAAAATGAAATGGTAAGTGGTTCCCTCCTTTTTTGGGAAGGGTTTTTTCACCTTTTATTTTGAGCTAAAGGAAGACATGGATCTTATTTTCAAAAATGGAAATTACTTCATGGGTACCCAAGAGTTGTACTTGGATAGATGGAACCACAATTTCAACTCAAACTGTGATATTCCCACGCAAGTCTTAGTTTGGGTAAAATTTCCCTATCTTCCTCTTCACTACTGGAATGATGCAACTTTAGGTTTATAGGAAATTCCCTTAGGAAATATATTGACTATGTCGAACCTCGGGAAGGGTTATTTTCCTATGCCCAAATTTGTTTAGAATTGGAACTGGAAAAAAGGTTGTTTGCAAAAATTAATTTATGTATGGATGATTGGATGCACATCCAAGAACTCGACTACTATCAATTACCATTTAAGTGTCGAATCTTCCATGAATATGGCCACTTTGCAAGGAATTTCTCCAAATCTCGTACTCCCATTAATAATTAGAGTGATTAAAGGGGCCAATGGAAAAAATCTAAAAGAAGACGTGGTAGTAACAAGAAACAAGGTTTGCATCTAAGGAAGAGCACTAAGGTCTCTCAGGATGGGACAATTCCTAACAACAAAAAAAGTAACAAGGAAGGCACCAATCTCTCTGGTAATAAATCAAGTAAAAATAAATTTGAAACCTTAACAGACCTATACAAGGAAGAGACTGCCCAAAAATTTGCAGAACTAATTTCTCAATCAATGTTGTGTCATGGTCTAGATAAATTCCCCAAAGAGGAGACTCAAGCTCCTGAATCATCTCAAAATTCCTTAACGGACCCATCGGAAGATGATGAGGACAATTATGTTGTGTAACCAGCTCCAAAAAGAGAATAAAAGAGATATAAACGCCTTAGAAATGAGCCACTTCGAGGGGGAAACCTCCAATACATTACATAAATGAACAATTCTTGGATGATACAAATGAACAAAACCTCCTTCTATATATAGGAGTCCATGGGGCCACAATATAATCCTAGTGGGGCCACAATGTAATCCTAGCCGACCTAACAATAATAATGTAAGGGCACAATAAGAACAATATGGGGGTTACAGGGGTACAATAATAACAATAAGGGGGGCTACACTAACATAATAAGGGGCTACACTATTAATATAGGGACTTAACATGCCCCTCTCCTTCGAACAAGTGTTGTCCTCAACGCTTGATTATTTCTTGATGCTTCTGTATAAAATTCTCATCCTCCCATGTGGAATCTTCTACAGGAAAGTTCTTCCACTTGCTGAGATACTCTGAAATTGATCATACTTGTCAAGTTCTTGTTTTTGTGACTGCTTCAGAACTTCTTTTGATATGATGTTGATATTCCTGTTGTTTCATTAGATTCTGCACCAAATTTAGGTTATTCTTTGAGAGTTGGAGAACTTGTTGTTGATGCTCGATGTCATCTTCCACTAATTTATCATCCATATTAGCTATTATTTTATCCTTCAAACCATCTAACTTAGCCTCCATTTTTTCTTTTAAACCATCTATGTCAGCTTTGGTTGCTCTTCGTAAGATCGAAATTTGTTACACTTGGTACCGTAATTTTGATATCTCAAACTGCAATTCTTCCACTTCATGCATCATAGTATATATTTCTGAGGGCTTAATGGGTGTTGAATTCTTTTTATGAGGCATTTCAGAACGCAATACTGAAATATATGCTTAATGGGCCCTTGGAATCATTTCAAACTGATTTTTCAAACAAGATTTATGCAATTCGGGAAAAACAATACACACCTTTTACTTGCTTTAAGGAGCTCGATATTGAAATTGAATTATGTCTGTAATTGAAAATCTTAGATATCTGAAATTCAGCCCTGTAGTAGCCCTCTGAAGCTTCTTTCAAATGCCACAGGTCTGACTTGATTTGGATTCTCCAAGACAAAGTTGTGTCCAATCTCCCACAATGACCTAATTCTGGACTGGTTCAGTAGAGCGAACTTGTACGACTTGCCACGTGTCACTGTTTTGTCCTTTGTCTCTGAAATTGATAGCCAAGAAACTATAGTTCGTGTGATTGCAACCAATTTTTACGGCACTCCAATTCGATCGCCATAGAGAGAGTTATTGAAATTTTCTCACGATCACCTCTTTGAGATGAAATTCAGGAGCCTGAAAAAGCACTACCTTCCACAGATCATATCTCCAAAAATATTGTGAACCAAGCTCTGAAATTTTTTGACGAATTTCTTCAGGATTTCAGCTTCGCACCATATGAATTTCAGATTCTGAACCTTCGTAGAAAAAAATTTATAGCGCAAATTCCACGATGACCTGTTTAGGAGCCTGAAAAAAGACCTGACTTCCACAAATCATATCTCCGAAAATATTGCGAACCAAGCTTTGAAATTTTCATACAAGCTTCCTCAAGATTTCGGCTTCGCACCCTAAAAATTTTAGCTTCTAAAACTTTTTAGAAAAAAATTTATAGCGAAAATTCCATGATGACCTGTTTGGCGCAGCGAAACCCTAGAATCCAAAGCTCTGATACCAAATGTTGTGTAACCAGCTCCAAAAAGAGAAGAAAAGAGATATAAACGCCTTAGAAATGAGCCACTTCGAGGGGTCAACCTCCAATACATTACATAAATGAACAATTCTTGGATGATACAAATGAACAAAACCTCCTTTTATATATAGGAGTCCATGGGGCCACAATATAATCCTAGTGGGGCCACAATGTAATCCTAGCCGACCTAACAATAATAATGTAAGGGCACAATAATAACAATATGGGGGTTACAGGGGTACAAAAATAACAATAAGTGGGGCTACACTAACATAATAAGTGACTACACTATTAATATAGGGACTTAACATTTGCAAAAATTAATTTATGTATGGACGATTGGATGCACATCCAAGAATTCGACTACTATCAATTACCATTTAAGTGTCGAATCTTCCATGAATATGGCCACTTTGCAAGGAATTTCTTCAAATCTCGTACTCCCATTAAGAATTAGAGTGATTAGGGGGGCCAATGGAAAAAATCTAAAAGAAGACGTGGTAGTAACAAGCAGCAAGGTTTGCATCTAAGGAAGAGCACTAAGGTCTCTCAGGATGGGACAATTCCTAACAAGAAAAAAAGTAACAAGGAAGGTACCAATCTCTCTGGTAATAAATCAAGTAAAAATAAATTTGAAACCTTAACAGACCTATACAAGGAAGAGACTGCCCAAAAATTTGCACAACTAATTTCTCAATCAATGTTGTGTCATGGTCTAGATAAATTCCCCAAAGAGGAGACTCAAGCTCCTGAATCATCTCAAAATTCCTTAACGGACCCATCGGAAGATGATGAGGACAATTATCTCTCATTAAAGGAAGCTACAGGTCCATCAAGAATACCCAATTCAATAGATGAAAAAATCACAAGCTGAAAAGATCATAGAGACGGATAGGAGAATCAGGTGTGTTGGAAGAGAAACTAACAGGGAGATTAGGGTAGCTCAAGTGGAAAACGAAAACGAATCGGGTCATCAAAGCATTATACCCAAATAGTTGGCAGACCATGGTAATAAAGACGGGAAAAAAGGAGGCATTGCAGGCCCCGTAAAGGGGGCTCCTCTTCCAAAATGTAAGTAATTAATATAGTCTCCTAGAATTATAGGGGTCAGGGAGCTAAAAAAATAATATCAGAGGAAATATATATGCTTCTAAAAAACCAACATTATTCCTCTTCCAAGAGACTAAATTATGTGAAAATGACTTCTCATCTAGACATAACAAGATTTTGAATAAGAGAAACCATCTCGTGGTTAGTTCTCGAGGAGCTTTCAGAGGTTTATGCACACTATGGGATCCCATAAGCTAATTCTCATGAATAGAAAAAAACCCAACACTAGATTTCTTCTATGTCTAGAATTTTGGCCATTGATCAGGTATGCTGAATTTTCAATCTCTATATGCCCATTTCCTTTAGAGAAAAACAAGACTTCTAGACCTTCTTAATGGAACTAATAGACACAACTTTTGGCACTAATTTCATCTTTGGAGGAGCTTTTAACACTATTATTTAGCATAAAGAAAAAAGGGGTGGATATCTAGACATGGATCCACATAAAGAATACATGGAGGATATTATTATCAATCTAAATATGATTGATATAAATCCCTCTAAATTGCAATATACTTGGAATAATAAAAGGACGGGGCTGAGGCACATAATCGCGAGCATGGACAAAATTTTGGTCGCAGATTCTATTCTCTCTCCAATCCTCGGACTTCAATCTTCCATCCTCTCCTAGAACGAATCAAACCACAAGCCCTTCTTATTAAAAATAACCACTCCCCAAAACTACATTCCCGTCCCCTTTAGGTTCTCTTCTTTGTGGCCTCGGTCTCAAGGATTTTTTGAGGAGGTTGCAGTAACGTTTTGGAACAAGTTGGTGGAAGGGATTCCAATTGGTATATGGGATATTAAGGTCAAAAGGCTCAAACAAGATATAAAACGATGGTTCAAATAGGGAAGATTGACAAATCATACATCGTTGCAATATCTGGAGAATCAAGTCGTAAATATCCAATTCCAAATAGAATATTCCCATATTACAGAAGATCTCTTGCGTCAGGAAGTCCAAACGTTCAATTCTTATCATGATTTCCTTCATCAGGAAGAGGAGCACTGGAGGCTCAAATCAAGAAGTTTATGGTGAAAATCTGGAGATAGGAACACAATTTTTTTTTCATAATCAGGCCAAAAACTGAGAATGAGAAAATAATATCGCAGAAATTTACCACCAAGGTATTAAATTATAAGACTTACAATTGATCCAAGAGGCAGCAGTGGAGCATTATAACAGTCTGTACAAATCTCTGGTTCATTCATATGAATAAGAAGATCATTATATGTTAGAGCATATTCCTAATTTAGTCTCTAAAGATGTGAACAATTATCTTATTGCACCCCCTCCATTTAAGAAATCAAGCAGCCAATATTTTCCTTTCATATGGAAAAGGCATCAGACCCTGATGGTATCCTAACCCTCTTCTTCCAGTATTTCTAAGATATTATTCACAAATAATTAAAAAGAATGATTGTTTATTCACTCAATCATTTTTGCATGGGAGGAGGTATCAATTCTTCTTCTTTTTCTCTCATTCCCAAAGAAAACAATCTTTCATCCTTTGTCGGATTCCAACCAATTTCATTATGTAATGTTTCCTACAAAATACTCTCGAAATTTTTAGCCATTAGACTTAAAAAGTTTCTTCCTCATATCATTAATGAAAATCAGGGAGGATTTTCCTAGGAAGGAAAATCTTTGAAAATGTGATCATGATCCAAGAAGTGGTAGATTCCAATTGGCGAAGAGGAGAATAATAGTATGGTCATAAAGCTTGATATTAATTTAATAGGGTTCACCACTGATTTCTCTTCAAGGTAATGAAGAAAATGGGATTCCATGAAAAAATTCATTCAATGGATTGGCCTTTATATTGGTTCTCCATGGATTTCCACGTTGATTAATGGTAGATGAACTTGTTTCTTTAAAGCATCCAGGGGTTTGAGGCAGGGTTGTCCCTTTTCTCCTTTCCTATACATTATTATGGTTTGTTATTTGAGAAAAATATTGGAGTATGAAAAAAATATTTGGAATCTCCCGGGAATTCACTTCTTTGATGAAGTTAAAAGCATCAACCATGGATGGTTTTTCGATGATAAGATCCTTCTGGGAGGGGCATTTGTGGTGATTTCCAAAAGATACACAAAGTTCCTGGATAGATTTCTATCATCCCCTTGAGGTTTAATAAATGATACCAAATATCATATTTATTCTTGGAACATTATCACAATTCGAAGAAAGAATATTGAGGATTTTCTCAGGTTTAAAGCCAGCAAGGACTGGACTGAATTCAAATATTTTGGAATGCCTATTTGTATTAAGAAGCCCTCTTAAAAATCTTGGTAGGGATTTTTTGATAAGATTAAAATTAGAATGGAGAAGTGGGGTTCTAGATGGCTCAATCTAGTTGGCAGAGTTGTCTTGTCTAAGGTTGTGTTATCTGTTGTCCCTTTGCTTCAGTTCTCAACCTTATTTTCTCCCAAAAGAATTTCAAGCAAGCTCAAGACTTATCAGAGAAAATTTCTATGGGAAGCAGGTAAAACCAACACAAAAAAATTTCATTTAGTCAAATGGAATATGTTTAGAGTGCCTAATCCTCACAGATTCCTGGGTATCAGAGACTCTGATTTAATAAATATTGCAATCAATGCTTAAAATTATTAGACGATTAGCTTCTTGCATGTCATGGCTCTCCTATTGGGAAGCTTCTTATGGAAGCCTCCCCTTTGATTAAATATCACCTCTGTTGGATCCCTGGGAATAGATATAATATTAATATTTGGGAAGATTCCATCCTCAATGGTCCTCTGTTGGAAAATGACAAATTTTTGCACCCCTTGATGGTATACATGCACTCTCAAGGTATTCCTACATTGGCTAATATTTCTTCATGGGATAATGATGGATTGTTGAATAATTTGAATCTAGGGATTCTTATGGATGATTTAAAGCCTCTAGGAGAAAATATAATTAAGAAATTGGTTGGAAGGGCTCCCATTAATTGATTTCAGTAGGACAAGTTGGGTTGGAAATTTTCTATGTACACTGTCAAAAAAGGGTATATGGACAAGTTATTTAACTCCCAAATTCCTCCCAAATCCTCCCTTTGGAATAAAATATGGAAACCTAATGTTATTCCTAAGGTAAAAATCATTTTTTGGTTGCTTCTCCAAAAAAAAAAATATTGCCTCTAGATAACATGTAGAATAGGGGCATTCTAGGCCCCTCAATATGCCCTCTGTGTGAAAAGCACAAAGAAACTATTTCACATTTGTTTATAGATTGTACATATGTTAAGTTGGTTTGGTCTCTCATTATTAGCCCTATTTCCTCTAGGTTGAGATGGCATTCCCATTTGAAAATTGTCTTCTCTTCATGGCACAAGAAGTATGTGGGCTCCATTCAATCCAAATCCTCCATGAAATCCTTTTGGATCGCCTTTCAAAAGTATATTTATTGGCAGGTTTGGATCTCTAGAAAATTAACTATTTTTAAATCATCTCGACTCTCTGCCAAATATATGGCTCTTAAGGATCTATCTCTATGCCTGGAGACAAATCCCCTTAGTTTGGATTTCCCTTAGACAATCTTGAGTCTCTTTGTGTAGGCTCTCTTTCTCCTCTATTGGAAATATTGTCATCAATGGCAAAGGAGCACAAAGGAGCAGCACTTGAACTATGAAAAAGGAAAAGGCAGCAAAGGAAAAAAAAAATCAAAGGCAACAAAGGTAGCTAAGAAGCAAATTCAGCAAAGGAAGATAAGGTAGACAAGGAGCAAATGCAACAAAGAAGCAGATGCAACAAAGAAGCAGTTAGGGCAGAAAAGGATCAAAGGCACCAAAGAACCAGAGGTAGAAGAGAAGCAGTTAAGGCAGAAAAGGAGAAAAGGCAGCAAAACAACAAAGGAAGAGTCGTGAACGAGTGGATCAAGTCATGAACATGGGAAAAGTAGTGAGTAAGGCGTGCAACAAGCGTGATAATCCCAAGTCGGAGTGAATAAATAATAGAAGAACAAGCTCAGGAGAGATCAGCGCATTTAGAAACTAAATAAAGCTCAGGAAGGATAGTGGAGATGCAGAGTAACGGTGGTCGCAGAAAGAAGAAAAATCGACAAAGGCAGAGAACACTTAGAAGAATTCCAAGGGAGGCGATCAGAGGGCAAAGATTGAATCGCAGAATCGAAGTTTTAAGATTTAATGGCAGAGATCAGAGCGGGCGGAAGAGATGAAGAAGATTCATGTGAAGGATGAGCAGACGGTCAGGATTAGATCACAGCAGTGAAGGCGAGAGATGAACAGATGAGATAACATCGCAAGTTAAGTTGGGAAGGAAAATCGGATTTGCAAGCAGTAGCGAGGACTGTAGATCTGGTGCAGATCAACGGTGACAAACACATCGCAACCGTGAGAATATCGCACATCGCAAGGTATAGTGATTACGGTTAAGACTTCGCAAGTTAAGTTATTTAACTTGCGATGCAAAGTGGATCGGCAAGGAGACAAGCGTGGACCGTCAGATCCAACGAAGATCAACGGCAGACGACGAATCGCGAGTTCGCACATTGAAAATTTTAGCGGATCATGCTAAGGCTTCGCAAGGAATGTTAATTTGTTTGTGATGCGATAAGGTTAGAAAATTGAGATGCGGTGAAAGGGAGGAGCCATGTGTCGATACTACGCATTAGTGCACATCGCAGATTTTATGTTTTAAGGTTCACACAGTAAGTTATGTTAGATGCGATGTGGTGAAAGGTAGGAGCCATGTGTCGGCACTGCACATTAGCGCACATCGCTGATTTTATATTTTGTGCTTAAGGTTCGCACAGTAAGTTAAGTTGGATGCGATGTGATGTGATTGCATATCGCACAAGACAAGATATACGATTAGTGCTAAACGTTAAAAGTTGTGGGCAAGCGAAGTGCGATGTACTATGATTGGTCAAGTATTGTGGGACCCGATAACCCCTGTTCCACATATCTTATGTGCGTTCTGTTATAAATTATGTGATGTTTTATCGCTAACGTACATATGTGGAATAAACTCCAATATTGTACTCTGTTGCGTTAAAAGGGAGTTTATGTGGGCCATGACCCACAGGTCCGCGGGGTTTGTGTAAAGAAGTTGGCCAAGATGAAAAGTGTCATGTAGATGCGGTTGTGTGTTGAAAGAAAAGACTGAACACAGCAAGAAAAGGCTCAGGAAAGAAAAAGGACCCGAAGCTCATGCAAAACAGTGCAACAGCATGGGTCGATTCGAGTAAAAAGGCAATCATGTAACACAGTTGGAATATAACTACATAAACATAAAAGACAAACGGACAGCGAGCAGAAGAGGAAAAACACACAACAAATCTAAGAAGCTGAAAGGGCTGAGTGAAATATTTGATTGTAATTGTAAATGTATTAATTATTCTATATTGTTTGTGATGCAAAGGCAAGTCTCCAAGGAAAAGCAAAACTCCAATTAATATTGAAACGAGTGTATATATTGTTGTAACATCCTGAATATACCGAGTGAGGAAATGAGTGGGTGGAAGGCAAGAGTCATGCCTATTCACTTCATATTCCCATATAGAATTCAAACAACCATGATGTGATCTCTATAAATGATGTTATTGTAATATGCATATAGAGGTGAGAGAGTGGAAGAATGAGAAAGAGCAGATAGAGATGATGTGCAGATCCAGAGCTGTTATGAAGTAGATTTGAAGGCTGGAAGGGCAACATTGAAGGAGTAAAACAGAGTTGATATCCAGGTAAATCAGCATATGATTTTATTGTAGTGTGAGGGAGTTGGTGCTTCCATATCAAGTTGTAGCTTGATAGATATCCAGTTGGAGTTGGTTGAGGTAGGAGCCTATTGTGGGTTATAGCTTGCAGAAAAATACACAGGAGTTGGTGCTTCCATTTCAAGTTGTATCTTGATAGATGTCCAGCTGGAGTTGGTTGAGGTAGGAGCCTCTTGTGGGTTGTAGCGTGCAGAAAATAGATGGGAGTTGGAGCTTCCTTGCAAGTTGTAGCTTGTAGAATTTGAAGTAGTAGCCTCCTATAGGTTGGAGCCTACAGAAATAAGTGGTGAGAGGGAGTTGGAGCTTACCTTTGCATCACGACAATAATAATATGTGGTTTTCTCCCTTATGGGTTTCGACTTATATCTGTTGTCTATGTGCTAGATGATTATGTGTTGATGTGATGTTTTAATCTGCTTAATTACTTGCTCTACACACATTAAATTTGTTGATTAATTATGTATTAAGCTTATTATGAACTGAAGGTGTAATTGAGTTGAATGAAAAGAGTTTTAAATGTACATGAATGTACTAAACTGATTCACCCCCCCCCCCCCTCTCAGTTTAGCTAAGAGTTCATCAATTGTTATCGGAGCTAGTTCCTTCTATATTAGTTTAACAACTGGAAGGAGATCCTAGGTCCCCAAAATGGTTAGCCTAGAAGGATTCTCAACAAATAAAGCCCCATTGTTTACTGGCACAAACTATACCTTCTGGAAAATAAAAATGAAAGCCTATCTAATGTCTCTTGGATTAGAAGTTTGGATTGCAATAGAAGTAAATTATGCACCAAAGGATACTGACACAGAGAAAGAAGCCAAACAAGATTTCATAGCTAATGCAAAATCAATGAATGCACTCTTGAGCAGTCTGTGTGAGTCAAAATTTATCAAATTAATGCACAGTAATACTGCCAAAGATATATGGGATACCTTAGAAAATATCCATGAGGGAGATAAAATGGTGAAGATGGCCAAACTGCAAGCCTATAGAACTCAGTTTGAAAATTTAAAAATGAACGAAGATGAAGGTGTAGCCAGATTCTTCTTAAAGGTTGCGGAAGTTGTGAATAACATGATAGCTCTAGGAGAAACCATTAAGGAATGTGTGATAGTGCAAAATATATTGAGATCTTACCATCCAGGTTTAACCCTAAGGTTTCTGCCATAAAAGAAACATCAAACTGGGAAACCTTGAACATGAACCAATTACTTGGAAACTTGACAGCTTATGAGATGAGACTTCCAAAGGGCAAGTCAAATGTGAGGGAGCTAGCCTTTAATGCAGACATGTGCATAAAAGAGAAGGAAGATACATGCTCATGCTCAGATGAAGAAGAGGCCAAATTCATCAAAAGATTGGATAGAGGCAAGGGTAATTACAAAGGTAAACTTCCATTTAAGTGCTTTAATTGTGGAAGAGTGGGGCACTATGCTTAAAAATGTCCCCATAAGAGAGCAGAGCACCAGCCACAAGAGACAGAGAAAATCAAAATAAATAATTGGCAGAAAGGGAAGAGATTTAATAGAAAATCATTTTATGCTCAGCAAGATAGCAGTGCATCTGAAAGCTTAGATGAATCCTCAAATGAAGAAGGAACCTCTGAATTTGTGTTGATGGGAAAGAAAGAGCTTGAAGGATACACTCTGGAAGATGAGGAAGAAGGTGAGGTAGATCTTGAGGGGGAGCTAATTAGTGCCCTAGAGGAAATAAACAACTTAAACTCAAGTGCAAAAAACAGAAAGACATTCTCCTGAAATATGTAAAGGAAGAGCCAAGTTTGGAAAACCTCATTTAGTTGAAAGTATAACTTGAAGAAGCTAAGAAGGTGGAAGACATTCTGATAAAGCAAATAAAAGATAAAAATCAGGAGCAAGATAATTTGGAAGAAGAAGTAGGATGCCTGAGAAAGAAATTAGAAAAGGCCCAAAGGGAATTATCTATGAATACTCCACGAATGAAAAGCTCTAAACAGTTGGAAAAAATACTAAATGCTCAAAGATATCCTCTTATAAAGACCGAGATAGGCTATGAAGGAGAAAACAGTAAGTCCAAGGTTGAAGATAACAATAATATCACTATCATGAAAGCTTTAATAAAAGAAAATGGTAAATCTCAGCAATCTGAGAGTATTGCAGCTAGAAGTGTAGAAAAAAGGAGAAGGTTGTGTAAGCAGCTCAGGGATGAGATTACCTCCATGGAAAACTTAGAGAAGGCAGACATTGAGAAAGATGATGAAGCAAACCAAAAGAGATCCAAAGAATTAGAAGCCAGCAAGACCTTGATGGGTAATGAAGCAAACAGAAACAAGCAACAACCTCAAATGATAAAGAACGAAATGAATAAATAGTCAGCTGCAAAAGGTTAATGATGCCAGAATCAGATTCTGTATATTGATGATTGTTGTTGAGAACATTGGAGAGCTCAATAGTAGAAACTATGAGATTTGTCTTAACTATGGGTGTATGTGCGAGCTGAAGTGAAATTACTACATGGATTATCAAATTAGTATCAATTTGTCTTTGGAACAAGCAGCATGCCTATCAGCAAAATACCAAGTATTATCAGTGGAGAAGTGGTATGGTACAGGTCCTCAGGATTAGAGTATTATAGCAGAAGTACATCAAGGTAGTATTCCCAGCATTATCAGCATTATATTATATGTGGGTTAATCTCTGGTTGCTCTAATTATTGCAAAGTATTTTCTGATTGTAAATACTAGAGAATGTCGAACTGCATTATTAAAGCATGAAAAGGTCAATAAAGGTGATAAAGGATCATTGTCTCATTTACATTTGAAGTATTAGATTGAGCATTGAAGCAGTATCTATTTCTAGATATAATTGCATGCCTTCCTCAAGTCAGTACAAATATATCTTCAAGGCCTCTTTCTTAAGATCATTCATAAAACTGTGTGAAGTTTGATTGTTGAGATTTCAATTAAACAACTTGAAGATGTTTCGCTGAAGATCATTATGATAGAACAGTTAAAGTATCTGAAGTATGAAGGACTAGTTGTGTTAATCCTACTATTTGAAGCTCAAGAGTCTTTTATTGTTTCATCTAAATCCTACTTCAGCAGAAAGGAATTGTTGGTATTTCACCATTGCAGAGAGGTTGACATGCATACCCCCCCTTATGTCATAAATAAAATTGTATAGTTGATAAGTGAGGCTGATCAATGAATTGAATGTATCTAGCCTCAAGGGTTTGTTTTGAAAATACTCTATACAGTATTAAATTCATTAGGTCCTTTAGATTAAAAGACGGTCTAGTTTTACAACAAGTCATTCATTGTTCACATCAGTATCAAGGGCCTTTCGGCTATTAGTGTAATATCCATGTTAGCAATCTAGCACATATCACCAACAACAAGCAGTAAAGGTGAACCACAACTACAAAAGATATATTGGCATCATCGTATTTGAGTAGATGTGTATTTCAGAAGAAGACATATTCCATCTACAACCTTCCTCAACATATATGTATCTCAGATGAAGATCATAATATAGACTGAAGTATATTTGGAGCAAAATTTATATGTCGTATGGAGCATTCTTAGTATTTTAGTATTATTCCAATGATGCATCTCTGATTATATAATTCTGGTACTGTTTGTTCTATGAAGTGTCCTTATCACCACTTCTAGCATTATACAAGTGCAAGGAGTCTATGATTAGGGAAGGTATCAACTTACTGTGTATATACATATAAGTTCAATGATTCTCAAAGTGTTCTCCCAACAAATCTTGTACACCAGTCTGGAGAAGCAAGGTATAAAGTCAGAAGAAGAAGGCCTATACACAACTCAGAGAGAAGTAATGCAAAAATAGAAACTACACTGGGAAATGTGAAACCCTTTGTCATTTATGTCAAAGGGGGAGGAAAAGCATGCAGAGGAAGAAAGGTTCTTCTGAAAAGCAAGCAGAGGAAGAAAGACACCTATCAGAATGAAAGGGGAGGAAGTCTTAAAGGAAGTATTGGGTTGTTGGATGAAGTGTTTCCATCAATGCCAAAGGGGGAGATTGTTGGAAATATTGTCATTGATGGCAAAGGAGCACAAAGGAGCAGCACCTGAAATATCAAAAAGGCAAAGGAAGCAAAGGCAAAAAAAAAAAAAAAGGCAACAAAGGCAGCTAAGAATAAAAGGCAACAAAGGTAGCTAAGAAGCGAAGGCAGCAAAGGAAGCTAAGGCAGACAAGGAGCAAAGGCAACAAAGAAGCAGAGGAAGTAGAGAAGCAGTTAAGGCAGAAAAGGAGCAAAGTTAGCAAAGAAGCAGAGGCAACAGAGAAGCAGTTAAGGCAGAAAAGGAGCAAAGGCAGCAAAAAATAAAAGGCAGAGTCATGAATGAGCGGGTCAAGTCGTGAACATGGGAAAAGTAGTGAGTAAGGCGTGCAACAAGGTGATAATCCCAAGTCGAAGTGAATAACAAATAGAAGAACAAGCTCAGGAGAGATCAACGCGTTTAGAAACTGAATAAAGCTCAGGAAGGATAGAGGAGATGTAGAGTAACGACGGTCACAAAAAGAAGAAAAATCGACTAAGTTAGAGAACAATTAGAAGAATTCCAAGGGAGGCGATCGGACGACAAAGATCGAATCGCAGAATTGTAGTTTTAAGATTTAATGGCAGAGATCAGAGTAGGCGAAAGAGATGAAGAAGAGTCGTGTGAAGGATGAGTGGACAGTGAGGATTAGATCGTAGAAGTGAAAGCAAGAGATGAACAGATGAGATTACATCGCAAGTTAAGTTGGGAAGGACAATCAAATTTGCAAGCAGCAGCGAGGACGGTAGATCTGGTGCAAATCAACGGTGACAACCACATCGCAACCGTGAACATATCGCACATCGCAAGGTATAGCGATTATATTTAAGACTTCGCAAGTTAAGTTATTTAACTTGCTGTACGAAGTGGATCGACAAGGAGACAAGCTTGGACCATCAGATCCAACGAAGATCAACGACGGATGACGAATCGCGAGTTCGCACATCACAAATGTTAGCAGATAGTGTTAAGGCTTCGCAAGGGATGTTAATTTGTTTGCTATGCGATAAGATTAGAAAATTTCAATGCGGTGAAAGGGAGGAGCCCCGTGTCAGAACTATGCATTAGCGCACATCGCAGATTTTATGTTTTAAGGTTTGCACGATAAGTTATGTTGGATGCGATGTGGTGAAAAGGAGGAGTCACATGTTGGCACTGCGCATTAGCACACATCGCAAATTTTATGTTTTGTGCTTAAGGTTCGCATGGTAAGCTAAGTTAGATGTGATGTGATGTGATTGCATATCGCACAAGACAAGAGATACAATTAGTGCTAAATGTTAAAAGTTGCGGGCAATAAAAGTGTGATGTACTATGATTGGTCAAGTATCGTGGGACCCTATAACCCCTGTTCTGCATCTGTTATGTGATTTCTATTATAAAGTATGTGTTGTTTGATCGCTAACGTATGTATGTGGAATAAACTCCGATATTGTACTCCGCTGCGTTAAAAGGGAGTTTATGTGGGCTATGACCCACAGTCCGCGGGGTTTGTGTAAAGAAGCCACCCAAGATGAAAAGTGTCACATAGATGCGGCTGTGTGTTGAAAGAAAATAATGAACATAGCCAGAAAAGGCTTGGGTAAGAAAAAGGACCCAGAGCTCGTGCAGAACAGTGCAACAACATGGGTCGAGTCAAGAAAAAAGGCGGTCATGCAGCACGGTTGGAATATAACTGCATAAACATAAAAGACAAAGGGACAGCAAGCAGAAGATGAAAAACACACAACAAATCTAAGAAGTTGAAATGGCTGAGTGAAATATTTTATTATAACTGTAAATGTATTAATTATTTTATATTGTTTGTGATGCAAAGGCAAGTCTCCAAGGCAAAACAAAACTCCAATTGATACTGAAATGAGTGTATATATTGTTGTAACATCCTGAATATAATGAGTGAGGAAATGAGTGGGTGGAATGCAGGAGTCATGCTTGTTCAATTCATATTCCCATATAGAATGCAAACAGCCATGAGTGATCTCTATAAATGATGTTATTGTAATATGCATATAGAGGTGAGAGATTGGAAGAATGAGAAAGAGCAGATAGAGATGATGTGCAGATCTAGAGCTGATGTGAAGCAGACTTGAAGGTTGGAAGGGAAACATTGAAGAAGGAGTAAAATAGAGCTGATATCTAGGTAAATCAACATATGATTTTATTGTAGTGTGAAGGAGTTGGTGCTTCCATATCAAGTTGTAGCTTGATAGATGTCCAATTGGAGTTGGTTGAGGTAGGAGCCTCCTGTGGGTTGTAGCCTGCAGAAAAATACATGGGAGTTGGTGCTTCCGTTTCAACTTGTATCTTGATAGATGTCCAATTGGATTTGGTTGAGGTAGAAGCCTCATGTGGGTTGTAGCCTGCAGAAAATAGATGGGAGTTGGAGCTTCCTTGCAAGTTGTAGCTTGCAGAATTTGAGGTGGTAGCCTCCTGTAGGTTGGAGCCTACAGAAAATCAATGGTGAAAGGGAGTTGGAGCTTGCCTTTGCATCACAACAATAATAATATGTGGTTTTCTCCCTTATTGTTTTCCACTTATATCTGTTGTCTATGTGCTTGATGATTATGTGTTGATGTGATGTTTTAATCTTCTTAATTACTTGCTCTACACACATTAAGTTTGTTGATTCATTATGTATTAAGCTGCTAATGAAATGAATGTGTAATTGAGTTGAATGAAAATATTTTTAAATGTCCATGAATGTTCTAAATTGGTTCACCCCCCCTCCCCCCTCAGTTTAGCTAACAGTTCATCATCTTCACCCTCGTCTAACCTTGCCTCTTAAAGCTTGTCTCCTGAATTGGAAACTGAGGTTATCCTTGGAACAATTGAAATATTGGAAATCCCAACAACAAAAATGGAGTTTTCATTTTTATGGGGCTTCGAAGAAAAATCCAAGGGTGGCAGGAGGGGGAGGGATTTAATTGAATCTTGGTGGAATCAATGAAATCAAGTTTGCATGGGGCTTGGGAAGGAAGACTAACAACCAATAAGAAATATATGGTCTCTTTCAAGGCCTATGTATCACTAAGGAGAAAGGGATAACTTATAATATCATCCTTAGAGATTCTCTAATCACTATTTTGTATATTTTAAAAAAGGTTACCCTGTGGAAAATTCTCTATCTCAGATCCTTCATAGAATCATAGGTTTTGCAAATTATTTTCATTCAAATTAAGTTCATTACATTCTTAATAAAAATAGTGTTGAAGCAGATTTGGAGGCAAACAAAGCTTGCACATTGGACGAAGGTATGTTGGTCATTAATGGAATTAGATCTCATATTATTCCCTAATTTGTTATGAATTTTTGGGTTAGGCTATCTTTTTATCCCCTCTCGATTTTAATGTGTTGGTTTGAAGTTTGGTTATTTCCTCCCTCCTCTTTCCTTTTTTCCTCCTCCCCCTTTTCACTCCCTTGGTCTTCCTACTTTTCCTACCCTTACCCCTTCTCCCTTAAGATACCCGTCCTCTGCTTCCCTTCCCCTCCCCCACTTGTCCCTTCCCCCTTTATTCCTTCACCCTTCTTTTCCTTCCTCGTTCATCTTCCCTCTCATCCGTATTTTCCCAACTCCCTCTCATCATTACACTTCATGCCATTTCTTTGTTCCACACTCATTTCTTCCTAAGTAATTCATGAAAGGTGGTTTCTTTGGTTAATGTATTCCCTCATAAAATTAAATAACATGCCAACAAAAGAATTTCTCTACCAGGAAGATGATTACTATATCTCCTCGCACGCTTGGACCTGCATACATCCTTTGCTAACTCCTTGGAATTTCCTTCAACGCAGAAGTATGATGAATATTCTCGGAGGTTACACATGCAATATTAATGGTAAAATGATGCAATTCGTGTGGTATTATAGGAACAATGATCTTAAATGGATGTTTAACCCTCCTCTGGAATCATTCATTAAGGCATCAACCTTGGGCATTCTCTTACCTCTTCGGTGGGTGGAGAATTGGTGTTGGTTTCTGTTTGAGAATTCAATTGTGGCATCTAATCAAGATATCTTTAAAATTGTATATGAGGAGATTCTTATTAGGGCCCTGGTTCTTTCACTAGAAATTGGTAATTCGTGGGTTCAACACTTCTATTAATGGGTTGTATAGCGTAAGGGGCTTTCAGGCTCACAAGGTTCCCTAGCTGACCCTAGGATTCTTGAGCTCATTGTTCTAAATCCGGCTTTTTCTCTTTGGCTCGAAGGTAATTTTAATTTCTATATGTGGGAATATTGCTTCAGTAATCATAAGGGAAATTTTGATTCAATTGGTTTATTTTCTGAGTGCTTGAGATTCTTTTTGAAACAATTTCTGTCTATATATTTGTGTAAGTTGACTGCTAAGGAAAAGTGTAAATTTTAATTGGGGTTACATTTTTGCATTGGGCGTTGTGCAATATATTTTACTACGAGTAATTTAGATGCAGACTTTTGGATTACTTGTTATGCTCTTGATGGTAATTTGTTGCATACAACAAATCTAGGGTGGTTGTTTATGCTCAATTTGTTTAGTAGGCTCAAGCTACTTTGGGATTCTTTCATCTAGATCTTCTCTCCTCCCTCAGATCCATTCTTAGAGGATTATGCCTGTTCTAAGTGTTTATTGGCCAATGAGGATATGCAAAGGGTATTTGATGGCCTTCAAGCAAAGCTCTATCAAATGTATTATGCCCAGGTTGAGTAGGAAGATTAAATTTTGGTAATGCAACATCATATATTGAGATTGGAGGATGAGATTGACGCACTAAGGTTGATAATTACAAACCTCCAACTTTCCAAAGAACCTATTGTCATGCAAAATCAACCTCTAGAGAAGGAAATCAAGCCAAATATAGATCTTAACTTGCCATCTTCTTAATCTGATTGACCATCCTATAGTTATCTTTGTGGTTCTATTCTAGATTGCTAGTACTCAAGCCTCATTTTGGTTTTAATGTATCAATGTCGATATCTATATATTATTTTTGAGGTAACAACGTCGATAGGAAATTACTATGTTTTAATAGGTTTGTATCTAATGGTTATCTTTCATTTTGAGAATTTTGAATCGATGCATTCCCTGTGTATTTGTTGTGACAGAGTGCAGCTTCAATCTAAATATTACTCTCTTTTTTTAAATAAAAAATTATTCACCCGTATTTTAAACAATTATTTGTCCCAAAAAAATTAATATTCTGAAAATACTGAATAAAAACACAACTGCAAATTTCACCAATTAATAAACCACGGGAATTGATAAAATCACACAAATAAAATAGACACCGATATTTTTGGACAAACTGTTCCTGGGAAAACCCCAATGTGGGGAAAACCAGTTCTAAAGATGAGAGTTTTATTATTCTTCAGCGAATATGTAATTGAAAATTACATAAACTACTTGTTGTATACTGACAAAGCACCGAAATTTTATTTTCTTCAATTTTGCAAGCTAATTCGACCTCTTGCAAGTAAATCGCCCCTCATGATCAAATTGGACCTATTGTATGACCTCAACTCGGCCCACACATGTGGCCTGGAGATAAACTATCCTCCACTAGAAACTCACACCTCCTGGAAAATTATTTTGGTCTCCACTGGAAAATTGATCTTTAGTGGAAAACTTGGCTTTCCTCATGCAAATCGGCCTCTCTGGGGAATTCGTCTTGTCTTTGGAAAATATACCTTCTTCTGGAAATTCCCACCACTTGAGAAATTTGGCCTTCTATAGAATAATTTGACCTCCCTCTATCACTAAAAAACTAGAGATCACTGTGAAGAAATATCTCCGGAAAAATTGTCTTTAATCACTTATGAATCCCTTTGTTGGTATCCCACGTTATCAATGTGCCCTTGCTCAATGGAATTGTATCTCCAAGATTCCCATCGACTTCTTATAATCTCTCATTGAGCAATCAAAGACCACGATATAATATCAATCGATGGATAATATCATATTGACTTCATCAAGTCACTTTTCTATAAGTCACTAGAGAGAAATCGACTTGTTTCAATTAATATTATTTAATCAACGATTTTCCCTAAGTTAGACTTAGGAAAATAATTATAAACTATTTAATAATCTAATTAAGACATTTTCACTTAGAAAAATAAATTGAGCTTGGAGATCATTAATCCTCTTGTGCTCTTACCCTCATTGACACTACTTGAAACTAGAACACTTGTTTGAGCTACATAAACTAACATCAAATTGTGTCTTCTCCCTCAACTCTACGTTGGTCTTATTCAAATTCTGGAGTCATTTATTTGATGCTAGTCATGAGCGTTTAGATTTCGTTCCTATCTGGGTTTGACTTCTTGGTCTTCTAACCCACACATGGAATGAAAATGTTTTTAAAGGCTTGGGAAACAACATTGGGGTTTTTCTCCAAGCGTATTACTCTTTCAAGGTGACTAGGGACATATCAATGGTGAGGATTTTGTGTCTCTAGAATTGTGCAAGAAACTATTTCAACTATTAACATCGACAGGGTGGTCAAGTGGCTATAATTTATTAACTATGATGGAATATCATTCCAATGTAGGTCGTGTCACAAATACAAACATGTTCTAAGCCACTACTCTCTCCCCTTTAAGAAATATGTTTCTGAGGAGATGCTTGGAAAAAGATGAAGAATGACCCTCTGTTGGATTTGGGCCTAAATGCAAAGAAAGGTGTTGGTGGTCCATTGGATGGCGAAAACATGGTGATTGAGCTGGATGAGGCATGTCAAATAGAGGTTGTGTCTCATCTTCAAGATGATGTTGTTGATGTCAGGCACTCTCCTCAAGCTTCTAATGACAAGATGGTTTCAACCTCGTCTACTACATGTTCTCTTTTGCCACTTCCTTCTGTTATTGTTATTACAAATTCTCTCTCAGTATTAGGGAATTATTAGGGCCATGTTTCTAGGAGCTTGCCAGGTGATATTGATTCAAACCCCATATTTATTGGTCTTTCCCCTTAGGTCATTTTCCTAGTCGATGTCGTTCCCATCTGTAAAATATTGGACCCTTTATGGATTTTTAAGGGACCATGAAAGTGGTGAAATCCTTTACAATATTGGGTTTAGGAAGATAATTCTTTCTAATAAGGGTCTGGTTAGTGGCATTGGGAAAATCATTCTTTCTTCCATGGGATCTAAATCATGCACAATGAAATTCACCATTTCAAAAGCTAAAGAACAAGGATGTAGAGGAAATGTATGTTGGTAGAAAATTATCCATCACTAGGGTGCTTAGAGTTGTAAACACCAAAGGGGTGGTGTCATAATGAAATTTGTATATTATAAGTGTATGGGTTTGGAAACTACCTTCAAAAACCTTGCTTTAAAGAGATTGGTTAAGCTACAGAATCTAAATCTAATTTTCCTCCAAGAATCCCTTAGTGCTAGTGAGGTTATTTCTTCTATGTTGGAATCCTTATTTGGAGGGTGGAACTTTATTGCCTCAGATGCTCGAGATTGCTATGGGGGAATTTTTGTTGGGTGGTTGATGTGTAAAATGCAGGTTTTTTTTTTTGGATCATTAGTTCTGGTTAGGGGATTGATGTTTTTTCCTCAAAGTTAGGGGCTTCTTTTACTTATTTAAACCTTTATGGTCCATGTGAATATATATTAGAATTATTGAATAATTTATTTGGTTCAAAGATGTCAGAATTCAAAAAACTATTTCTTGGGGGGATATAATTTTTTCCTTGGGCGCTACTGAGTCTTGGGGACCTAGAGCTAGATTAGATAATATATCATATTTTTTTGTTAGCAAGCTAGAGTCTTCAAATATGTTGGATCTTGAGCCTAAATATAATTGTTTTCATCCCCCATTGTTAAGTGTAAGGAGAGAATGTTCTTGAAGGGATATGAGTTTGAGATTTGGATTCTTCTATTCTTCGATTATATTTAGTGGTTTTTGGTTTACCACTAATCATTTTGACTTGATTTGACATGTGGTAGTTTTGGTTTATTACTAGCTATTTTGACTTGATAACATGTATCTAATGGATTTGTTGAACACTAACCATTTTTATTTCATTAATTTACTCCCTTCCTTGAGTTGTATGAGAGTATGATTTTATCAATATACTCAATTTTAATTGTTAGAATGGGCCCCAATCACGCCCAAAATCATCATTTGTAACAATTGTTTAAAATTTATATGATTATGTAGCTTCTTTATGCAAGTATGTCACATGTGTCTAAACTAAATGGTAAGACTTATGCAACTTATTCACTTGTTGAATACATCATCAAGAACTTATCCAACTATAATGAACTTCTTCTTTTTTAAGTTTTTTTCCTCTTTTTACATTTATTTGAATGATGATTTGTCTTCCCACAATGAGGAAAATGACAAATATTAAAACTTTGATTCTCCATGTGACCAAATCAATGACAATGTTGGAAATTAGTATTTTGATATTGAACTAAAACATGTGAAGTGGAATCTCCTTGAAGGAATCCTGCACTTTGGAAGTGGATTGGTATGGCATAGTTAGGAATATGAAAGGTAACTTCCTTATCATATGTGAGTCTAGTTTTGTGGTTTTGTGCTTGTTATTATGGATTTATTCTCATGTTTTGCTTATAGGCTTGGAAAGATAATTTTGTATATGTTGCTTGAAATTATGTGGAACTTGATTTCTTACATGCTATGCCACCATTGAAAGGTTTTCATATTAAGTTTCAAGTGTGAATACAATGTGTCAAAACTAGACACAATACACCCCTAGACAATCAAATAAGTCATTTACCACAATGACCAAAAATGTCCTTAGAGCACCTTATTCTAGTTTCAAGATAAGTCTAGGATGAATGCGTCAAATAAAAATATGTTTGATTATGATATCCTTCTTATGATAGTAATGATGTGCCCAAATATAATGAGAGGTCTAAAATGATATTCATGTCCCAAGCTTCAACTTTTTAATCAAACATAGGTCTTCAAACTTTTACATATGTCATTATTTCTTCCTTTAAATGATTACAACAATGTGACGAACTTCATTTTTGATGTTAGGATTAGTTTATTACATCCCAAACCTTTTGGGTGATGAAAAGAACAATATTGTGCCAATGACAAACTTCTCCTTTTGAGATTGAGTGAGTTTGAGAAAACTATAACATTCAACAACATGAAATAATTATATCCTTCAACTTAAGAGTGAACACTCCTCCTTTGCATTGTGTTAAAACTCAAGAGTGCACACTCCTTTATATAAGCATTGTGTTAAACCTGTTCACTTTTCAATGATAGTATCCAAATCTACATACAATACAAAAACACAAGGACCAGATTAAACTAGCTCCATTTCATTTAGTCATCATATGTATGCACAATTTGAAATATGAAGAAAGGAATTTCATATTTGATTTGTATGTGGTATAAATGACCTTATAAAATAATAAAAAACCTCAAATTTTTAACTTTTTAAGTTGGCAATTGTTTTGCACACATGGGCATACTTCTTTGGCAAGAAGATTGCACACATGAGCATACTTCTTTGGCAAGAAGATTGCACACATGGGCATACTTCTTTGGCAAGAAGATTACATTATAGTTGTGTGTGGGTTCATCTTCTCAATTCAAGGTTGATGTTTCCTTGGAAACAATTTGAACACATTTCTAGGTTATGAGTCTAAACAAATATGTCTTTGGATTATATAGTTGATCATTTTGGAAAATCCACCCTCTAATTACTTCTTATTTTCTCATGTAGGGAGGGTAATCTTAGGAGATAGAATTGTGAAGGGTGACATTTTTATTACTTACTTGTGTCTCGGTTGAAGTGATACAAAGTAGTGTGATCAAGAGAACTTGAGCGTGATGCAGAAATGGTATTGTTCAGATCAAGCCTAGTGAGTGCACAATCTACATCATGCATGGTTTATGAAAATATAAATTATCTCCAAATCTACAACATAAATATGGGATAATCGAACAATTGATAATATGATGGCCTTATTCTCCTTCTTCAATTCGTGAATTGCACCTATACAATTGAAATTTGCAACAATTAAAAGCTTTTACAATATTCGCATGCCATGGAACCATCATCAATGTCTAGAGAATATTTGGAGCTTAATCCTATGGTGTCCTACCATCACATTCTCCTCCATAAGCTTATTGGCATTTTATTTTAATGCATGAATTTGGATACATAGGAATGGATTTTTCCCCTTAATTCATCTAAATAAATTGATGATCCATAGGAGTGGTGAATGCCAAGAACTAGAATTGTACCAATAGTTTCTCACAAGATGATTTCACATGATTTTGTTTTGGGGAAGATGATCATGGTAGAATCACCTTTCGAGAAGCAAAAGTTCCATATAAGGATATGAAAATGGAGCATAACAAATTTGGTGAGACATCAAAATTGTTGATATGATTTGAGCAATATAGAGACTACTTAATCCATTATGTTTTTCTTTATATGGCTTGAATTTGTTTGCAACAACATTTAATCATCAATTTCATTGATCGATCTATAATGAATAAATGATATGAATTTGGATCTAGTGTGCAACAATATGATGGGCACAACTTTGCTAGGTAGATTACATGAAGGGACATTTATATCATAAAATTATTATCACCTTTACATTATTAAATACTAAAATGGACTCACTTCAAAGACATGGTGGTAGTTGTACTGCAATAGACTCAATTTAAAGGCATGGTGTCAAGATGGAGAAAATAGACAAGCTACAACAATGTTTCATTATTAAACAAAGGAACTTTAAGAAGATATTTGTTTTAATATTTAAAATCAATCAAATAGATATTTTTGGTTTTATATTTATGAAATATACTGAGATTTTCAATTCATTATAAATTTAAAAATTATTTGTAATTTTTTTAAAAATTAGTGTATCTAACAAATCAATGATTAATTTAAGATTTGGCCAAAAAGAATTTCAAGTCATTATCAATATATATATATTCATCTCATATCATTAATTTATAATACATCAGTTTAACCACTTCTAGATCTCACCTACAACTCTTCTAGATCTAGATATCACCTACAACTCATCAATAAATAATAACACCTTATAAGTAGATTAAGATGACAACTCATAAGAATGTAACTTTGAACTTTGTGATGGTTCAGAAACTCGTAGTTTAATATTTGTGGAATGAAAAACATTGTCTACTTTTTCCATCTCCTTTTGACATCAGTTTGTATGTTATTTTTCCATTAAATTACATTTTTTCAACAATTGATTAGAATATAAAAAGTAATCCATTGGTTCAGTTCTGAAGGAAGCGCAACTAGCCATGCTCTGTCTGGGTTCGATTCTGCAATGAAAGCAAGGGGGGCGTCCACAGTGGTGACTGATACAAACTGCCCCTTCTCACCGCCTAATCTCGATCTTTGTTAATGGGACGCACATCTATCACCAGCTACGGTTATCGTTAGGTTGATTTTAGAGTTTACTTTGAATATTTATTTAAAAATAATTAGAGTTTTTTAAAATGAAATAAATTAATAAATAAATATATTAATTTTTTTTTAAATACAATTTATTAAAAATTGTGATAAAAGTTAAGTTATAATTGTATTAAGTTAATTGTTGTTAGTGTAATAGTTTTTATATGAATTCACTTGGTAGTATAAAGTTTATATGTTCAAATCTCAGATTGATTCATGGTTGGTAGTTTCGATCTGATAGAGACAATATGTTATAGACTTAAACCCACATTATTTGGGACATAAATATTAAATCATGCCACTTGAGTTAAGTTTTTTTACAATTAAATTTAAATATTTTCATTTAAATCAAAATTTTTATTTTGTAAAGTGATAAAAGTTAGAAAAAACATAATTACTAAAATACATGTGTGTAAATTTGGTGTCATATTTATATAATATTTAAGTGATTTTATAAATTTAAATCTCTTATTAAGATTTTTTAAATTATACAACACAAGTAACAAACATATTAAAAAAACTTTATAATTAAAATTTTTAATTTATTTTAGAGTTACATGACAACTAATATTTGTGGAGTTATAGCTTTATTAATGAATGTGGTAGTATATGCCACTCATTGGATTTTGTACTTGGTTAAATCCAATGGTTGGCATATACTGCCCCATAAAATTTAATAGTGCAATATACACAATTGCATGTAACCTTTCACATGCATAATCTTCTAAGAAATTAAAATGTATTTTTTAAATGTCCATTAGAGTTGAAATTTATTTTCCATGACCTGATATGTTTATATTCAAGTACATTTACACGGATGGTGTTCCTTTTTGAAATTGGTCAGGTTAGGCATTTCCTACCCTTTTCATCTCCTTTTGACATATGTTTGTCTGTTATTTTTCCCATTAAATGACATATGTTCAAAATTTGATTGGAATATAAAAACTAATATGTTGGTTTAGTTCTGAAGGAGGCACAACTAGCCATGCTCCGTCTCAGTTCAATTCTGCTATGAATGTGAGGTGGGTGGCCAGAGTGGTGACTAATCCAAATCTCAAGAGGGTGGGCCCTGAGGGATGGTCGTTGATCCTACTATCAAGAAGGTTGGTTGTCCAAGTATTCTATAGGCCATATGTACTATTGTTTATGAACTTGGTAATGTCTAGAGATGAGATTGATCTCAAGTCCACTAATAGCGTTGAAATTCTGGAAGTCTTATAATATAATGTTGAAATTGGCAACAAGAAATATGGAAAATGGCGCCCAAAATGGCACCTAAGGGGCTTCTGATTTAATTTTCCACTAATTAAATTAGAAGTAAAACAGTAATTCCATCACATGACAGCTTGTAAGTGTTAACTGAGTCAGGAAGGCTTATTTAGCTCAGTTAATTCGAGTTAAGAGTCAAAATGGAGGCGTTTAGAGTCCACTCTAAGTCTTAGGGAGTCCATTTGCAGCTTATTTTGAGTTGTAATTAGTTAACTGAAGTATTTGAGTTAAAATCAGTTTAACTAGTTCTAACTGAGAGATGAGATAGTGATAGGTCTAGTGAATTAAATTGGATTTAATTCACATGTAGCGATCAATCAGATAACTGATAATTCACTATAAATAGTTGTTGCATGTCAGTTCTAAGAGTGGCCTAATTGAGGTTGGAGTTAAAAGGGAAGATAACTATCAGTTGTATAATTAGAAAATTGTACAAGTCATGCATGAGGTCATCAGGATGCCTTGAAAGAATTTCACATTCATTTATTGGGAATTGTAGGAATTTAAAGGATAAGTTCCTTAGATCAAGAACCAAAGGTCACCACTCACAAAAAGATCACAAATCAGTACACCAGTATAATCACATGGTTAAAACCCTCAAAGAGGGAAACAGTCCACAGCCTGAGCCAACGCGGCCACTTCAGGTAATTTATTAGTATAAAAAGAAAAGTTACATTTTTTTCTCTCATAAACGGTTACCAAACAAACGACCCTCCATGCTATTTAAATAGAGATCATGGACCAATCAGGTGTTAAGCCACAGATCAAGTGTTGTTAATACCGAGGTGAGAAATAATTGTCGAATCACTACAAATCGTGACCGTCGGATTATAAGTTACAAATGTACATGGTAAAGAAACACACTTTACCTAAGTCTACACTAGACTAAGTTATTCTTAACTATTTCCTATGTGTCGGAATATCCTAACATCCCCCCTTAAGAACAACTTGGGATAGGATTGAAGGATTTACAAAGGTGACACAAAAGGAGCCTATTTCCTATGTGTCGAAATATCTTTACATCCCCCCTTAAGAACAAATTGGGATAGGATTGAAGGATTTACAAAAGTGATGCAATAGGGGAAGGAAGGAGGCATTAGAGCCTATCCCCCCTTAATGACAACTTTCTTGAACTCCAAGCATGGATCGAAGTTTCGTAAACTTCGCTTCTGTGAGAGCCTTTGTAAAGATATCAGCTACTTGATCATTAGTTGGACAATACTGCACTTCAAGAACATGATCATGAATGAGCTTTCCGATGAAGTGTATGTGGAGTTCAATGTGTTTCATACACTGATGCTAAACTGGATCTTTACATAGCTAAATGGCACTTTGATTATCACACCAAAGTGTAGTTGGATGTTGCTGATGAAGACCAAATTTAGACAGGATCTGACGAAGCCACATGGCTTCCTTACTGGCCTCAACTGCACCACGATACTCTACTCCTGCTGAAGAAAGAGAGATGGCACTTTGTTTCTTACAAGACCAAGTAATAGGTCCTGAACCAAGAGTGAATACATAGCCTGCAGTAGAATTTCGATCATCAGAGTCACCAGCGCAATCAGAATCAGTGAAACCAATCAACAATGGAGATTCTCCTGCACTGTAATGAATCCCAAACTGAACTGTACCTCGAATATATCTAAGTATTCTTTTAGCTGCTTTCCAGTGACTTTCATGAGGTTGGTGCATAAACTTAGCGACAAGACCAACGACAAAGGAAAGGTCAGGAAGGGTATGGGTTAGATACAAAAGTTTACCAACAAGTTGATGATATAAGGTAGCATCAACTTCAGGGGTAGTACAATTGACTGAAAGCTTGAATCCAGACTGAAAGGGAGAAGGGGCTGGCTTATAATCTTCCATGTGAAAGTGGTGTAGAAGATCACAGGCATACTTGGACTGAGAGAGGGTAATGCCTTCCTTGGATTGCAAGACTTGAAGACCAAGGAAATAATGCAAGTGTCCTAAGTCTGTCATTTCAAACTTTTTTTTAGGCTAGACTTCACATGGTTTATAAGGTTTGGATCACTACTAGTAAGGATAAGATCATCAACATAAAGAACAAGGATGGTGAAGGACTTACCCACTTTCTTGGTGTAGACAATGTTGTCAGAATGACACCTAGAAAAGCCATTATCTAATAGAAATCCATCCATTTTGGCATACCAAGCCCGAGGAGATTTTTTGAGACCATAGAGAGACTTCCTAAGGCGACAAACGAGGCTAGAGTCGTGTTGGATAAAGACAGGGGGTTGTTCCATGTAGATTTCTTCATGTAAATCTCCATGTAAGAAGGCAGATTTAACATCCATCTTATGGACTTCCCATTTAAAGGAAGCAGCAAGGGAATGAACAATGTGGATAGAATTCATTTTGGCAACAGGGGAGAAGGTTTCAGTATAGTCAATGCCTTCAACTTGTGAAAATCCTTTAGCAACAAGACGAGCTTTATGTCTATCCACTTTTCCATCTGGTCCAAACTTGGTTTTGTAAATCCATGTGCATCAGACAAGTTTTCTTCCTTTTGGAAGAGGAACAAGATCCCAAGTATCATTTTCCAATAAGGAACGATACTCTTCATTCATAGCTTCATCCCAATCTGGATGACCGAACGCTTCTTCAAAGGTTTCTGGACCAAGTTTTTCTAGAACCTGAGCCAATAAGGAAGAGGCTCTTTCGAACTAAGAACGTGCACGTCGTCAATCGGCATGGTCACCTGCAAGAGAACCTGCTACATCCCGAGTAGAGCAGACCCATCTTGGAAGCAGTGGAGTATAAGGAACAATTTCAAGAGGTGGAGGAGGATTGTCATCCTCGTTGTCATCATCTGAACTAGAAGGAATGCTATTAAAAATAGAAGATAGAGAGAGAGGTGGCACATATGTCGAATCAGGCTTGCAGGCCAAAGGTGGCACACTTGCCGAACTAGGCTTGCAGGCTGATATATTTTCATCCTATTTTACATCTTTTCTAATGATAATATTTTTGGATTTTGGTTGAAGAAGTCTATATCCTTTGACATCTTCAGAATATCCAACAAAAATACATTTTTCACTCTTAGGTTCTAAGGCTTTATGTTTCACATCTGGAATGTATTCAACATCACTTCAAAAACCTGAAAATGACTGTTAGTTTGATTAAATTCCCAAACTTCTGGGAATATCATCTTTTAAAACCTAGTAGGAGTGTGATTTACTATCATTTTCTGAGTTAATAAACCGCCCAAAATTGAGACCAATGCATTTAGATTGGAAGCATCTGATTAGCCATTTCTTTGGGTGCCGTTCTTCCTTTCGGCTACCATTTTGTTGGAGTATGTGGGCAACCTGTGGGCAATATGTTGCAATTGAATGTCATGCTCAATGCAGAAGTTGATAAATTTGTTGTTAACATATTCTCCACCATTGTCTGATCTTAACTTAAGAATTTGATGTCCAAATTGTTTCTCAACAAAGGCCTTAAAGGCCAAGAACATGTTAAAAACTTCACTCTTGAGTTTTAAGAAATATACCCAAGTGCATCTGGAAAAATCATCAATGAAATTTAAGAAGTACTTGCAACCAGAGAAAGAAACAACAAGAAGTGGACCACATAAATCACTGTGCACAAGCTGCAAAGGGTTGAAGCGTGCCAAGAGGCACGTTTGTCAAAACTATCCCGATGATTTTTTCCGAGTACACATCCGGAGAAAACACCATCTCGGAAAGATACCATAGGAAGGCCCGTCACCATATTTTCCTTACATAGAGTTTGAAGAGAGTGATAGTTTAAGTGACCAAATCACTCAGGCAAAAGTTTTCTCACATCATCATTATGAGCAACAAAAACAGAGGGAAGAGATGATGACCCAAAGTTGTCAAACTTATACAACCTTGTGGAATCATCAGCAATGCTAGTAGCTAAAATATGTTTAGGATCTTTGAGGTCCTTGATTACAATGTCATGAAGTGAGAATTATACTATTTTCCCTTCACCTGAATGAGTTATCTGATAAACAGATAGAAGGTTGCATGACAAGGTAGGAACACATAGTACATCATTAAACTAACCATTATCTAGATGAATGGTTCCAGATCCTACAACACTAAGAGATCTATCATCACCAACATAAATATGTTTGGTGTTACAGTCATTTAAAGAATAAAACATGGATTTATTTTTAGCCATGTGGTAAGAAGCTACAGAATCAATGAGCCATTCATGAGAAGGAGAAGAAGAAGATACATTTAATGCATAACCAGATCTTGATGCTTGACAACCACAAGCAGAAAGTTCCATGCCTGAAGATGAAGGTGAAGAGTGCTCCAAATTGATGTTATGCTTCTTCATTGCTGCTTCTAAGGCTTCCATCTTCTTAAAACATTAGGACTCTATATGGCCATCCTGATTGCAAAAGTTTCAATGCATATATGTCTTCTTCCCTTTGTTTTGATTTGCCTTATTATTTTGGTGATTTGATTTTTCACTTTGCGGCTGAAATTGCTTACGGCCCTTGTTTGGTTTAGGACCATATTTTTTAGGATATTGCTTCTTGGGATTCTTTTGATATGGTTGTTGTTGGGTTGCTAAGGCTTTCTTAGAAGCATTTCCACAATGATAAGACCAAGGTGTAAAATCTTTTCTTGTTCTCTTATCAAAGAATCGCAAGAGGCATCAAAAGAGGGATTCTTGTAGGTGTATCCTGAAGAAATGATGGCTTCTCTAGTGGAATGGAAGGTGGAAACAAATACAGATTATGCAGGGCCAAGCTTAGCAAGAATGCAATAGATGAGGCTACCATCATCCTTTTTTATCTTACAACCTTCTAAAATAATTTTGAGGGTCTTAAATTTGGACAAGAAATATTCAATGGAGGAGAAATTATTGGGGTCCAAAGTAAGCAACTTATTTTCAAGCTGGTGGGCCCTGATTTGATTTTGAATGCCAAAATTTTTTTTTAGCTTTTCCAGGGCTTCATTAAGGGTGTCAATGTCAAGGATATGAAATCGAAGATCGTGAGCAGTGGACATTCCTATCAACCCTTGTGCTTGATCTTGTTTATTATCCCATTTAGTAGCTTTATCATCATCGGAAGGTTTAGTTTCTTGTCCTGTGACTATTCTATAAAGCCCTTTACTTCTAAGTATATCTACCATGTGAGGTAGCCATTGGAAATAATTGGTGCTGTTAAGAATAACTGGGCATGCACTTTCCATTTTTTTTTAAAAACTGAAGCTGAGAAAAGTTGAAACTAATTGCTCCAATGGAAAGATGTCGAAAAAATAGGCCGTTTAAAAAAAATGGCTCGAAAAACGGCTTCCGGATGAAGAAGTTATGCCTTTTGAAAAATCTGAGTTGTAGATGTCGAATAGTTACAGGAATGGGATGAAGTGCAGCTTTAAAAAAAAAAAATCCGCCCCTTTTAACAAAAATTTTTTACAAAAGAAGTTTGAGAATGAGACTTGAACCCAAGACCTCTATTCTCATAAACTAACCCCTCACCAAGTGAGATAATAAAAGGATCACGTTATTGTATGAAAGGAGGAAACTGAGCAAAAAAAGCGAAATGCAAAGCCTTACAGCAAAATGTTAGATTTTCGGTTTGCCTTACCGGCAACTATCACTTTTTTACTATTATGATTTCTCGAGATTGCACAAAGACGCGGGGAAAGAGCATACATAGCAAAAAAATTCCCTTTTCCCTGTTTCTGATTTGCCGAGATCGCACGCAGCGCACAATAAAGAGCATACACAGAGAAGACGGTATAGATCCGGTAAATAAATAAAATATAAATACTGAAAAATAAACAGGAAAAAACCGAAATAAGCAGAACTATTAACAAATATAGCTGCAAAATAGATGCTTTATACCTCCAGATCTAAACTGTCATAACTTGGGAAGCCGGAAACCTTTTTGCATGAAACGAAATGCATTCCTCACTATAACAGATGCTCTAGACACAACCGAGCAGTTCTTAAAGCCCAAAAATGTTCATAAATAGTATATCTACAAAACAAAATTCGCATACAATAAAACCGGCTTCGGATTTTGATCAACAACAGAAGCGACCCTCAAAATAGCTCTGATACCATGTAGGAATTTACACGGTAAGTTCCTTAGATCAAGAACTAAAGGTCACCGCTCACAAACAGATCAAAAATCAGTACACCAGTATAATCACGTAGTTAAAACCCTCAAAGAGGGAAACAGTGCACGGCCTGAGCCAACGCGGCCACTTTATGCAATTTATTAATATAAAAGAAAAGTTACATATTTTTCTCTCATAAACGGTTACTGGAAAAATGACCCTCCGTGCTCTTTAAATAGAGATCATGGACCAATCGGGTGTTAAGCCACGGATCAAGTGTCGTTAATACCAAGGTGAGAGATAACCGTCAGATCACTACAAATCGTGACCGTCGGATTATAAGTTACAAATGTACATGGTAAAGAAACACACTTTACCTAACTCTACACTAGACTAAGGTATTCTTAACTATTTCCTATGTGTCGGAATATCCTAACATTCCTATTTAATAGGGCCACAGTTCCTCCAAGAATACATAAGTAGGGTTGGTCAAACAAAGGCAGATAATTAGTTAAGTATTGGACCAATTTTACCTAGATCAGAGTGAGACAGACAACAGAGTGTAGAGGTTTCTCGGGAAGAGAAATAAAATTGTATTGTTTCATGATCTTGAATTTATGCAATATACATATAGCGGGTTTTTGAGAAATTTCTTTCCCCAGATACATCTTGTGTTTTGCGATTGATAATTTCTCCATTTTACTTGTTTATGTGATTGTACGATCGTATTTGGTTTCCGCAAATTTGCATAATTAATTTGGTATTTTGTTTTAGTACATTACAAGATAAGTTGAATCTATTTATATATTTCTACATGGTATCAGAGCGCCAGGAATCACAATGGAAGAGAATAATTTGAGTTTGCTTTGAAAAGGTGAATCAAATTTTCATATTTATTCTTCAAGAGCAGTAGTAGATCAAAATGTCTTTCTATGGATTGAGACTCGAATATGACCTTAAGGGTAGTTCGAATTACATAACATGGAAGGACATGATGGAGGCGGTGTTGGAGGACAACATACTGAAGGAATTCATAGCCAATGATATTCCCAAGCCCGCAACAACAGATGCCCATAATCTTGATGCATGGAAGAAGAATGTAGCAAAGGCGAGAATGATATTTTTAGAAGGAGTTCAAGATCATATTGTCTTGAACCTACATGGAAAGGAAACTCCATATGCTATGTGGAAGGCCTTAAAAAATCTATTTCAAAATAACAACGACCACAAGAAGTTGGCATTGACAGAAAAACTCAGAAAAAATCAAGTTGGAGTAGGGTGAGACAATATCAAAATACTTGGTGAAGTTCACTCAATGTCGAAATGAGCTTGGAAGTGTTGGTGTGACAATTACTGAGGTTGATTTGGTGAGTCTAACCCTTCTAGGCCTTCCCAAGAGCTGGCACAACTACTAGGATTTGGTAAATGGGAGGGAGAAGTTACCAGAGTGGGAGCGATTATGGTCTGACTTGGTACAAGAAGAGATAAGGTGGATCGCCAAAGATGAGACCTCTTCTAAAGACAAAGAAGAAGATTTTGCATTAGTCAGAAAAGGAAAGAAAGCCAAGGGAAATAAGTCTTAAGGCGAAGAGGGAAAGAGAGATTTGTCCAAGATCAAGTGTTTTCACTATCACGAGTACGGGAACTATGCCACAAAATATCCACAGAAGGCAAGCAAAAAGGAGCCTGCAGTTGGAGCAATAGGTGAAACTTTGGCCTCACAATTCGAGCTTGATTTTACTCTCATTGCATGCATGGCTAGCACTGTAATGGGATGCATGTGGTATCTCAATAGTAGTGCCTCATTCCATATAATGGTGAATAGAGATCTCTTAAGTGACTTGGAGGAGAAGGACCTCTAGCAGAACATAGAGTTTGGAGATGACGAGAGGTATAACGCGACCAACATAGGTACAATTATTTTTCAGTGGGAGACTTGCTCCCCTCTTAGACTCAAAGATGTTTTGTTTGTTCCAAGACTAAAGAAGAATCTTGTTTCCGTAGCGATATTGGAATACCATGGTTATGATGTGATATTTAGAAAAGCAAAGGTCTTCCTTAGACACATCACCACGGGACAAGTGAAACAAATCGGTGTGTGAGTCAAGAACCTACATGCTCTCGAGGTCGAAGATGCATGCAAATATTTGAGGAGCAAATCAAAGGTTAGAGACTTGGTGGTTGAGAGGGAGCATAAATTACCTCTCAACATCCAGCCTCAGAAGAAGCTTCAACAAGTTGTGGAGCAACCACAATTGGAGAAGCAAAGAGGAGACTGAGTGCAGGCATTCACTCAAGCAGAGACCTCTAGTAGGTGGAAATTTCGATCTAGGTGGGTAGAGAACACATGCAACCATATCTCCAGTGAGAGGTGGTGTGATGTGAAGTCATAATCCCAAGAGAATAAATTTGGGTAGGGTCTGGTGAGATTTCTTGTCTCATGGATCATTACCTGGCTGCAGGGGCCCACAGTACACAGTAGCAAGATGGATCAGTAGTGATTGATGCAGTTAGATATCAGAGTGACAGATTTCAGATACTGGAGCACAAATCGAAGTTGGCGGCAGTGCAGAATTAGAAGGAATTCTAGTCTAAAAGTAGCCTCCTAAGGAAAAATCAAGAAATTAATAAAAAATGCCATGTAGACATTTTTTTTTAATTTTAATTTACTTTTATCTATGTTCGACAATATTTATTAGCAAAAGATTCAATAAAAAAATTTAATATATTATTTTTATTTTTATTTTCTTTTATAGAAATCCCTAAATATATTACACTTTTATTAAAATAACTATCTATCTATATTTATTATATTTAAATATAATATCTATATCTACATTTTATATTTAATTGTGTATATATAATTTATATTTAACAATTATTTCATTTCACTAGTTTCAATCCTACTTCTTCACCCCTGTGAGCATCACTCATGCAATGAGTGCTAAGTGAACTATTCAAAAATCATGAGAAATTAGTCAGTTACGACTACCTCTCATGGAAATGGTCATAGTTGAATGACTTTCTTAATGTAGTTGAATCTCAAAAAATGATATATAATTGAGAGTGCAAGCTTCTGTGATCCATAACATTTTAATCATAAATATTTGGAGAAATCACATAAGAAATTTAAGAACCGACGCGTTTCGAACTACCAACTGTAGTTCATCATCAGGATAATGAAGACTGGCTTATCTGACATCCATATTTATACCAAGAAGAGAGAAGCAACGATCAAAACCCAAGAAAAATTAAAAATTAAAAAACGATAAAAAATGAGATTAAAAATATAAAAATAAACCAGAATTAAAATTAGCCCAACCTTAAAATTGCAAAAGTTAAAAACGGTTAATGATAAAAATAAACACAAACATAAAAACAAAAAACAAAACTATATAAACTATATATTTTATATTTTTGGCCGGTAATTTTTCCTATGTAGTTCTTTAACTATTTAACTATATTTTATTTTTAACGATTCAATATATTTATATTTTTCATTTTATATTTAAGTACCTTTTCATTATTTAACTATAATTTTATTTTATTTTTAGTTATTTAACTATTTTACATTTAACTATAATTGTCTATATTTATATTTTATATTTAACTATTTATATATTTTTTATATTTAACTAATTTTTTTGGTGTTTTTTTTGCTATGATTATTAATGTCAAATGGACCCATATTTTAATTTATATTTTTTCACTACTATCAAGATTTACGTTGCATTAATAACTATTTCAATATTCTAATTCATATGGGTAAGGTAGGTAAATAACATTAATAAAATATTTCACGAATACCCAAATTAATAATAAAATATTTGATTCGATACCTAAATTAATAATAAATATTTCACGGATATCAAAATTAAACAATTTAAAATTATTTAGGACATGTACCTTTTTTTAAATTTAAAATATTTTGATTGGTTTACATATTATGACATGGAAAGTACATTAAAATTTCATGGGCACTTTTACGCTCAAATTTCCTCTAATGTGGCACAGATGCAAAGTCAGCAGCAACGTAGAGTTTTCAGTAGAGTACAATAAAGGTACAGGATTGAGATAGAGTGAATTCATTTTCAATAGACAGTACATTAAAGGTAGAGTTTTCAGTAGACAGTGCAGTAAAGGTACATGATTGAGATAGAGTGAATTCATTTTTAGTAGACAGTGCAGTAAAGGTACATGATCGAGATAGAGTGAATTCCTTTCTTAATGAGAGGGAGTGTTGAAATTGGCAACAAGAAATATTGAAAATGGCACCTAAGGGCTTCTGATTTAATTTTCCCTTAACTAGCAATTGCACCACATGTTGCAAAGGAAACGTCGTAAAAAAATAACATATAAGAAAGAAGAGGTAGTAGAGGTTTGCATGGTAAAGTAAATAAAACTAGCTATGAGCCCAGGGGTGTTACAATTCCAGAGTAGTCTAGCATGTGTTTGTCTAGCCTAGCCTAGCTTAACTTATTTTAGGCTTGTGTAACCTAGTCTACTCTATCCCTACTCTATCCTAGTCTACTGTATTTATAGTTTATCATTATTTTATTTTATTATTTTTATTTTTTATTGTATTTTGACCTAGTTAAAATGTTCATTACATTATGTCAATCTTTTTATTTAATTTACTTTTATTTTTAATTTTGTGTAATTTGACATAGTCAAAATGTTAAACATGACATTACAACCTTTCTATCATAAACTAATTTATGTTAAATCTAGTTTTATTAGGTTATTACTTTAATTTTTATTAAAAAAATTGAGGTTGAAATCTAACAACATTTTAACTTAAAAGTCACCAAAACTTAAATCCAATCTAAATTATTAAAAAGAAAAAAACTAACATTATAAAAACATACATACAAATATTTACTTGATCTAATGGCCTAAAATATTTCAATCATCTAACATTTAATCCAATGGCTCAAACATGGACACAGTGGGAGCTAGAGAAGTTGTTTTCAAATAGTGACACCTTACAACGTAATTAAATTAGAAGTAAAATTGCAATTCCATCACATGAAAGCTTGTAAGTGTTAACTGAGTCAAGAAGACTTAGTTAGCTCAGTTAATTCGAGTTGAGGGTCAAATTAGAGGCATGCATAATGCACTCTAAGTTTTAGGGGGTCCAGTTGCAATTTATTTTGAGTTGTAATTAATTAACTGAAATATTTAAGTTCAAATCAGTTTAACTAGTTCTAACTAAGAGATGAGCTAGTGATAGGTCCATTGAATTAAATTGGATTTAATTCACACGCATTGATCAATTAGATAACTAATAATTCGCTATAAATAGTTGTTGCATCTCAGTTCTAAGAGTGACCTAGTTGAGATTGGAGTTAAAGGGAAGATAACTTTCAGTTGTATAATTAGAAAATTGTACAACTCATGCATGATGTCATCAGGATTCCTTGAAGGAATTGCACAATCAATTCTTGGGAATTTCCTATTTAATAGGGCCATAATTCCTCCAAGAATGCGTAAGCAGGGCTGGTCAGACAAAGGCAGAGAATTGGTTAAGTATTGGACTGATTTTCCCTATATCACAGTGAGACAGTCAGCAGAGTGTAGAGGTTTCTCAAGAAGTGAAATAACATTTTATTGTTTCATGATCTTGACTTTATGCAATATATAGATAATGGGGTTTTGAGCAGTTTCTTTCCCCAGATACATCTTGTGTTGTGCTATTGATAATTTATTTCGCTTGTTTGTTTATGTGATTGTGCGATTGTATTTAGTTTTCACAAATTTGTAGAATTGATTCAGTATTTTGTTTTAGTACATTACAAGATCACTTGAATCTATTTAGATATTTCTACATATAATATTGATCCCAACTTATTATTATAAATGGTTTATTATTATCATTCTTGGTTGTGAATTTAGTACTCAATAAGTGGTATTGGTTATGTTAACGTCATATTGACTTGGTTTGAATGTTTTCATTCAATTCATTGTACATACAGTTGTTTAAAAAAATAAACGAACAATTTAAATGGACATATTATTAGCTTTAATTATTTTTAATGGGGATATTTAGGGTGGTTTACTAGAATGGTTCTTATCATTTTGACTCGGGTTCAAATCTAGACTTGTAATACCATGAGTTATAATATCTTGATAAATATTACAATGATTAGTGACATAAGTGGTTGGGTGAGTTCAAATCTTTATTGATAATATTATTGTAAAATCTTTATACTCATTGTTGTATTAACAAATTTGAGTTTTGTAATTTGGAATTATACAGTCCAAAAAGTTAAAAATAAATAAATAAATAAAGTGCTAAACTTATTTATATATTTAAAAACACATTTAAACAATAAATATTATAATTTTACCAATTATCAATATATAATTTTACTAAATTTCAATTAAAAAAACAAGCGTAAACAATTTAAATATATCTTTTTACTATTCTTTACGTAAAAAATATTACTTAAAATTTTGAAATTTTAATAAAGTTATAAATTTAATGTTAGTGCTAGTAAAGTCAATTTATTTTGCTATAGTCACAAAAATCTATATATATTATAAATTGATTATATATATATATATATATATATATATATATATATAATTAAACTTTTGGAAATATTTATACCAAAGGTGTTCCTTTGCGGGCTTTATCTAGGAAGATTTGGCCAATAAGATCCTTCAATTATTGCCCTCCTTCATAGAATCATTTTTTACCATGTACAAGATCCCAGGACTCTCGGATTTCCAGAAATAACTTCAATGGCCTAATTTCCTTTCGAGCCTTTTATTATTTCCTTCATCCCCGACCTACCTTGCTTGCTTGCTCCGGGGTTCCATATTCTCATAAAAAATTATCTTCAACATTCACCTAGACAACTGAGAACTCACAAGACGTGTTGTGATCGACGATAAGTTCTACAAGAACTTTCTCACACTATTAAAAGTTTGGAAGAAATCTTTTATGTTCAACTGCAACGACTTCACTATGTATGATCTGAGTAGAAACCTTATCTTCAGAGTGGACAACTATTGTTCCAATCTGAATAATGAATTCCTTCTCATGGATGTTACATGATTGGTTCTCCTCACACTTAGATGCAAGGTATACCATATTTCTCGATTGGCTTTCAATATTTTTCTCTATCTGTAACCTATAAAAATAAAATATCTTCAATGTTTGAAGCGTCAATGAATTGTACTATTGTCTACGAAACAGAGGTTGAGTATGCATCATGAATGACAAGGTTTCTTGTATATAAACCACCTCAAATGACACCATTTGAAATTAGGCAACCAAAAAATTCAAACCCTACATAGCCAGAAATTAATATTCCAAAGAAGAAACTCAGTAGTACACTCCATTGTTTACACAGGGATGAATGGGAAAGCATTGTTGGTTCAGTGGATTGAGACCGAAATAGAGGACATAGCTCCATGATTCTCTTCATCCTCCTAGAAGGAAGAGAAATGATTCATATCTCCCACCCCCATGACAGTAATTCTCGTGTGCGAGAACAAAGAGATACACCTTTGTGTTGATTTCTGTGAAAGTTTTGAAGGTTATACCAATGGATTTAGAGATTTCTCCGTAGGCCGAATAAATTCAGAGGTGTCGGGACACTCATTTTCTATTCCCAACCATATTGAAAATTTGTATTGAGTGTTCTAAATTGAGCTTCGTATGTGAAGAAGTGTTGATATCTATATACGTCAATGGAGCAAAGATTTTTCTGTTAAAATATTGGGAAAGAGCTTTCATACGCCTTTGTTTCATTGCGACTTGTTGAAGTGCTTAACTTCTTTGGCATTTCACCTTTACTAAAATATCAATTACCTCTAACCTTTTCTAAAATGAATGTCATGGAGATGAAATTACCTAGGTTAATTGAAGTTGAGGAAACAACATCAAAGCATAAAAACAACCCTAAAAATAACCCTAAAAATGAATGACTCTAGATGAAAACTCAATGTATATGCTTGAAAATCAATTTTCCAATCAAAGTATATCATGTCATCTTAATTTTAAATGTACTAAAATGCTTTCAACGTTTAAAAAGAAATCTAGATGGAGATCTATATTGATCTTTATATAAGAGTATTCATATTTAATGATTTAGTTTTTCAAGATGATTTTCACAAAAAAAATATTCCTTCTGTGTACCTTTGCACCTTTAGGGGCAATTGCTAGTAACTAATATTTTTTTTTTTAAATAAAGTAGTGAAAATAAAGTATATAATATTGCAATATTGCAATTGCCACAATTTTTATTTTAAAAATAGTTATTTTTTTAAAATCTCAACTTTTATATAATATGTTTTTGCATATATATATATATATATATATATATATATATATATATATATATATATATATATATATATATATATATATATATATATATATATATATAGAAACTACTATGAATTTGTATTAAATTTTATAGTTGGAAGATCAAAACCTTGTACATATCATTCATATATTATGTTACAACATTCAAAAATATCCACGAAGGGATGATTCGAGTTACACCTTGTCCATATTCAACAATTCTAAACAGACCATCCTTATACAATTTCCAAAATTTCGTTTCCAAGAGGCTAAGTTTTTGAGAGAGGAGCTCAAATTGGGCACATGACTCTGTCAACTGTGTTTCCTTGTGCCTAGAGGTAGGGGAAATGAGGAATTCTAAAGACGCTACCATTTGTGCCATATGAAGGTTATTTTCATCCTTAGGGACACTGGAATTTCTATGCATTAAAAAATTTCACTCCAAACCTTCTCTTTTTTTCTAAGAGTTTTATTGTCATTTTGGCACTAATGAGACTACATCATTGTTTCTTATAGGCATTCTAAACTCCAATCCTTAACTCATCTTTTCCTTCCATGCCTTTAATCCTAATCAGAATCACATTCGATGGTCAGACAGATAGATCCATTTCCAATTAGCAACAACCTCCAATGTAATCATAGATCGCAAGTATGTGAACTGTGATTCGATTAAAGTGATGATATTTTTGCACGTCCAAGCAAATTTAATAGTGGTGTAAAAAATCCTCCATATTTCCTTTGACGCTAGATGAATTACATGAGAAATCCAAGTGGAGGTATGATCGATCCCATCTTTCAACAATAGAAAATTGGAACCAACATAAGGGAATGGTAATTACATTTAAAAAAATACCCGTATTGAGATTTGATAATGGGATCAGTTGCATCCCATCTATTAATTCAAACAATTAATCCTATAAATATCACCATTTGCTAATTCGTGGCAAATTTTTTATCACCGAAGACCATTACTCCTTCATCTAATGCGACATCTTTGTTGGCCGAAGAATATGCCTCAAAATTAAGGTGTTGTTTAACATGAAAAAATTCAATATTTTCAAACCTTGTAAGTTGCAGGTTTATTTTGTGTAAGATGGAAACCTTGGACTGTTCATAATTCCCTTTGAGTTTATTCACCTACTAGATTATAATCATTGAATCTCCAAATACCATTAGATGAAGTATGTGTCTAGAACATGTCAAATCTAATACTTGCCACAGAGCTAAGTATTCAATATGGTTATTAGTTGAAGCTCCTTATCTCAAAGAGAATTGGATCTCCCTTGCTTTGTTGAGGCGAAAGATAACCCCTCCCACTCCTACCACCTCGAGGTTTCCTTTTGAAGCTCCATAAAATGAGAGTGAGTATTTCTCCTTATTTATTCTCCATTTCAGAAATTCATCGCATTCGATTCTTATTAGAAAAAAATTTCTATCAGGAATTTTGAAATTGAAGCTCCAGCCTGATTTGAAGCTTGATCAAGTTTAAGCCAATCATTTTCACTTTTTTGATAAGGCATTAAACTCCACTTGATCAAGTTCACTCATTGAGATTATCTCAAAAATAATTTGAAAGGATTTAGAGGTTGACTGAGCAAGATCAAGGTGGGAGATCTGAAAAATGGCCCGATTGGCCGTGGGAAGATTATCCATAACAACAGTCTCCCCTACTACCGCCTTCCCCACCTAGGTTGTAGTGGCTTTATGGGCCTTGCTTTGAACCACATTTCCTGAGCTTTTGTCCTTCAATTACTCCACCCACCTGATCTCTATGTCTTCCGTCCCCACACCTTATGTTACTTTATTCCATAGTGCATTGGATAAAGTGGTAGTGATAACTCTGAATAATGTGGCATTATGAGTGATCCAAATTGTCCAATATAAATACTTTGACAAAGCCATCCAACTCCTCACCACCACTGAGTTAGATTTCTATTTCCGAGCAATTTTCTAGTTCCATTGTATGAACATTTCTTGCCCACTCCCCAATATATTTGAAAGGTCCATAAAATGAGACAAGGCCAATTTCCAGATGTCCAATGCGAACATAAATTGTTGGAAGAGATGAGGAATATCCTCTTCCGCATTTTCACACAAGATTTAGTGAGAGGGTCCCCATATATTTATTTTTTTTGAGATTTTCTGCAGTCAAAATTTTCTCATGGACTGGCTCCCAACAAAAAAGATTGATCTTTGGCGTCCCATCTGAATTCCAAAATTTTGCCCATATTCAATCTGAAGGAGGGTGTGGGAACCTTTGAATAACCATTTCGTACCCCACTTTGACTGGGTAGTTTTTGTTTTTACTACTCGTCCATATCCTTTGATCCAACCGAGAAGTGAAAATTGGAGTGTATCCTTTTAAAGTGTTGATCAAAGTGATCCAATGTTGGTGCAATTGGATAACTAACTAGGTTTGGTATTCATAATTTTATTGGTACTCATGTCATTATGTATATCTTATGTAACAAAAGAAGAAAGAAAAAATATTATTTTCATACATGGGTTTCATGCTTCTTTTAATTGTTCAACTAGGTTAAGCATATTTTTCATGCTTCTAGGGTTCTTCTTGAGTAAATAAAGTCAATTTTAGTTGTATAATACCCATTTGGGAATATTTTATCATGCAAAAGAATTTATTTTGAGTCTATAAAGTCAAGAGACCTCCAAACACAAGTCAACCCTGTCAAGATGAAGTCAACCTAGTAATGATCTATTCGGCCACATGTGAAGTGTATATAAAGGAGATGATCGAATTTGTTGGATGAGACATACATTCGATCTAAATTTCAATATGCACCTAAATCATAAGAAGAAGAAGAACGAAGGAAAGAAGAAAGGAGGAGAACCCAAGCGAAGTATAGAAGTTTGAATTTCGACTTGTTTGGCTCACACGTGTGAGACTTTTAAGGTTTATTTTGAAGCTATAGATATGAAACTACATGACAAAGTTGCAGCCTTGATCCAGAGGGTCAAGACTTTGAAAGTTACAAAAGGAAGGGAATTTGACCTTTGTTGAGTTGGGTGGATCTTTACTCTATTGAAGGAGAACTTTGGAGGGTTGACTTGGTGCTTGGAGGAGGCTTGAATTTGGTCTTTAGGTCTTAAAGGTATCATATTCGTATGATTCTATAAGAAGTAGATTGTTTAGGTTTTCCCCAAGTTGTGGGGTATTTCCCTAGCGTGGAGCCTATATATTGTGTCTATTGTCTCTTTTGATCCCCATGTTTACATTTTTTGATAATTGCTTGATGAAAGAGAACAAAAACAATTTAATAATAAGCCAAAAAAATTCATAAGTAATTATCATGTCAAGAAGAATCAACATTAATGTGCATCCACTTTGATTTTACAACATGGTATTAGAGCTAAGGTTCATGAAGGAGGCCAAAGATCACAATTTTTTGGCATTCTAAGAAGGTCTACTATACGAAGGATATGAAGTTCAATACAATCTTGATTGTGGGTTGAAATAAAAACCTTTGTTCTTAAAATTGTGGACATAACAAACAATCCAAGTAGCATCTGAAATGAAGACAAAGTTTATTTGAGATATATAAATTCAAGAATCCAAGTATGATCTATATTAATGAAGTTTTTCTAGAATACTTTAGCTAATGAACATCATGTTCTCAAGGATCTAGTTGGTTTGTGTATTCTGAAATCTAGTCATGCTTATGGAGAACTTATTCTTGCAATAAAGTAAGCCAAGTTTGAGAAAGGGATCATTTGATATAGAAATATCATAGAGTCCTTATGGAGGCCAAGTAGGCCTAGTAGGGCTACAAGAAGATGAAATTTCACAAATGCAATTCATCAAGAGTTGAAGCAAAAAGAAGCTATAGACCTCAAGAAGTTGAGTGAGTTAGAGTGAATGAACGAGCTTGTTATATTTTCTAATAACCGAACTGAGTAGGTTTGTTCATGAAGATTATGGGGATATGAATTTTTGATCATCCTTGTGCATATGGCGGTGACATTGTCTAATTTTTTTAAGAGGACTAAAAACCTTGAATAATGATGGAAAGGATGTTGCAAAGAGTCGTAGTTAAGACACCGAAGTTCTGCAGAATACCTAGGTCCAACAAGGAAGGTAACCGCTAGGATATGTGTGACTGAGGTGGTCGAAGGAGATTTGAAATGTGGGACTACATAGGAATGTGATTGAGGTAAAAAATGTTAGTCAAGGATGTGACTAGAACAGTGGAAATTTTAGGAGCTATGTTGAGTTCCCAAAGGAGGTAAGTTTTTGCTTTTATGTTTGTTAATTTGCTTAATGTGGGAGGTTGTTCATAGGGGATTTTGGAAAATAAATGTAGATGCTCTAAAAATTGTGATTTGATGTGATAAAATCACTATTGCGTGGGCTGCGTAGTGTGCCCTAGTTATTATGATTTTGTGTATCAAGTCACTATTGAATGGGTTGGCTTAGTAAGCCCTAAGCATCATCATTTTGGTGAATAAAAGGGAAGTTTATGTAAGCCCTAGGTATGGAATTCTTGGAGCAGCCAAGAAATAATAAGAGGGATGCGTGTGAAAATCATAAGAACAATAAAGCAATAGACATTCACCATCAAGAGGGTTATGAAGATCTTATGATAGAAGTATTGGAATTGTTGAAAGGTAGTTTGGCTGGTGTCCTAAGGACTATCTATTTGAAGCAACAACAAGACAATTAGAGGACTAAGGAAAATCATTTAAAAGGAAATTTATGAATAGGTTTCTTTGTGGAATATTAGCAGATGAGGAGTATAAATATCATAGTTAAGTGGGTTGATTTTTAAAACCCCAGATTAGTCAGTTTGTTGGACTATGTCAGGGCAGAAGTGAAAACCCTAGTTATGTGATTTGTAATAGTCTATAGATATTAGAAATTAGCTAGTTGAAGACCTTTTTAGTTGGAAATATTGGAGGAGAAAGATAGCAACTAAATGACATAATTATTTGAGATTATGGAGTTGTGTTATCTAATAGAGACGAATTGGAAAGGCCAACAAAATTGTGGATTGGATAACATTGTGATAATCAATCTACTAAAAAAATTGTGTGATGGGCTATCTTAAAGGCACAAAGAAGTGCAGGAAGTAGTGGTGATCACATTTGAAGATGATATAAGTGAAGACCTCAAGTGCAAGATAATGATATGTTAGGAGGCAGCGTTTGAAGTTTCAAGGTGAAAAGTATTAAATGGTGATAAGGATGGTAAGAGGAGAGTTACAATTAGAAGTAGTTGATGTAAGAGAAGTATGATTATTTTTGACACAAGCTAAGGCTTGTTAATGAATTTTCCTTGGTTAAAAGGGAGTAAGCATGGATTTATCCTCTCACGGTGAGAGGGTGTAAGGTTGGACACTAGTTCTCCATGTTTCATGTACTAAGCCAGGACTAACAATTGTAAGTCTAGTGCATGCATCACGAATAGGGAGAACACTGATTTGAATTAGCTTGGTTCTCCTTGTGTTAGGTACTGTGATGGATTAGGAATGATATCTTAAGTCGAGTACATAGACATGGATGAGGAGAATGATGGATTGGATAAGCATCTTGGACAAACATTCTCGAGTCATATAGTGTGATGGATTATGATAGAGATCCTAAGTCACATGGATTTGGATAAGAATGGTCCAATGGACAGATAGTTCCTTTAGGGAAATGGTCTAGTGGTATATATATACTTCAAGGATCCTAGGTGGATTATGTACCTTGGTGAGGCAGTGTGGTGTCCTATGTGCTTTGATCTTGTGAGAGATAGAGTGTACATGCCAAGGCCTTGGTAATGTGACAACGTTGACTATGATGATGTTTGATGCGTATCAATATGGATCATTTCTTATGAGAATATTTCAACTTGAGACAAATCTATTAAGTCATTTTGAATACCTCCCTAATTAAGAGGGAGTGTTGGAAAAGCACCTAGGTTTGGTCTTCATAATTATCTTTGTACTCATGTCATTATTTATATCTTATGTAACAAAAGAAGAAAGAAAAAATATTGTTTTTAAGCATGGGTTTCACTCTTATTTTGATTGGTCAACTAGAGGTTAAGCATGTTCTTCATGCTTCTAGGGTTTGTCATGAGTCAAGAAATGGAAATTTCAATTGTATAAGGCCCAATTGGGCATATCGTATCATGCAAAAGAATTTATTTTTGAGTCTATAAAGTCAAGAAAGCTTGCAAGCACAAGTCAACCCTGCCAAGATGAAGTTGGGCTAGTAATGGTCTATTTCACCACATGTGAAGTGTATATAAAGGAGATGATCCAATTTTTTAGATCAGACATAAGCTCGGTCTGAAGTTCAATCTGCACCTAAATTAGAAGAAGAAGAAGAAGAAGAGTGAATGCAAGAAGAAAGGAGGACAACCCGAGTGAATAAGAGAAGCTTGGTTTCTGACCTATTTGGCTCACACGTGTGAGACTTGTACGGTTTCTGTTAAAGCTGCAGGTTTGAAACTATAGGTCGAAGTTGCACACCTGATCCAGAGGGGTGAGACTTTGAAAGTTGTAGAAGGAAGGCACTTTGACCTTTGTTGACTTGGGTGTATCTTGACTCTATTGAAGGAGAACTTTAGAGGGTTGACTTGGTGCTTAGAGGAGGCTTGACCTTGGTCTTTGGGCCTTGAAGATCTCATTTTGGTATACTTCTATAAGAAGGAGATTATTCATATTTTGCCCAAGTTGTGGGGATTTTCCCCAAAGTGGAGCCTGTATCTTGAATCTATTATCTCTTGTTATCTTCATGCTTACATTTTTTGACAATTTTTTGATGAAATAAAACATAAATATTTTAATAATAAGCCATCAAAATTCACTAGTAATTATCATGTCAAGGAGAATCAACATTAATCTACATCAACTTTGATTTTCCAACATGTGCAGGTCTGAGGGAACATTAGTGCAAGACCATCCTGTACAGTAACCTTCATTATTCCATTGAGAAATAATTGCAATCATGTTATATCTTTTTTCCTCCATCCAATTTCCTATTTCCTTCATTCCGACATTTTCAATTACTATATCTTCTATGGGAATTCAATCCTTCCATAAATGGATACGCACATCATTCCTAGTTTTCCATCCCAATTTATCAATAATGATGGGGCCAATTGTTTTACACAATTTCAATATTTTTGAGCCTTGATTTGGCCATGATTCAATCTCAGGTCTAAGGAGCCTTGGCTTATGAAAGTATTTGTGATTAAAGTCTATCTTCGACCATTCCTTGGAGTCGGATAGAAGATGCTAGCCAATCTTAGCACCCAATGCAAGGTTCATTAATTATGGATCCTTAATTGCAAGAACTCCAAATGATTTGGGAAGGAAAATTGTGTTCCAAATTCACTAGATGAAATTGTTTATCACTATTCTTACCACCTTACCAGAGAAACTTGTATAATAGGCCACTTATTTGGGGGATTATCTCCTTTGGCATCAACAGTCCTGTGCCCATATATACTGGAAGGGAGGACATAATTGATTCGATTAAGACTCCATTTCCTACCATATTTAGCCACTGAGCTGGCCCCCAATATTGAAGTATTTTCCTTATCTTTTGTACAACATCCTCCCAGTCATCTGCATTGGATGAACCCAAAGAAATTGGAATTCTCGGGTATTTTAAGGATCTCTAGTTTGATAAAGTTGGGAATTCTATAATCTATGTGATCTCATGATTCAAGACAGTTCCATCCATATACTTAACACTTCCTACTATTGACCATCCCTCTAGAAAGGTTAAGATATGGATTTAGAATCTTCTTGAAGTTGATTACTATTGTTTTTGAAGCATGCCTTTATCCATTAATTTAGCTCTTCATTGAAGCTCAATTTTTCAAGTATAAGAAACAGAAAGGAATGCCTCACCCGATCAAAAACATTGGCCATATCCAACTTGATCACCATTCCTGACTCACCATCTTCCTTGCTAGAACGAATCGCCTCCTGGATTAGAATGGTATTGTCCAGGGTTTATCTCTGCTACATAAAGCCCCCATGATTCTATGAAATTATTCATGTAAACAACTTCAATCTCATTGTTATAATCATTGTAAGAATTTATAAGTTGAGTTACAAAAATATTTGGGACGAAATCTGCTGAATTTTACCAGATTTGAATCTTTAGGGATAAAGGAAAGGAAGGAACAATTAGTCGCACCACCTATCCTCTCTTTTTTCCTCATAGTGTTCAACACCCATAACAAGTCCCTTTTAATCATGATTCCGAAATCCCTAAACAAACTTATAGATTAAACATAAGGGCTAGGGGATTTATTAGGATCCAATTCCAAAATTGCATCTAGGACTTCGTCTTCATCTATTTCTTTGACAATAGACAGGTTAGCAGAATCCGATATAACATAGGGAACACAATTAAGAAATTCTTGAGCTTGGGAAATGTCAACCTCTCTATCCTCACGATAGAGGGTTTGAAATGTAGGAAGGCTTCTTGCTTAATATCTTCAAAGGAAGTTACCTTCAATCATCCTTCAAGTGTTATCTTTGTGACTCTATTCCTTAGTTCACAAGATTTGGCTTACTTATGGAAAAAGGAGGTGTTTTGATCTCTTGCTTTAAACCACAAAATTTGTGATTTTAATCTCCAAAGTTATTCCTCTTGCTTACTGCAAAAGTTTCCTTTGTTCATTTTATTTCTTTTTCGAAATGCAAGGGTTAAACATTAGCTTCCTCAAGTAGGATTTGGTGCTTCTCTAATTTTTTTACCAGTCCCTTACACTTCTTCCCTAGAGGTTAGTAAAATTCTTTGAGCCACTGCCTCAATTCTTTCTTTAAAAACTTTAGTTTATACTCCTAAACAAATGTCGATGATCATGTAATAGGGGTTCTCCACACTTGCCTAATCAACTGTGACACCTTCCTCCTCTAGGCACACCATATTATACCTGAACGAAATTGGTCTTAAATTTCTCCAGATCGTCCAAGGACAGGGAAATAATACGATGGTATGATTCTCCTTAAGCCTTAATCGATGAGACACAATCTATACCTTTGAGAATCCAAATGTTGTGAATAAGGAACTATCCAAACGAGCTGTGATATAATGTTCTCCACTTCTAGGATTCATCCAGGTATATTTTCCAACTTTAGGGGGGGATATCCACTAGATCCCAATCACTTAGCATATCTTTCATTATTTCGCAAAAATTATCTCAGAAGAGGCATACTCCATCCTTATCTAGATCTGAGAGTTGTATTGAAATCTCCCCTAATATGCAATTAGTGTGCCGACATTTCTCTTTGATATGATTGAGGGAGTCCCAAAACTCTAATTCCCCCCCATATTAAATGGGGGCATATATATTGATTATAGGGAATATTTCCTTCATATCTTTTCTTTCCAACATGGCCGCAATCCATAATTGCGATTTCATGTTATCTTTAATTGCATGCTCTTGAAGCATTTTGACAAAGCTGCTCCCGTACCGTCTTGGGGGATGAAAGGACCGGAAAGGCCAACCCCCCTCTTAGCCCACTTGTTGTTATTCATGTGGTGCAGCCTCCATGTGCCAATGCAAACTCACCCTATCGGAAATTAATGTGTGCAACTCTTTCCATCTATTTTAGCTATATTTAAACCAAGAACTAGCTACCATATCATAATTTTTTATATATAATTGAATGCTATGGCCAATAATCTAATTAAACCTATAAGATGTTCAAATCTAACCTTTTATAACCTACTCACAATTAAATCAAATTTATTCTAAGTTAAAAAATCTACAGAACTAATAAAAATCAATCCTACCTAATTAGGTGAATAGTGTTCGTCTATGTCAACAACAACCTTTCACAATCCCAATATATTATTTAACTTTTACAATCCCAATATATTAATTAATAAAAAGTTAAAGAAAAAAACAATATTATTGTATATAACCATTAACCTGCATTATTTATCTAGTTATTAATGTTTTTGTTTTTACAACCGACGATGCTGACAGAAAAAAGCCGTGCAAGTTTCCTGTACAAAACTTACAAGCATTAAGAACCCCAAAGTATGGATAACAGGAAGGGAAGCATTCAAGCGTTAATCGTATTACCAGGGCCTTACACGTCATTTTCTTACAAGATGCTTTAAATGCAACACCAAAATCAGACGCCCTTCGCTTGGTCATGAGTTCGAGACACTGCGCGCTCGCATCCCTGGTCTAACCCTAAATGCTTTTATTGAGGCAGTGTCTATAATAGTGCTAATGATTGAAGAAGGACGCTTGTACCAATATTTTGAGCCATATTACAAAGTTGAATCAGCCAGTATTATCTTTTTGCCATATGGGGCCAAATATATGAACATCGAAGCGAAGGAGCCAGAGTTCGTAGCAATCGGGTCGGAATCAAACGGAAACGCCGAATTTGCGGGTAAAAACCGAGCAACAAATGTAAAATTTGCTTTGCAGCTGCAAATTTCGGCTTTCAAAGAATACGTTTGTTGATATGTTTAGAATAATTGCATTAACGAAGGGATTAAGTCTGCGGTGAGTTGACATTTTGAAGAAATTGCGATTTTTCTTTAAATAACTCAGAGCTGCAGTGTGAAATTCTGATTGTGGAACTGGCAGTTATGTCCTTCAATATAACAGCAAGCGAAGTTAAAGTTGCAGCTGCATGAAGAGGAACGAACAGAGGATAGTGAAATATGTGCAATAAGGAAGTCTGGTCACTTATATTGAAATAACCAACTGGAGTTCGAAAAAGCCAGGAAAGTATTGTACATATGCGGTGAAAAAAGTGAACGCCGAGAAAATTAGGGCAAATTTCATATTTTGGAAGCGTCAGGATATACAGACGATAAAAGATTGGGGACACGTTAGCAAATTCATTCATTCAAGTTGAAAAGAGACCTGCCTATGGTAAATGTGTCTCTGGAACACGCAAAGGGAAAAATATCTGAGAGAAATTGAAGAAAAATTGGTGAAATTTGCGCCCAGAAAGAAAATTTGGGCAAAACCGGTGAAGTTTCCACTAAGAAAATTTGAGCAAAATCTGGTTCTGACAGAGATAGTCAGAAAAAGGGTACGAAATTGGAGACTGACGATCTCTATCAGTTGAAGGCGACATGAAAGATGTAAGCCTGCAGCATGGATAAGTAATTGGTGAAGTCTTGCCAGGTTTGGAGTTCAGTATTCTCTACTGTATGAGCTTGAATTCAACTATTCTATATTCATCACCGTTATCAAGAAATGATGCAGGTAGAAACACTGTGGTTTCATTCCCCTGTGCTATTCGCAGCATTTGGTATGTTCCTGATTGTTTATGCACTTGGATATCTCAAACTCTTCCGACACTGGAATCTTAATGACCGTGCAGGAGCTTCTAGCTGCTGCACTTCGTTGGCTCATGGCACACCTGCTGCATTTTTAGCAGCTTACTGCATGCTTAAATCTCCTCTGGAACTTGCTAGGCAAAACACCCCTTTAGAGAATGCAGTTATGGAATTCAGCATTGCCTATTTCTTAGTCGACACGATGCATTACCTGGTCTTCTTTCCTGATGATTTTGCCTTCATAGCACATCATCTGGCCACCTTCTTTTTTATGGCATCGTGCCGTTACTATGTCGGTTACGGTGGTTTAACTGTCATGCCCCTCCTCTTTTTGGCCGAAATTACCAGTGCCTGTCAAAATGCGTGGACTCTTGCCAGAATTGCCAGGCTAGAATCATCACGGATTGAGCTAATTTACAAAATATTATCTCCCTTGTTTTATTCATTCTATACTGTTGTGCGGGGGTTTATTGCTCCCATTCTTATCTATCACCTAGCTCAGTTCTACATAGATGGAAAAGCCGATGATGTCATTCCAAGGTGGTTGGCATATTGTTGGATCGCTATAGTGGTTATGGCAATATTTGGAAGTATGGCATGGATTCTTAATCTGTGGATTGAGTTATTCAGGTACAATGCTCAAACATATTCATATAAGTGTATCAAGACAATGTGAAAGTGACATCAGGCTAGACAGTCCCGCATTGTGTCCATTCTATCATCTTCCCACCTATGAGGGATGTTTACATTGAGTGGCATCTGCCATATTTGAATTTTGGGCACATGTAGACGGAATAAGCGATGGGTGCTGGTTTCTTTCCTTATTGAAGATCTCTGTTCTTTTTTCATAAGTACTTTCCTGTAATGTAATAATTCTTACCTCCACTAAGATCAAAAGATTGTCTAGGAGGCCTGTGAAATGATCCATGAGATCTGTGAATACTGGAAAAAGTTTTAACGGTGCAAATTGATGATATGAAATTGTAAATAATGGCTGTCTCTTTATATGGCGTGTTCTTTTTTTATTCAGTTTTTCTAATCAAGTGTTATTTCAGTCATCGTTATTTTCATTTATTGTGATAGAGAACTCTGCTGGCAATTTCTTATTCTAGCGCATCTCAATGCCTCCTTTTTGAACTTGAGGTTTCATTCTAGGAAATGCTCTGGGCTTCACATTCATGTATATACAAACCCAGATTATGTAGAATTGAAACACTCAAGTGTTGGTTCTTAATCAAGTTACCTGTGGAAAATGAACAGCCTCTATTTTTGAAACTTACGGCATCTTTTCTAATTGAATCCAATGGAGGAACCAAAAGATGCATTGACTTTATATGATGGTTGGAGGATACCATTCATTTCTTAAATTTCAGACAATTCCTAGAATTTGTGTTGCAAATATCTCTGATTTCTCATGAGTTTTTCAGGTTGTCAATTTGTTCAATATTTTCATAATTCTTCAGGTCCAAGTTTGTTCTTGCCAATATTTTCTGTTATTTCCAATATTTTTGTTGAAAATGTAGCGAGCAAGGTCTTCTGGCTTGTGCCTTCGCCAGTGAAGACCTTGAATTGCCCTTCTCTCAGTATGAGTGTGAGCTCATGAGTTAGGCTTCAGTTAAGATGAGTTATTTCCAGTTTACTAGAATAATCACCAAGTCAACATGCATAGAGTTGGAGCTTCAGTTAAGTGGAAGTCTTCATCGATTTGACTACAAAATGAGGTGGTGGCAGTTAGCAGTGCAATTAGAGCGAGTTAGTCTTCAGCCTTGATTGAAGGAAGAACGAGTTAGATCTCCAATGTTTATTGGAGAAAGCACGAGTTAAAAACTCCAGTGATGATTGGAAGGAGAGCGAGTAACACTCTCAGTTAACTCATTATTAGAGCTCGAGTTCTAAATTTGAACTAGCCCAATTTAGCATGTATTAAATATATATAGGAAGGACGAAGGCACAAGTAAATTATAATTGTTTTGTGCATGAGTTTGTGAGACAAAGAAAGTTCACGAGTTTGCGAGAAGAGTCTTGTTTGTGGAGCGCAAGAATTGTGTCCTAAGGAATAGGAGACACAAGTATGATAGAATTTAGGAGAAGTGGTTGTGCGCATGTTGTGTGGGGTTGGGGTCCTAAAAAATAGGGCCTCACGTGCGCTAACAAATAGGGCTTCAAGTGTGCTAGAAAATAAGAGATTAACGCAAGGAATAAGGAGGCCAAATGCACAAGGAAGTAGGAGTAGAATTGAAGCAAGACAATAGGGTTTGCAGAGCAAGTCAAAGAGGTACCAGAGGATCAATTATGTGTAGGAATTGAGATCAAGTAGTGATCAGGGCAGGCCAAGATCAATTGTATATGTTGAGATTTGTGTGAGAAGCAAAATGCTTTCTCAAGAGAGACATATTGCTTTGTGATAGATTCAATTGCTCCAAGGCAATCAATAAAATATGCCACATCAAGCAAGCAAGTTTTCCTTGTTGGGTTTCCTAAGGAAAGTGTGTCAATTTGTGTGGTGTTTTTATCTCTCTGTTTTATTCCGCTACATATGAATTGTTAAGAAACTCTATATCTTGGTGAAAGTTAACTAGTTTTAGTTTTCAGTTATTCATCTAAGCAGTTGTAGAGTTCTGTGGAAATTTAACATGCTATCAAGAGCATAGATCAATATAAATACTAGCACCAAGTTGACAAGTTAGTGGCTAGAGTGCAAATCAGTCAGGAAGGCTAGTGCTAGAGTTTGAAGAGAAGAGCAGAGTAGTTCCTTGGATAGCGGTATGGTGTTCCTACGGCTAAGGTTAGATCACAGTTTAGAGGGAGCCTCGAATTTCTGTGCATGCAAGGAGCAGATATATGTGGTATTGAAAGATAATGGGGTGCTAGAGTTTGTGAAGCAACAAATAGTGCCACCTACATGTTGATTTTTGAGTAGCTTGGGAGGTACTCCAAGCCCTAGGGTTCGGGGATTGGAGGACAAAGCACCACAAGAGTCACTCGTGGGCTTGGAACCCAAGGTAGGGGTTTTGTACCCATTGGGATTTGGGCCAAATTCATGTGCACATTTCGACATGTTATGGATGAGGATGATAGCCCTCGGCGAGACGAATTCAACGTAACAAGAATCATCTGATTCTGAGTTGTAGAAATGGAGATATGAATTTTTGAAGTCTATGAGTGGGTTTGCACATGATGAGTTAAGGTCAACTTGGGTTTAGTAAGCCTCTTGACAACTGTACAAGCCCTAGTTAGATGTTGGAGGAGCCCTTCTATAGGTGTATAAATAGAAGGTGAGGACAAGTCATTTGTACATCCAAGTGCAACATTTATAGTGAAAAGAACACCTGTGGAAGCCGCAGCTCAAGAAGAGGAGGCCGAGGAGCATAAGGAACAATTTGGAGACCTTTTGTGTGGGCCGAGTAGCAGTAGAGGATTCCGAGCATTTTTGGGTAGCTTTGGTGCTGGTTTGAGGGTGGTATATCCCTGTTTGGGTGAGACGCAAGTCCTGTGGTCACATTAGAACCACTGCAGGCCTATTCTGGGCAAGTTAGGAGGGCCGTAAGGCCTATTCCAGGGTGTTGGAGCTAAGGAAGGAAATGTAGGTCAAGGGATCAAACAGGAGGGGAATCCACAACAAATAAAGGGACTGTTGAGGGCTGTTAGGGTTTGCAATAATGCCCTAACTAGAACGCTATGCAACAACAATTGCACCAGCCCAAAAGTATAGGTATACTGACATTTTCGATGTTGAATTGTTGTTAGATGGAAGAAGGCCGTCCTAGTTCTTGGACAATGTAGCCTGTGGAAGTCAAAGAGGAGGGGCAAATTTGATGGTTAGATGCCCTAACCAAGTGACAGATTGTATAGTGAGGCATCGGTTTGATCAGTTTGATAAACAACCCATTGGAGACATTTGTTGGGGTTGACTTGGGCTGTTCAATACCCCAACTAGGAGCAGATTTCACAGTGAAGAATTGGGTGCCATTGATCTGGTGGAGGGCAGTGTGTTGGCTACCCAAATTAGCCTTAGACAAGCTATCGTGAAGTGACGAAGAGAAGCTGAAGGTTGGATGAAGTTTGGTGCCTTATGAGTAGCTCTTTAATGGACGAAAGAGGCTACTAGAAGGTAGATTGAAGCTTAGTTATTGGCCAGCCTAGAGAGCTGATTGGATTAGCTCGTGTACATGTAACAGAAGTTACTTGCAACAGTGTTAGGTGGAAACCCTCTTGGAGTCTCTATGTGTTGTCCTTTGAAGGACTAAGGGGCGACTAGAGAGTAATACGAAAGTGAAGGATTGACAGGACAAGATATGACATAGAGTTTGCGCAACGTGTTTGTCATTGTATCTTGCATTCCATGGACTTTTGTATTATTCAGAGTGGTTTAATATAACGAAGATTGGGTTGTACATTATTGTACAATATTTGTTAAAAATTGTCTACAGTGTACACTTGTGCATGTGTGATTTATTGCTTTATATTTTCCGTTGTGCAAAGTAGTTCTTGTTGAGATTCTTGGTTTGCTAGCGTCAGAGATTCTATTCTAAGATTCTATTCTATGAGTGGGTTTGCACATGATGAGTTAAGGTCGGCTTGGGTTTAGTAAGCCTCTTGACAGCTGTATAAGCCCTAGTTAGACGTTTGAGGAGCCCTTCTATAGGTGTATAAATAGAAGGTGAGGACAAGTCATTTGTGCATCCAAGTGCAACATTCATAGTGAAAAGAACACCTGTGGAAGCCACAACTCAAGAAGAGGAGCTAGAGGAGCATAAGGAACAATTTGGAGACCTTTTGTGTGGGCCGAGGAGCAACAGAGGATTCTGAGCATTTATGGGCAGCTTTGGTGCTTGTTTGAGGGTGGTATATCCTTGTTTGGGAGAGCCGCAGGCCTTGTGGTCACATTAGAACCACTGCAGGCCTGTTTTGGGCAAGTTAGGAGGGCCGTAAGGCCTATTCTATGGTGCTGGAGCTAAGGAATAGCCAACTTAGGCCAAGGGATCAAATAGGAGGGGAATCCACAATAAATAAAGGGACTGTTGAGTGATGTTAGGGTCTGCAATAGTGCCCTAACCAGAACGCTATGCAACAACAATTGCACCAACCCAAAAGTTTAGGTGTACTGACATTCTCGATGTTGAATTGTTGCTAGATGGAAGGATGTCTTAGTGCTTGGACAATGTAGCCTATGGAAGTCAAAGAGGAGGGGAAAATTTGATGGTTGGATTCCGTAACCAGGTGACAAATTCTACAGTGAGGGATTAGTTTGATAAGCAGCCTGTGGGAGACATTTGTTGGGGTTGAATTGGATTGTTGAATACCCCAACTAGGAGCATATTTCACAATGAAGAATTGGGTGCCATTGATCTAGTGGAGGGCAGTGTGTTGGCTACCCAAAGTAGCCCTAGACAAGTTCTCTTGAAGTGACGAAGAGGAGCTGAATGTTGGGTGAAGTTTGGTGCCTTATGAGTAGCTCTTTGTTGGACGGAAGAGGCTACTCGAAGACAGATTGAAGCTCAGGTATTTGCCAGCCTAGAGAGCAGATTGGATCAGCCCGTGTACATGCAGCAGAAGTGACTTGCAACAGTGTTAGGTGGTAGCCCTCCTGGAGTTTCTATGTGTTGTCCTTTGAAGGACTAAGGGGCGACTAAAGAGCAGTACGGAAGCGAAGGACCGATAAGACAAGATACGACATAGAGTTTGCGCAACATGTTTGTCATTGTATTTTGTATTCCATAGACTGTTGTATTATTCAGATTGCTTTAATATAACGAAGACTGGGTTGTACATTATTGTACAATATTTGTTAAAAATTGTCTACACTTGTGCATGTGTGATTTACTGCTTAATATTTTTCGTTGTGCAAAGTAGTTCTTGTTGAGATTCTTGGTTTGGTAGCGTTAGAGATTCTAAGGTTCTATCCTAGACCCAAGATTGTGGAAATTTAACACTACAAATGCCCAACAGTTGGCCCGACATAACAAGAATGAAACCAAGGCGAGGAGGATCATTCTTGAGGGGATCAAAGACCATATTATTTCTCATCTCCATGAGAAGAAGACAACATATGAGATGTTTAAAGCCATCTTAGATTTGTATCAGGGCTTTAGGGATGTCGGAAAGCTTGCTCTCAAGAAGAATTGAAGAAATATCCGAATGAGCAAAGGAGAGCCCATCATTACATATCTTTCAAAGTTCACTCAGGTTCGAAGTGAACTAGGTGGTATGGGCGAGAAAGTAGCAAAAAAAAACCTTGTGAGACTTGAGTCTTGGTATAGTTTCTAGGATGTAGTAATTGCAGAGAGAATATTCCCAGTTGGGAAAGGTTATGGAGTGACTGTGTTCAAGAAGAAATCTAGAGAGGGACGAGAGCTGGTAGAGAAGCTCCAACAGAGGAAGAGGATAACTTTGCCTTGGCAGGGAAAGGTAGCAGAGCCAAGGGCAAGAAGGGTGAAGGAGAGGCCAAGTCTAGTGAAAAGGGTAAGAAGAAGAAGAAGGATCTAAGCAAGATTGAGTGCTTCCATTGCCATGAGTTTGGGCACTATGCCACTAAGTTCCCTAATCGGAAGAAGGTCTAAAGGAGTCTAGTAAGGATTAGGTAGCTACATCAGCAGAAGTAGATGTGTTTTTTGCCCAGTTCGAGAAAGATTTCTCATTGATAACTTTCATGGCAATCTCAATAGACAACAATGTTTGGTATATTGATTCAGGAGCATCCTTCCACATGATCGAGAACAAGAAGTATTTTAGCCACTTGAAGGAGAAGGACATCCAATTTCAGATTGAGCTAGGAGATGATGGCATGTATGCAACTATAGGAGTTGGTACTATCAGTTTTCAAAGGGAGTTGGGTAATCCTCTTCATCTCAGAGATGTCCTCTATATTCCAAGCTTGAAGCAAAATCTTGTTTCAGTAGCTACCCTCGAGGACAAGGGTTATGATGTCATCTTCAGCAGAGGTAAGGATTCCCTCAAACACTTAGCTTCTGGATGTGTGAAGCAGATAGGTGTGAGGATGAAGAATCTCTACAAGTTCTAGGTAAAGACAGGCACAACCTTGAGTAGCAAGGCAGGAAGTGTGCAGGGTAGAGAAATGATGGTCCAGGGGATCAAAGCTTTGAGAGAGTCCCTAGAGCAAGAGCAGGTTAGAGTACATGAGAAGAAGCTACTCAAGATAGAGTCTCATCCAATATCTCAGATTGAGTCTTGACTAGTTGGCAGTTAGGCCGATCAACAAGATGATGAGGAGTAGAGCCCAAGGCGAGTGGAGGCAGTCACTCAGTCAATGACTCCTAGTATAGGGAGAGTTCGAGCCAAGTGGGCATAAGAGTTGTTTAGGGGGGGGGGATTAGGAGAGAAGTGGATCTTCTAGTACCACCTTCAGGTAGAGTAAGAAGCCACCGAGATACACAGGGTACGTGGCACTTATGACTGAGGTGATAGACTTGCAGAGTATGGTTGGAAAGAACAGGTCTTCAGATTAGATTCTGTAGGAGAAAGCAGGGAAGTCTTCTAGTTCAAAGGGAATAGCTGCAACAACGAAGCATGTGGTAGTGTTGAAGACAAATCCAGGTGGACAAGGTTCTTCCAAAAGTACCTTTCTTGCTAAAAGGGAGTGTTGAAAATGTAGTGAGCAAGGTCTTCTAGCTTGTGCCTTAGCCAATGAAGACCTTGAATTGCCCTTCTCCTAGTATGAGTGTGAGCTCATGAGCTAGACTTCAGTTAGGATGAGTTATTCCAGTTTATTGGAATAATCATCAAGTCAACATGCGTAGAGTTAGAACTTCAATTAAGTAGAAATCTTCATCAGTTTGATTACAGAACGACGTTGCAGTTAGCAGTTCAGTTAGAGCAAGTTAGATATCTAGTGTTGATTGGAGAAATCACGAGTTAACAACTCCAGTGATGATTGGAAGGAGAGCGAGTAGCACAATCAAATAACTTGCTATCAGAGCTCGAGTTCTAAATTTGAACTAGCCCAATTTAGCATGGATCAAATCTATAAAGGAAGGACGAAGGCACAAGTAAATTACTATTGTCTTGTGTACAAGGTTGTGAGACAAAGCAAGCTCACGAGTTTGTGAGAAGAGTTTGTGAAAATTCCTAGATCCAAACAGATCTAATGAATCCTACTGCAACCATCCGAATTACTTCATCTATTATGTAAATTACTTTACACAATTATTTCTAAATATATTCATGAAATACTGAAGCAATCACTGAAGTAGCCTACACTACAATAATTATGATTTTGAAACAAGAAAACTGAACAAGGAAATCATTCACACATGACACCTTTATTTTGGACTAAGTACTCGGAAAAACCCAATGCGGGAAAACCGGTGCAACAGATTTGAGGGTTATATTATTATGTAGTATCAATGTTTGAATACATCTCTGAATACCCCTAGGTTAATTCGGTTACAGAGAGAAATATTGGTAGAAGAATTTGTGAGGATTTACCTCACTCAATCAGTGAATTTCCTGCTAATCCGGATGAAGAAAACACTGCGTCAGAGAAGCTCTGCGCAGATCTAGCGTTCGAACTTCTAGCCACTGCGTCACCTCATTCAAGGCTCAACGTTAGCTCTCAACCAAGTTGTTTTGCTTCCTTGGACCCTGAGGAACAGCCTCCCGGTGCCACTTTCTGGATCCCTGGCTCTGAAACTGATCCACCAAAAAAATTTCGAAAACCCTTCCTTTGCCTCTGCGCTGCTTTTGCGTGAGCCTACACAGTCACTACGTCATCCCTCTTCCTTTAATGCTGGCTTTGGTTAGATCTTTTTTGCCTCTCTCTGACTGATGCTCCACTGGCTGAGAAAATCTCTTCCTCTCTAGATGCTATCTCTGCCCCTCACTGCTCAAATCTCTAGCTCGAATTTCTTAGCAAATCACGCCCTAGAAATTTCGATCTTAAACCAATTCAGTGTCTCGGTGTATTTTCCAAATGACCCAGAAGCCTTCCTTTATAGTCTTCTCGTTGACATATCAACAACCTATATTAGATGTTTAATCAATGGCTAAGATTTTAACATGATTTGATCCATGTCCTCTAGAAGATTCACACTCTGTTTATTGAATGCCCTTTAATTATTTAATTTCCCTAAGTTTAGACTTAGGGTCCTCATTAAAATAATTAATTTTTCAAATAAAACAAAATCCGAGTGGAATTTCCACAAATGCTTTCTGGGTTCTTTGGAATACTAGTGTCTAAGCCTCTACACCAATTTTGAGACTTGGAGCACTTTCTGATGCTGCAAAAATCAACAGAGTATTGATTGTGGAGCACGGGAATTGTGTCCTAAAGAATAGGAGACACAAGTGTGCTAGAATTTAGGAGAATTGGTTGTGCGCAGGTTGTGTGGAGCTGGGGTCCTAAAAAAAAGGAGCTCAAGTGCTCTAAGAAATAGGGCCTGAAGTGCACTAGGAAATGGGAGATTAACGCAAGGAATAAGGAGACCAAATGTGCAAGGAAGGAGGAGCAAAATTGAAGCAAGACATCAGGGTTTGCAGAGAAAGTCAAGGAGGCAGCATATGATCAATTATGTGCAAAAACTGAGATCAAGTAGTGATCAAGGCAGGCCAAGATTAGTTGTATCTACTGAGATTTGTGTGAGAAGCAGAATACTTTCTCAAGAGAGACATATTGCTTTGTAATAGATTCAGTTGCTTCAAGACAATCAATAAAATAGCCAGATTAGGCAAGCAAGTTTTCCCTGTTGGGTTCCTGAGAAAAGTGTGTCAATTTGTGCGATGTGTTTTTATTCAGCTGTATATGAATTGTTAAGAAACTCTGTATCTTGGTGAAAGTCAACTAGTTTCAGTTTTCAGTTATTCATCTAAGTAGTTGCAGAGTTTCATGGAAATTTAACAATTTTCTTCAGTATTTCCTATAAGTCTCTTTCTAGACCCTTGGTGCTATATATCTCAAAACTATATTTGCAACATTGGTTAGAAAGCAATTTAAAAATAACTCTGTTGAACTTTGTAGACAAGACGTAACATATTCTTGTTAATTTTCCAATCTGTGGAGGGGGTGTTATACTTTTGTATATTGTCATATCTTAAGCATGAAGAAATTTTTGTGAAACCTTAAAGTTGTGTGATTCTTCTGCATGGAATGTGGAATTCTCTTTCCTCTATTTTCACTTTTTCTTTGAGAGAGATGCTCCCTATACTTTCATTAGGCTTCTTGTCTGCTGCTTTCTCTGCTTTCGTTAGGCTTCTGAACACCTAATTTTATTCAGGAACTTAAATGTAGATAGTGGGTGCTTTCTCTTTTTTGTTGAAATGTAAGTTTTCAGTGTCACACTGAGACATTTGCACAAGCATTATAGTTAACTTCATTCTTTTTGGCAATAAAGTTAGCTTCATCCTTTTCTCTCTCATGGACTTTTCTCTATATTAATCAGCCTTGTTTACATTAAGCTTGTTAAAAATAGATGTTATTCAAAAACATATACGGTATCTAATGGGGGATTATATCTATAAGTATTCTGTAGCCAAATCAGGTTGCAACATTTTGACATCTTGACAAGAAAACAGACTCGTAACTAAAAAGGAGGCCTTCTCAGAGGTTTCATGGTTTCCATAATATTTGTGTTCCTAAGTAAGTTATCTAATGTGTGATTTTGGAAGTTTTCAGTGTTTTAGGTTGATCAGAAGTGCTCTAATATGATGTTAGATAAGGTGATTTCCCTTTTCTTCTGTGGAGCTTGGAACATATTGCAGTGTCCAGGGCCTGGGACATCTTTGCATCGTCTACATATCTAAAACAGGGTTTATAGATAAAAGGCCAGGCTGTTACCAAGGCAGTTTAGGTGCCTCTTGCAACATGCCATTCAATGCAAATTTCTGTATTTTTGGGGCATATATCGTCATAGTTAACATCTTTAGTGGTTTATCAGTTGTACATCCTGAATATTTATCGATATACATATTTGAGCAACATTCCTTGCTAATTCCTGATTGTAGGGTATGCACAGAATGCCAAAGAATGCACATGCTGGACTGGAACTTGGTGCCTAGGCAATGTAACTATCCATGCATGCGTTGTTGGCACCAACTTCTGTGGAGGTTTTGGGAGGCCACCAGGGGCACTGCCCTTTGGGCCCTGTGATGGGCACTGCATGCTTCAGTCTTGCATTGCAACGGTTGGCCTGCTCAGCTAGGGGATGCTGAGGTAGTCTGGACTCTGCATACAGCTATCTGTGTCTGCACATGGAACAAATGTTGTTGGAATGGGAAATGTACAAGTCTTTAAATCCTTTTATGTCGGTAAATTTGAATGAGCACCCCCATGTTCGGATTCCACTGGAGTAAGCCCATTGAGTTCAGATGAGCCCATGGATTGTGACTTCACCGAGATGAGCCTACTAAGTGTGACACCACTAGAATGGCTACAATGAAGCAACTATTCCATAATTTGCAATTCTCACCAGTGTTAACTATTGATGGAAGTTATAATAGAATGTTGTACTTTAATATAAAGAAGAATCAAACTGGTAATTGCTAGGATTGGTTGTTAAATGACATTGTGTAATGATGGATGTGTCAAAATAGGAACTGTGGTAGAAAAAGTGTGAGAGCTAAGTATTATGAAGTGATTGCTTAGTACCATGTAAGGTAGTAAGCTTCAAATGTAATGAAAGAAGATGATTGATCCAAAATTGTTTTAATGTCCATGTTGCTGTTTGTGCTTCTTGCTGTACTGTTCATTGCTGTACTCACATGTCATGATGAAACCAATATAGTAAACATCAGTTTAGTTTCTCAAAAAAACTAGTTTAGAAAATAAGTTAGCAATTGTAAGCAATAAGCTAACGATGGCCAAGGTTCTTGGCAATAAGCATGCAAACGACTTGTAGCTGTAGCTCCTCAAATGTGGAATATGTGAAGACAATATCCATGATACTCAATTATTTGTTGAACCTAAACCTATGCATAGATTGAAAACAAAACAAGGCAAGCAATTTTATCTTGGCATCCACTAAAGCACATCAAAGGATAACAAGAAAAGGTGAGTTCTTTACCATTCATTGTTGCTGCAAAGTTTGAGTTGAAGAAATGAGACTGCACCATATTACAGCGGTGTGAGAAAATTGCTTCCAACACCCTTATGAAGTCACAATCCTCTCACAAAGGGATGTTGCCTCCCAAAATAATTGTGTCATGCCAGGAAAAAACTTGCAGGTGAGAGACGTGAATCTAGACTCTAGAGGGGGCAGTGAGAATTTTTGGTCATGCCACTTGCTAAATTTAAGGGATGGAGGCTCAAGTGTGGATGTCCTGTTGAGCAACAATTGGGCCGAATAAAATTGGTAAAGGCAGCCTGCTCTTATCAAATCGACAAAGCAAATTATAATTGAGTTTGTTTGGAATTCTGGAGCATTGCCATCAGAGATTTTTGGAAGTATCCTGTGTTCTGGTTTTGAAACGTTTCAAAACCAAAACACAGGATACTTCTGATGGCAATATGACTAACTGTGAAAATCTACTTACTCATGTGGAGATAGATAGTTTTAAAACCAGAATACAGTTTTCCAAAAATCTCTGATCGCAATATGACTAACTGTGAAATAAACCAGAAAACAGTCTGAGTTGATAACTCATGCATCCATGAATGCTCCCTCCTCACATATATACACTAACGATATGGACTCTCCCTTCAGCTAGCCCCTCTGACCATGAATCTTGACCATGAAGTCTTATCCCCTCCATTACCATCATTACTATTCACTAACACCTATTGATTGAAGGGGGGACCAATGAAAATCTACTTCCCCTACAGGCTGGAAACACCTAATAGGGTTGACCTTTAGCCAGCCATACCTAGGGAGAAAACACCATTGCGAGATTAGGGTCTTGATTTTGGGAGGGGACCGTTATTTGAAGTATTACATGTCTCTTGCCAATCAAGTTTGGTTCCGTTAGATGCATTAATGATAGTTGTCCCTGATGACTAGTTGCTTTCACTAAAATCCATGTCGTTCTTGCCAGGTAGTCGAACAACCCAGGTCTTAGGCACTTGTTCCACATGTACCCAAGCCCTCGAGAGAAGTATATTTGCACAAACAAGTGAAGTGTTGAGACTCTTGGGTCTCCTAGCATCATCATTGGATGCCATGTGTCCCAAAGCACCTCCAACGGTTAAGATATTGGTTGAATTTGTTCCAGATTTGATGATTATTTAGGATGCCATAGCTGGACCCGACATGGCCCCAGGCTGGCCTTGACACAACTTGATGGGCGATAGCTGATTCAAAGTCCATATGAGGATGGTCTCACCATGAGAGAGTAGGGAGGGCTTGTTGCACTAGAGAAGACCTTAACACTAGAGTGGAGTAGGCCACTTTTAGCAATTGGAGACCTATGGAGACCACTTTGTGGTTCCTAGCTTGAGCTTGGGACCCCACAGGAGGAAATGAGGTGAATTTGAGGGCCAACCCTCAAATCATGGACTTGACATGCTTCTACACCACATTGTACAACTCACCACCCTTGGACATGACACTTGGACCTCTTACATTGGATGAAGTTAGCCCTAGAGAGCTTACTGCTCACATGTGTGGGCTAATTAGGGCATAATTTCATAAAGCTAATGGTTTGTCTTGTAACCCAGGTTTATTTTAGCTTCAAACTTGTTTTTAGGGGGTTGGTAGGTTAATTAGTAGTTCTAATTGTCATATAAACAGAGGATAGGTTCATTTGTATTGGATCATCATCACTTGTGACCTTTTCAACCCTCTTGGAGAATTTCAGTCTACTTGAATTCATGTGCAGATGTGACTGTGGTGTATTTTAGCATTTGGAGCTATTTCTTGGTCTTTGAGATGTTACTTTGGTTCAATAAAGGATTGTATGCGCATTTTATCTTGTAATCCTTGGATTTGATAATTTTTTATTCTTGTGTCTAATATATGGAATGATTTGTTATTTAGGGTTTCTATTATGCTAGTAATTATTAAAAATCAATGTATAGAATCTGGATAATGGAATTATATGCATTACCCATTAGTAGAATGTGAATGGAAATCCCCTTGGTGTGTCTTTAAACTAGCTCTCCCAAGTGACCTTGACCCCTCACAAAAGTAATTGTTAGGGTTTTGAGCTATGGCTGAATATCCTTACCAAGAATTAGCCATTTTTTCACTCCCATAGAATCCCTCATCCCAAGGCCTAGGCATTGGCCTTATCACTTTGTTGATCACACAATTTTTTCACCATAAAGCTCATTTTCGCTCTCCTAATTTATTTTTCAACCCTCTTTAAGGTCAAGCTGCTAGCTAGGGCTAGGGCACGAATTGACCTAGTGTGAGATTTTTATCTTGTGGGAGGATTCCACATTTGGCTAGGGCACGAATTGACCTAGTATGAGATTTTTATCTTGTGGGAGGATTCCACATTTGAACTTGTGTTGGTTGCCTCAAAATCAACTCCTTTAGTGGCCAATCCATCCATTCTAAGGTTGAAATCCTTTTTCAATAGATTTTTCCCTAGGAGACCCTAGTTTTTCCCTAGGTTTCAACTTGGGGGCTTGTGAAGGCTTCTTGTTCCATTTGGTTATAATATTCATTGTTTAGAAATCTTTTCTTGGCCTCTTGATCCTAGGTTAGTCTATTTTGCTTGCTATTTCTCACTCCCTAGGTATTTTTGTGCCTCATATAGGCCTTATTGGAGGATGCAAATTGCCCTATTATTGCTGAGCCTTGTCCTTAGAAATAGTTGTCCTCAATAAGACTTTCCTATCACCTTGATCCTTGAACTTGTTATATTCATAGGTGACCTAACTAAAGGGAAGCCTCACTAGTTATGAAATTCCACAAAAGATTATGATGTAGTGGCTGTGCTGACATTGGGCCACGTTTCATTGTTGTCCCTTAGTCTAGCTTTTTCTTGTAGGTTCCCCCTCACAAGACCTGTTATATTTTGAGGCAACATTTTTGGTGCCGTTGTCGGGGAGGAATTGAATCAACCTCCTCATGATGTGAAGATTTAGCTTCACCCTTTTTGAAGAGAATATCTTGTACTATAAGACATATCCTCTTCTGGAAACTACGGAATCCATCCAATCAAGTCCCCTGGTAGTTCTTCCAACAAAGAAAGAAGAAGAAAGAAGAATAAGCAAGAAGGAAACTACCAATAAGACAACTGAAGCTTCTACTTCTCCCATTAATCCAAATAGTCTAGTGGTTAGAAAAATCTTTGCTAATAATACCACCACCTTCGCTATGGATAGTCCTTGGCTTATAACTGCATTCATACCCTTGGATTTGAGCAATCTCCCTGATGCACCACATCCATTGCTTGAGAAGTATCACGAATGGATTCCCAAATTCAATGACATTGATGCCACCACTGTGGAGAAACACATCCATGATTTTTATTGGGCAATGCGTGTAAAGATAATAATGGAAGAATATATAATCATGAATGTTGTTTTCCCTAACCCTTAATGGAAATGCTAGAGAGTGGTATCTTAGCTTGCCAAAAGGTAGCATTCATGATTGGGATACCTTTCATGATTGGGATACCTTTCATGATGCATTTAAGAAAATTCCTTCAATCCATTAATACATAAAGACATTATGAAGGAATACACTCAAAGGTTTGATAACCTGCTTAGAGATATCCCTAAAAGATTCAAACCTATTGATGATGCTATTCTTGATAGATACATTATATCTCTCCATGGACATATGGCCTATGCCCTCAGGGGAAAAGGCTCTAAAGACCTAATAGAGGCCAAGCTCATGACTGTTGAAGTAGAGAAAAATAAAAACATTGCTAGGATTGATTTATCCAACTACCCTAGGGCTAGGATTCAACCCAAAATCAAAGTTAGTTCCCAAGTTGATCTTGCCTTGTAAGCCATTTCTCAAAAATTTGATAATCTTACAAATGAGTTGATGCAAGGTCAAAATAAATTAATGAATACATTTCCCATGATAAAGAGAGATAAGGGATCACAATCTAATTTGCCTCCTAATGCCCAATTCAATAAGGACAAGTCCTTCAACAAAAAGGCCCTTGAGGGAGACCGTGCTACTCATAAAAATGTTTCAAACATATTTTCTCCAACCAACCTAGTGGGACAAGAAGAGTATCCTTGGTATCAAACTTGCGAGGAGTAACACTCTCAAGAGGAATGTACTTATAATCAAGATGAGGAAGAATATCCCAAGCACTTGAACATAGTAAATGGTAGTGCTACCTTAAATATCTTGCTTGGGGATACTTTCTTCCACCCAGAGCTTGATCAAGTTCATAATGCGATTGTTAATGATAAATATGAACCAATTATGGCTATTGAAGATAGTGGAAGGTTTAAGGGTCTCCAATATTCTAGGAGAAATAATGACCAAGCCCACACGAGCTCTAGTTCAGGTAACCAATGCCAAAGGAAAGACAATTCCCAAGTGTAAGCTCAAAACAAGCCTAAGCTGAAGCATAAGAACAATGATATTGCATTGGATGTGGATATGACCGAGGTTTTGACCAGGGTTAATGTGCAAGTCCCCCTTATGGAGATGGTTAAGCTTCATTCTCAAATGAGGCAAATTAGGAAGGCTTTTGATTTTCAGAATGAACTTGATGATCCTCTTGTTATATTGCAAAATATGTACTTTGATAGAAAAAATGGAAGTTATGAGCCATTGTTTTTGTCCTTAGCGAACAATAACCTTATACTTCACAACTATGTGCTTGATTTAGGTTCACTAGCGAACCTTATGGCATTAAAGGTAATGCATCAATTAGAAATGGACATCACTAGGCCATATAAGAATGTTTGCAATTTTGACTCCAAGTATATTCTTGTATATGGCCTCATTAAAGATCTGAAAGTATCTCTGGAAACTAACAAGGACATTTCTATATTGATGGATATTGTAGTCATTGATGTGCCAGATGCCTGGGGTATGTTTTTTCAAGAAAATGGTGTGCATTAATAGGTGGCCAATTACAAATGGATTTGTCATATGTCAGTATAGCAAATTTTGATGGGACACTGTTTGTATTATATAGGTAACCCCAACTTCCTAATCACGTTGAAGACATGGAGTCTTCCCCTCTCCCTACCCCTAACAATAATAAGACCATAGTCAACAAAAACCCAAAGGTTGTGAGTCGAAAACCTCCTAGTGGGCCCTCAAATTCAGTTAAGCCTCCTACTTCATAAGAGGCCTGCCACATTAAGAAGTCTAACTCAACGCTGACCATTCCCAAAAAGCAATAGGCCCAAAAACCAAAGAGGGAATACCAAGTAGGTGACCTTGTATTGGTTGATAAAGACACTATTCTTATTAGAATCCATGGCAAATCAAGTGTTGGATATTTATATATTGCTAGGTTTGATGGCGAAATTTTACCTTCATCACTGAAATTGAACTTCCTTACTTTGTTTTATGGAAACTGAATTATTTGATGCATAATAGTTAGTTGCATTGCATATTGTGTGAGGATCCTAAAATATATCATTTCATATCATGTTTCATTTTATATTAGATTGAATTAGCATGGATTCTATTTCTATATGGATTTATATCTTTATATAAAACATGGGTGATACCCTACACTTAATGCACATGCTCCCAAACAATTTGACTAGAATGTGCATGTTATAGGTCTGCAAGCCCAGGGATTGCTGGAGTTCTCATGAACTCCCCATTTGAGCTATTGGATCTTGCGCTCTACAGTGAGCTCATGTCCCTGAGTTGGAGCGATACGTTACCAAAAAAATGGATAACCCCATGGGAGAGAGAATTTTCTCTTACATTTGATAGTTAACTGATTAGTTAGATAACCAACATCCCTTGATAGCTACCATTAGCTAATAATATGCCATATATCTTCACCACCTACATTGACCACTTCTCACCCATATAACATTAGCACTGGGATAAAGGTGGGTTGACACTCAAAGCTATTTTGATCATTTTACAATGGGGTTCTTATACTTCTTTTTTTTGGCATTTAGTATGGATTATGGGGTGACTTGGAATATTGAAAGACTTTGATCGTGATCTTGTTCTCTCAGCTTACTTGTGGGGTTAATATTTGATCGTAGTCCAGTGGGACCTCCCTTAAGGCCCTTTGGGGTATAGGAGGGGCACTACTTGGGAAGCCTTGATTGGCATATCATAGTTTCATCTTCCCATATGATATAATTAACACTTTCCATCTTACATTACAAATCCATAACTCACCTCCATTCTTTAGGTACAACTTGTCATTGGTTCTTTGGGATTTGGCACTCATATGTCCACATACCATAGGTAGGGCCCATAAAATTCGCCATGGGAGATTGATGCAGCTAAAATAAACAAAAATAGCATATTGTAGAAATTATACAAGCAACATGCCTATCATGGATTCAATCCGATCTAACAATGTTCTAAACCTAGATACTGAATCACTTCTACAAATCAATTGCGGAATTAAAAACACAATCACCAATCACATGAAACAAAGAAGAATCAATCAACCCACGACACATATAATTTCCCGGGGAAAGCTTGCTGCTCGAAACCTCACTATCTTCTATTATATATTCCACAAGGAATCATGAAACAATTACATACAACTCTTCTCAGAAGAGCCCTCCTGTACCCAACTAACTGTCTCATACTGATCCAGAGAAAATCGGGCCAATACTTAGCCAATTATCAGTCTGTCTTCAGCCTGCCTTTCTCACGTGATCCCTGATGAATGCAATCCCTATTCCTTAGGAATTTCAACCTTCCTCAACTGTGCTGAGTATCATGTGCATCCTCTGGTGTTTTAACTGCATCTGGGCAGCCTGCTAATATCACAACTGATAGTCACCCTTCTCTTTCACCTAGATCTCAATTGGGTCTCCACTGGAACTGACATGAATGCAGCTAATAATAGTAAATCCTCAGTTGCATGTGAGAGCACTGATTGTGAATTAAATTAATATTTAATTCACTTGATATCTCACTAGTGTATCAAACAATTACAACTAGCACAACTGAGTTTAACTCACTTAACTGAGTTAAATTGATTACAACCTACATTAACCAATGCACCAGTGCACTTCGAACTCTGTTACAACTGGAATTACTCTGCATACCTCACCAACTACCCTCAACTCGAAATTCATGAGTTAACTGGGTTTACCACACTCATTTAACTATTACAAGTTATTTTGAGATTATATTACATTTTATTTTCCATCTTAATTAAGGGATAACTAAAATAGACATGCACCAAATTTTTCCCCAACCAGTGTAGGTGCGGCTAAGACATGTGGTCCTACACTTGGTGTAGGTACTGCTTGGACCTCCTGGTCCCACACTTAGTGTAGGTGCTTTTTGTTGTTTTCGGATTCCAATTTCACTGTTTCTTGTTGCAAACTTCAACACTCCCTCTCAACAAGAAAGGAATGTCCTTGCATGCGACATGCACCTCTTGCATGCGACACGCAACCCTTGCATGCGAAATGCAACTCTTGCATGCAACACTTCTCTAGTGTTTCTTGCACATGCAACCTTTGCATGCAACACTTCTCTAGTATTTATCACACATGCAACCTTTCCATGCAACACTTCCGAAACATAATAGCTTCCAAAAAACTGAATCAGTATAATGCATCTGTCATCAGAGTCTTCTACTGGATTCTCTGCGCTGTTGACATCTGCATCCATGCAGTATACACAACTGCCAACTCTGAACTGCGCTCCAATATCCAACACTTGTCACTCAGATTTCTGTCTTCCTGACATCTGATTGCATCAATCTAACTGATCCTGCTACTGCTGTACTATGGGCTCCTCGTAGCCAAGTTCGATCCATGAGACGCACCATCTCCAGGACCTTGCCAAAATTTATTCTTTGGATTAATCTCGCATGTCGCCCCACCTCACGCTTGGAGGTATAGATGCATGTACTCCCTCTGCCCATCTGGCTCAAAATTTCCCCCTCCTGGAGGTCTCTGCTTGAGTGGTTGCTGCCACTCCATGATCCTCTGCATGTGGCTGCTCCACATCTTGAGGTTCATTCTTTGGAACCAAGATTTCCTCACCTGCATGAAAATATAGCTCTCTCTCAAGGGTCAATTGCATGGCTTTCTCACACTTCCCAATGGTTAGAAGCTCTGTAGAAATCGCATATACATTGAGTTTATAGAGATTCTTCACACGATTCCCAATCTTATTGGCTTGTCCTGTTGCTTTGTGTCGAAGGAAAACTTTTCCTTCACTGAAAAGAACATCATAGCCTCTATCCTCCAACATTGCAACCAAGACTAAATTTTTCTTCAAAAATGGTACATGCATTACATCTTTTAATTGAAAGGGTTTACCTAACTGTCTTTGGAAGGTAATGGTACCAATCCCAGTAGCATTGTACCGCCCGTCATCACCCATTTCGATATGCATCTGGAGATCCTTCTCCTCCAAGCTATTGAAAAGTTCCTTGTCTCCCATCATGTGAAAGGAAGCACGACTATCCAAATACCACACAGATCCCAATGCACTTGACACCATGCATGCGATGAATGAGAAGTCAAGTTCAAATTGCGAGGCCAAAGCCTCACCAACTGGAGATCCTGAAGCCTTTTTGTTCTTCTTCTTTTGTGGAAAGTTAGTGGCGTAATGTCCATGCTCGTGACAATGAAAACACTTCACTTTGGACATGTCGCGCTCTTTGCCTTCTTCACCTGACTCAGATTTGGAATGAAATTTATTTCCTTTCCCGTTCTTTTCCTTGGAAACCAAAGCACAATCTTCTTCATCATCATTCTTAGATGAAGATCCATCTCTGGTATTCCGTCTGAACTCCTCTTGCACCAAATCCGACCAAAGTCGTTCCCAATCTGGTAGCTTCTCCCTCCCATTGACATAGTCCTGATAACTATGCCAACTTTTAGGAAGTCTTAGAAGAGCTAGGGTCACCAAATCATCATCGGCGATAGTAATTCCTACACTCCCAAGCTCATCCTGACATTGAACAAACTTTGTTAAGTATACCAGAATAGTGTCATTCTTTTCCATCTTGATCTTCCTGAGTTTATCTTTCAGTGCCAATTTCCAATGGTCACTGCTGCTTTGAAATAGATCTGTCAAAGCCTTCTACATTGCATATGGAGTCACTTTTCCATGGAGACTTGAGACAATGGGTCTCGTACTCCCTCTAGTAAGATCCTCCTTGCCCTTTCCACTTTCTTTTACCATGCATCAATATTTGCAACATCTGTCACACTGGGTTTAGGAACATCATTGTCAATGAATTCCTTCAAGCCATTGTCTTCGAGTACTGCCTCCATCCTGTCCTTACAAGAAGTATAGTTAGATCTACACTCGAGTGCATACTCTAATCTCAAGCCATTGAAAACCATTTCGATCCTAATCATCTTTAGCACCAAGAAAGTCTTTCTACAAATTCGAATTCTATCTAGTCACAAACTCAACTTCTCCTCCACTTTTGTGATTTCCTATGCTCTGATACCATGTAGAAATTATACATGTATATCATGGATACATTCCGATCTAACAATGTGCTAAAGCTAGATACTGAATCACTTTTACAAATAGATTTCGGAATTAAAAACACAATCGCCAATCACATGAAGCAAAGAAGAATCAATCAACCCACAACACAGATAATTTCTCAGGGAAAGCTTGCTACTCAAAACCCCACTATCTTCTATTGTAAATTCCACAAGGAATCATGAAACAATTACATACAAATATTCTCACAAGATCCCTCCTGTACTCAGCTAATTGTCTCACATTGATCCAGACAAAATCGAGCCAATACTCAGCCTGCCTTGCTCACGCAATCTCTAATGAATGAAATCCCTATTCTTTAGGAATTTCAGTCTTCCTCAACTGCACTGAGTATCATGGGCATCTTGTGGTGTTTTAACTGCATCTGGGCAAATCGCTAATATCCCAACTAATAGTCACACTTCCCTTTCACCTAGATCTCAACTGGGTCTCCAGTGGAACTGACATGCATGCAACTAATAATAGTAAATCCTCAGTTGCATGTGAGATCACTGATTGTGAATTAAATTAATATTTAATTCACTTGATCTCTCACTAGTGTATCAAACAATTACAACTAGCGCAACTGAGTTTAACTCACTTAACTGAGTTAAATTGATTACAACCTGCATTAACTAATGCACCACTGCACTTCGAACTCTGTTACAACTAGAATTACTCTGCATGCCTCACCAACTACCGTCAACTCAAAATTCATGAGTTAATTGAGTTTATCACACTCAGTTAACTATTACAAGTTTTTTTGAGATTAGATTACATTTTATTGTCCATCTTAATTAAGGGATAACTAAAATACACATGCACCAAATTTAGCCCACACCAATGTAGGTGCTGCTAATACCTGTGGTCCCACACTTAGTGTAGGTGCTGCTTGGACCTCCTGGTCCCACACTTAGTGTAGGTGCTGCTTGTTGTTTCCAAATGCTAATTTCACTGTTTCTTGTTGCAAACTTCAACACATATCATGGCCACATCAAAATAAAGGAAAAAAAATGCAAAAGATGGCTAGGGACATAAATATTAGCACGTGGAAATAATTCCTAGCATGAGCTCTACCTCACTCATATGGCCATCACCTGGTTCCTGAGCACATGTTGCTCCATTATATCAAAAAAAGGAACCCTTTCATGTCCCAACCCTGATGAGCGATGAACTAACTCATATTAAATGGGTAATACAACATCTACATCATACAAAGCAAGCTCTAACTCTTGAGCTATAAGCAATAATAAACAGAAAAGTCAAGAAGCAAAAGGTGCACAAGAGGGGTGGAAAAATAATGGCCGATTTAGTAACTCATGCATCCAGAAATGCTCCCTCCTCACACCTATGCACTCAGGATTTGGACACCCCCACTAGCTGGTCCCTTTGACCATGACACTTGGCCATGAAGTCTTATCCCATCCATTACCATCATTGCCTAGAGAGGCACTGTGTAACCCATTATGAAAGAGATGTTGTAATGTCCTGTCCTATCATGTTAAAACTTTTGACTCGGTCATATTACATAAAAATGAAAATAAAAATAAACAAATTAAAATTAAAATTAAAATTAAAAAAAATGGAAAAAAATAATTATAATTATTAATTAAACATTTTGACTCAGTAAAATTACATGAAAAAGTAACATAAAATAATAAAATTATTGTTTATATTTAAAAATATACTTGTAACTAATTATAATTAATAATTAAACCAACATACATCCATTTTAATTTCAGATCTACTAAGTGTTGAGAGGGATCAAATCTCTTGAGGTGCAAACATCTTTTAGAGTGAAAAGAAATTTGATCCCTCTCGACACTTGGTAGATCTAGAGTTAAGATAGATCTATACTGGTTACTACTCATTAAAACCTATTGATTGAAGGGAGGACCAAGGAAATGCTACTTCCCTTAGGGGTTGGAAACACCTATTAAGGCTAACCTTTAGCCACCCCTACCTAGGGAGAAAACAATACTATGATATTATGGTCATGATTTTGGAAGGGGATCCTTGTTTGAAGTATTAAATTTCTCTTGACATTCAAGTTTGGTTCAGTTAGATGCATTAATGATCTTTGTTCCTCGTGACTAGTTACTTTCACTAGAATCCATGTTGTTGTTGTTAGGTTGTCCAACAACCTAAGTCTTGGGCACCTGTTCCACAGGTACCGAAGCCCCCCTGGATAAGTATATTGGAGCAAATAGGTGAAGTGTTGAGACCCTTGGGCCTCCTAGCATCATCATTGGTTGACACACGTCCCATAACACCTCCAACACATATGAAATTGGTTGACTTCATTCAAGATTTGATGATTCTTCAAGATGCAATAACTGGACCCAACATGCCCATAGGCTGGCCTTGACACAAATTGATGGGAAACAATTGATGTAGAGCCCAGATGAGGATGGTATCACCATGAGAGACTAGGGAGGGCTTGTTGCATTAGAGAATCCCTTAACACTAGAGCAGAGGAGGTTAATTTTAGTAGTTGGAGACCCATGGAGGTCACACTGTGCTATCCAATAGGATCTTGGGACCCCATAGGAGGCAATGAGGTGAATTTGAGGGCCAACCCCCAAATTATGGACTTGAAATGGTTCTACACCACCTTGGACACTTCATTTCCATTGGAAATGACATTTGGAGCTCTTACATTGGATGACGCCATCCCTAGAGAGCTTACGGCTCACACGTGTGGGCTAATTAGGGAATATTTTCATAAATATAATAGGTTTTCTTGTATCCCAAGTTCAATTTAACATAAAAATTGTTTTTAGGGATTTGTAGGCTTATTAGTAGTCCTAATCCTCCTATAAATAGAGGATAGGTTCATTTGTATTGGATCATTATCACTTTTGAAAATTTGGTCCTCTTGGAGAATTTCAGCCTTCTTGAATTGTGATGTGACTCTATGGTGTATTTTGGGAGCTATTTCTTGGTCTTGGCGATGTTACTTTGGATCAATAAAGGATTTTATATGCATTTTATATTGTAAGTAAGCCTTGGATTTGATAATTTTTCATTCTTGTGTGTAATATATGGAATGATTTGTCATATAGGGTTTATATTGTGCTAGTAATTGTATGCAATAGATAATGACATTGTATGAATTACTTGTTAGATGAATGTGAATGACAATCCTCTTGGTGTATATTTAAACTATCTCTCTTATGTGACCTTGATCCCTCACAAAATAATGGTTATGGTTTTGAACTAGGGTTTCAAAATTCCTTTACTCCTTACCAATACTTTGCCAATTTTTCATTCCCATAGACTCCATCATCCCAAAGACTAGGCACTGGCCTTCTCACTTTTTTGATCACACGCAAATTTTACCATAAGATTAATTTCCGCTCTCTTAATATCTTTTTTGGCCATGTTAAGGTCAAGCCACAAATTTTACCATAAGATTAATTTCCGCTCTCTTAATATCTTTTTTGGCCATGTTAAGGTCAAGCCACTAGCTAGGGATAGGGCATGAATTGACTTGGTGTGAAAATTTTAGCTTGTGGAAGGATTCAACATTTGAAGGAGTGTTGGTTGCCTCAAAATAAAATCATTTATTTTCTAATCCTTCCATTCTAAGGCTAAAATATTTTTCTGTAGGTAGATTTTTCCCTACAAAACCCTAGTTTTTCCTTAGGCTTCAACTTGGGGGCTTGTTGAAGGTTTCTTGTTCCATTTGGTTGTTAATATTCATTGTTTATAAACTTTTTCTTGGATTCTTGATCCTAGGTTAGTCCATTTGGCTTGCTATTTCTCAAGACCTAGGTCATTTGTGCCTTAATAGGCCTTATTAGAGGATGTGAATTGCCCTATTATTGTTGAGCCTTGTCCTTTGAAAGAGTTGTGCTCAATAAGACTTTCTTGTCACCTTCATCCTTGAACTTGTTCTATACTTAGGTGACCTAACTAGAGGGAAGCCTCCTTAGTGGTGAAAGTCCACAAAAGAGTAGGATCTAGTGGCTATGGTGACAGTGTACCGCACCTCATTGTTTTCCGTTAGTCTAGTATTTATTTTGTAGTCCCCCCTTACAATACTACTAGTTGAGGCAATAGTACACAAAGAACAAGCTTCATTTTCCATTGAAAAAAATATTATCACCAATTGTATCTCACATTGCCTTAAAGAATTCACAAGGAAGGCCATAAATACCAAAATACTTACCATTCTTTATTGAATTGAGTGCAACAAGGAATTCATCTTAGAGAAATCAACATCCAACCTATCTCTATTAGTAATAGTACCTTATAGGTAATTATCTTGAAATATGCATGTCTAGCCTTGATTACCATCCTAGACAACAAATATGTAGAGAAAAATGACATGGAAGTGAAACTTAAGAATTTCCTAAGCCTTATAAAATCTCTCCTCCAAAATCCCATTAGTACTATACAAACTGTGAAACTATATTGAAGAATCTTTCTACTTCAAGAAATCAAAGTAAGATATGGAGTCCACATTTACTTATCAATCAATTGGACCCTAGGAATAATTTTGGCTCCTCTTGCAATAATTCCTCCTTGTGGATTGCAAAATTGAAATGTGTTTGGCTCCTCCTTAAGAACAATGTTTTGGAGGTCTTATTCTAGGAAGACCCATGTCACATCATGTTTGCACCTTGACTCTCTCTCCTCCTCCATGCCATTAACTTATCCCATCTACTCATTAAATTTACCCCTCTTTGGGTTTGGAGTATTGTGATCGATTCTCCTTATTATTGGATGTTCAATGGTGGTTGTTGTTTGTTGGGGGACTGCTTATTTCTTGGGATTGTGTTAAAGGGTCTTTGCTCTGAGTGGCTCAATGGTGGAGATGGGTCATTATGGGGTGGGTTTTCCTTATGTTGTTTCTAGATGGTAAGATTTTTAATCTATCTTGGGTCCTTGAGGTTAGTTTTTATTCTTATGTGGTTGGTGTTTGATTTTCACTTTGAGTAGTGTTTGGAGTTTCAGTGACTTCACTAGTAGTCTTGTGGTGGTTCCTTCTTCCCTTTGGCTCAAACTATGTTTTCTACTTGATATCCTCATGGTTATTTTTCTCCAGTTCCTAGTTTTGGAAGGTGATAATTCCTTAGAGAAGGGGAATTAGAGGACGTAGGGGTTGACACAATTCAAGGGACCCAACTTCATCGAGGGGTCAATAAGCTACAAAACATTTAGTTGATATGTATCATAGGTCAACTCCCCTACACATTAGGAGGGAGATTTAAGTAGTAGAGCAAGAAGCTAGACAACAGGGAAGGAACATATCTAATGTGGAGGTATTAGAACAAGTTGGCCATTAGGTGCCAGATATTGGTTATAACAAGAAAATAAAAAATCATTACCTACAATCAATGAAATTTTATTGGTGAATAAAGACTATAATGGGCAAGGTGTTAGTGGAAATATTAGAGGAGAAATATGAAATATTTCTATAGTGGATGAAGTGTAGGAGCAATTGGGGAGAATTGACAATAAAATCACAATTATCGCTCAACCACTGGGTAACAACTAACTTTCAAATTTGTAGGAGGATGAAAGTCCCCCAAAGGCTATACAAGTTGCATCCCCCACTGCATACATATATGTACCTATGCTAGTTTCAACTCATTTATTGTTCTGTTGGTTTTTATGTAGTTAAATTTGCCTCTTTAGGAAGTAGAAATGTAGTTAGGAAGAGTAACTTTTGGTTGTTTCATTACAATGTTTAGTTTATGAAGAGGTCACACTATCAATTTTTGTTTGGCCCAAAAATACAAGGTTATACTTATGAACTAGTTTCACATTTGGTAGACTAGAATAAAAAGACTCTTAAGTTTTTTGTAACAATTTCTATGGTAATACAAGGTCTAGGGAACTTATTGAAAAAAAATCTTTGAGTGATGTGATCCAGTGTTATGGAGTTATTTATACATTATATCTTTTACACTTTATTCTCATACGATTATTTAGAGATATTTTAGAATTTTTTCTTTTCATAAAGCTTTATATGTGAGTCTGTGCTTATGGTAGTGTGGATGTGGATCAAAATGAATCAATTCCCTATTCTTTAAGGCACAAGTACTACAAAAAATTTAATGATAGAAGGAAAGCTAATTCTACACACCATCTAACAATAATAGAAGATGGACATGATATAACAACATCTGGTTCTACATCCCCATTGGAAAATAATAAAAGATGGTTATAGTTTTCCATAGAGTCTAGCAAGGAAATTTTTAGGGGCTAAATTTCATAGGTAAATTAATTTTCCATGCTTTTTACAAAAAGAAGATTCAATAATTTTCATTAAAAAAATGATTTGCACAAATTTTATAAGATATAATTATTTTACCTTAAAAGTCGCCAAAATTTTATAGAGATTGTAAAATCATTAGAAATTTGAATATTTTTATAAAAATACAGCTAAACATATTATAGTTTTCATAATAGGAACTATTGGACTAGTAAGATTTGCTAAGGTTTTTGCACCTCAAAATAATTTTTCATTCTTAAATTTCCTTGAGTCTAGTGTATTGTACAAAGTTTATGCAAATATATTTGTGTGTACATGCATGTTGCAAAATATTCATTCATTCAGTCAATCACACATTATCTGTAAGTTAATATTCATCCTTGTTTTATATGAATCTTCAAGTGGATCATCCCATTTGAGTATGCATCCATCCCAAGATGGGATTGGGATTGAATCATCACATTCATTATCTCATTTCTTATTGGATCATGAATAGGTCCATAAGCATTGTGATCCAAATAAAAAAAATAATCCTATCTCTATGTATGTGGATGTAAAACTACCACCACAAACACCACCGAGGTAATTAGTGAAAATATACTTACATATGCTTAGCACAAGGATGGGTTCTCAATAAGAGGGCTAGGGTTAAATTGAAGGAAATTATTATTGCAAGGATGAATATGTGTCCATAGCTAACTACCCTTATGATATTCCTAAGGATCTTTCTTAGAAGATCAAATCAAATTTTGACTCAACATTACAAATCCCACCATGAAAAATTAAATAGTGATTATTTTTAGTTAGTGATTGTCTACAATTAGTCCTGGTTGAGAATCAATGGAGCTTCGAGATATTTATGCACTCTTGTACAAAATTTATTGATGTTTATCAAGTTATTTTACCAACCACTAATGGATTTATTATTTATATGGAGGTGCGATGTAGTTAAGCTCAAGTATGAGGGGTAAACCCCACCTATAGCTGTAAACAATGCTTCTCACTACGTCAGGCAACTTTGAAGGCTGACAGGCACATGGTGCCTAGGCCAAGTCTTCAAGAATACTATAATTATGGGCAACCCATGTGTTGGGATTGTGCATAGACCTATGAAGAACACCTTTAGGTGGACAAAGCACTGTATCAAATGATGGCTTATCTATATGGATAGGGCCGCCAGGTAGGGAAGAGGGAAATGAATCCTTATCTTAAGGAACACTATCATAACTCTTGTAATTACGAGCTCTGCTTTTCAAAAGCACCATTTGGTCACACATGAACACATTGGCACTCAAGGAGGAATCGCCCACCTCCCCACCCCCCCACCACTCCCCCCCCCCCCCTCCACCACTTATGGGTACTTTCCAAGCCCCCTTGTGGAGGGGTGGGATTTTTGGCAACAATTTGCTATTAATTTTGTAAGTTATCCATATGGGGTAGAACTCTCTGAAGCTTATGAGTAGAATATATATGAAGGTGGGAAAGCTAGACTGGGGAATCCAACTATTTGGCGAGTGTAGGCGTTCGAAAGTGTAATAAACCCCACCTATAGCTGTAAACAATGCTTCTCACTACGTCAGGAAACTTTTAAGGCTGACATGGCACATGGTGCCTAGGCCAAGTCTTCTAGAATACTGTAATGATGGGAAACCCATGTGTTGGGATTGTGCATAGACCTATGAAGAACACCTTTAGGTGGACAAAGCACTGTATCAAATGATGGCTTATCTATATGGATAGGGCCACCAGGTAGGGAAGAGGGCAATGAATCCTTATCTTAAGGACCACTATCATAACTCTTGTAATTACGAGCTCTGATTTTCAAAAGCACCATCTGGTCACACATGAACACATTGGCACTCAAGGAAGAATCACCCACCTCGCCACTCCACCCCCCACCCCCTCCCCCCCCCCCCCAACTTATAGGTACTTTCCAAGCCCCCTTGTGGAGGGGTGGGATTTTTGGCAACAATTTTCTATTAATTTTGAAAGTTATCCATATGGGGTAGAAATCTCTGAAGCTTAGGAGTATAATATATATGAAGGTTGGAAAGCTAGACTGGGGAATCCAACTATTTGGTGAGTGTAGGCATTTGAAAGTGTCCTTCCTTCTTAATGCCTAAGCATCCATCCAATGCATTCTTTTCGATATTGTAGAGATCAAAAGCCTTTACTTTCACTACCACGTTTACTCATATAAGTACCAACAAACTAGCCTTTCAACTATCAATCAAAGGACATGAAGAATTACTCATGTTGGGATTAAAAACACTGGACTATATCTTCTCTTGTGATAGGCCCAAATAAATGGGCTACCATAAATGAAAAAATATTTTAACAAAAGGCCATATCCATATGGACAAATCACTTCTTTGCAGCATATGGGGGGAGTCCATGGAATGAAGAGGTACCATATTATTTTGTTAATTTTATTTATGATAAGTTTTGTGAGAACATTAATCCCAGCTACACAAAACTTCCATCTAAATACTGTAGAGTTAGGAAAATATCAAGCATATAATAAAAGATGCATTTTTCAAGATATTGATTTACCTTGTTCTCCACATGACCTAGTATCTCACCCACCCAAGGTTGTAGTTTTACTGTCAAAGATAAACAATGTCTTTTAAATTGGTTGACATGCAAGGGTTGCCATAGATGATAGACTGCATTCAATAGTTATCGAGATTGATGTTGGTTTGAATAGGCATAGTGTTCAAACCATCTCCTATGATGCTTTTTTTATTAAATCTAACATGGAATTAAATTCAATAAACCATGGAGATCTCATTTCCTACACGTAGTTGTTGAAATGAGTGGTGTGGTCTACTCACCACTGAGGCCAACTACATGTAAGCAATAGGCACCTCTAGACATATAAAATGTACATTGGGCTTAATATATGTAAGCATTAATTATTTTATTATGAGGCCAATTTAGCTTTTTGATGCACATGTTTGACCTATCTTGTGGACAAGTTGTCCATGAGAAATGGTTCAAGATTTAAAACAAAGTATTTGATATGATATTTTTATTATGTTCTTAATTTCATATTTAGTTTATTATTTTCTTAGTTTTCATGTATAGCATACTTGCATATGTTTAGTTTACTTGTATGTATAGATTAAACAATTTAGGTGGACTCCGAGTATTAGTGATGTGTGTTGCATTCGATAGTAAAGCAAACGAGTTACTAAAAAGTTGGCATTGACTTAAAACATAGTATATTTAAAATTTTATAAATAATTTATATCATTCAATTTGAAATCCATTCCAATGAAAAAGTAATTTAATTATACATAATATTAAAACATAAATATAATTTTAGCGAAATATATCATTCAATTAAACATGATAAAAATTAGTATTAGTTGAAGATTTAAAACAAATACTTGATGTTTAGTAAAATACATCACTCAATTTAAAATATAAATCATTTCAACAAAATTGATGATCCAATAATCAATAAAGAATGAATATCAGTATTGGTTTTAGACATTATTTCAATAAAAAAATATACTTAAAAAGATTTTTTAATTCATCATCCAATTTAAAAAAATCAATTTACTGAAATAGTAAAACACATTATTGCATAAAATATTAATCACTTAAATAATATAAGTTTTTCAAGTTTTAAATAAGAAGATTTTGATTGAGAAAATAGAGATATAAGTTATATAATAACTTTTAGAAAATCAAGTGAATAATATCTTTCAAAAATTACGATATTATAATGAAACACTGTTTAAAAGTAAGATTGAATGGAATGTCATTTTTAATTATTCATTTATGATTTATTTTCATATGTTTTTTCTCTCTATATTTAGATCACCTTGAAATTGAATAAGGGGATCTAAGGACAATTATTATTGGAGGTCAAAGGTCAAGTTAGAAAGGTCAAGTGAGTCATCAAAGTAAGTCAAGTCATTTTCATAGTTCAATCATTATAAAAGAACTTTAGAGTGTATGATTGGTAGTACCCAAAACCCTACAGTGACATAAAATGAAGCAAGTGTGATACAAGAGAGCGAGTACAATTGATCAAGTGAAAAATGGGTAAAGACAAAAAATATATACTAAATGCCTCTCAAGAAATTATAGATTTTCAAGAACGCAACCATGAATTACACAATAACAAAGTACTTGAGTGGAAATTACAACAAAACCATATAATAAATGATAAAACTGTTAACACACTAGCATCTGCAAAAGATATTCAAAATGAAATAGACATGAAGGTCAATTACTTGATGCACTTCAAACTGAATTAAGAGAAAAGTAGGGTCAGATTAATGTAGCATCTACAATGAAGGTAGATGCAATTTGTGATATGAAAGATATAATATAATATATTAATACATCTTGTAATATACATGAATTCATCGAGACAATTGATTTAAATTGTGGCACAAAAGAGATCATAAAGAAAAGTGATGAAACATGTGATACAAAGGACCTTTTTCAAAAGTTTGATGTAACAAGTGATACAACTGAACTAATAACAAAGTTGATGGAATACATGTGATATATGCTTAAGTGTGAGAAAAATGAATTTATGGAATCAATGAAAGAAACACATAATAACAAATCAAATAATGGCCTTAATGACTTTTCTGCCACTTGTTTGTCTTGTCTCACTCTTGCCATTTCTTAACATTTTTTTTTTAACTTTGTTTTTTTGTTTTGTATTTTGTCAACTATATAAATTATCTACTCAATTTTAACAAAACCAAGTAAATAATATGTTTTTAATGCAAAAACATCATAATGGAAGGTTACTTAAAAGAAATATCAAGTGGAATACCATCCCGAATTATTCATCCATGCATAATTTATATTTTGATTTTTTTCTTTTCTTTTATCAAGTTTATGTGATTAGTGTAGACCATATTATATATTGAATTTCAGCTAAAAGTCCTAAAAGTGAACAATTTCTTAAAATAATTTTCTTAAAATAAATAAACTTTAAAAATGATAAGATATTTTTCATATATAAAGCCATAATCATCATAGTATTTTATTAAAATTGTACTTTCTTCATATCGAATAATATTTCATTTTTTACCATTTGTTTTGGTGGTGCCATCATAATGAAGACATCACATATATATAAGACAACACCAATTTTATTATAATGGGAAATTAGATCAATTTCTATGTACATATACCCCGCTCGTGGTGTTAGCCGGTTCCCAGTCCCATCATCCCCATTCAATGAAGGGTGCCTTGAAGTAAAAGCCTACCACCCTCCACATACCTGGAGAGGAAGATGTGGTGGCTTTAGGAATGCAGGTGGTAAATACCCCCGCTGAAGGTGGAGGAGGTATCAAATCCCGACATTGGAATTTGGATGTCTGCATGCTTCGTTATATTGGTAAGTGCTTGGTTCCTGGTAGTAGTGAGCTGGTGGATGGTGCAAGGTGCTGCGATCAGTCAAGGAAGCCGACGAAGGTGTGCTCTCAACAACTATTAGCGCTAGATAACTGGTATGTGACCTGCCATTCCTCCCTTTCTTCCATGAAGTGGATTTCCTGGTTAAGGGAATTGGGTATGCTTAGTTTAGAATTGCTAGGGTTTGAGGGTATGAATTTCGTCCTAGTGTTACATGCATCCATATGTCTGTTAAACTATGACAATTTAACTGGGATTGTATATGTATCCCTATGCTTTGGATTTTTTTATTATTATCTAGAATGGGGTTATACTAGGGTTACACCTTTGTAATGCATCCTAGGGTCACTGTTAAGGTCTAGCCTGACTCATCATGGATTTAGGGATAGTTTGTTTGGTCTTTTGTTTATGGGTTTTGTGTCTTTGAGCCCTATCAGGATGAGTTGATGTTTTATCTTTTGGTGCAAGGGGGTAAAACTACTCCTAGGCTGTCCCTTTATGGGTTCTAGGGACTTCACCCCCTCGACCACCCCCCTTGGTGTTTGGTAGTGTTGCATTTGAGGTCCACCACAGTGGTAGAATATATAGTAAGGTCTTTGGTCAAATTCTGGTCTATGATGATTGTCGGTATGTTCAAATGGTGATGGGGCCTCTGTTTGGGTCGGGTGGTGTTGTTCAAAAACAATGGAAAGAAAGGAAGGAAGACTAGGTCCATTTTTGAGAATTATGTTTTTCTGTTGATATTATGACAAGTGGGTAGGATGGTAGCGACATCTAGAACCTGAGAAACTCGCGAATCGGTCTACCACATACGAGGAATTTTTCTGTAAAGTCTCTCATCTCCGCAGACTATAAGGTTAAAGTCATGGCTCAAGTGGTAGCAGCCAGAACTAGAAGCCCCACTTCAAGGGGTCGTGGCTGGAAAAATAGAAGCACCACGTTGACAGGACATCCCAACACATCTGGATTCAAACCGAGGGGAAAAATCTTGTAACCAACATCATAAATGATGCTGGTACTACGTACCATGAGGGAATTTCTCAGGAAACCATGAAGCTAATTGAGGAATGGGAAGAAGATTTGAACCACCGGGCTGGCATGATGCAAATTGATACAGATGACTGGCGGACCTTAGTGCCAGATCCTGGTCATACTCGTGGTCATGTCACTTAGTTCAAGCAGACCATTTTCTTGTATTGTTCAATGAAAGACATATTGGGGAAGGCCCTGGAGAATATTTCTGGGAGCATGGCAACAACAGTGCAGGAATTTCCTGACTACAGACAAGACTTACATAAGCTATAGTTTCAACTGTAGAAATAGGATGGGTTCCTCCAGTGAATTGAAAATAATCTACCTTGCATCCTCCCTCAGATAGAGCTCCCGAGCTCCAATGCGAAGCACCTGACTCTAGTGGAGTTTGCGTCTGCTAATGGAGCATAATAGTTTGATTGTTTGTCTCTCGGTGTACTTTTTTGTTTCCTCTTTCAAGATATGTGACAATCCTTTGAATTTTAGTATATTAATAGTCTTGCCAATAGGAAGATAGTTTTTAGGAAATGAAAATACATTAAATCATATATCGCTTGGATATAAATACTTAGAACTTTTTTTTTTTGGATGGCATACCATGCTGTTAGGTGGCCAATCAACTTGGTTTCCCTCAGGGAAAGTTGAGTCCACCTAATCATCTCTAAACTGGTTGTAACTTTTTGTTTTATTAATGAAAAATGAAGGCACTACCAAGCTTACAAAAAAAAAATTCAACGTACATATACGACTATACAATATTTAAAATATATACAACATAAAGAAATGAAATACTACATACAGAAACAATCTTTCTATATTATCAATTTCAATATTCCAAAAGAGCCCATGGTTTGAGGTTATTTTAGATTTGAATGGTACATATATTTTAAGGACATTATGATATTCGAATAATATTTGATAATACAAAATATATTTTCAATAAAGTTAATAAAACTTGTAGATTATATCTGTCATCAGATTGTTGAATATTTATATAGCTTAAAATCAACTTACATCATTAAACAATTTAATCAATTGATACAAATCAATGAATAATGTGGCTTATCTACCACATTTGAAGTGACTGGCTTACACATACACTTATGCCATCATGGTCTCCTTTTCAATGTTTAGTCTCAAATGAATTTCAAAATTGTTTTATGTTTGATTTGTTTTAAAGGAAACACCACCAAAAAAACAATATTGATTATTTAAAATCAATGCATATGCAACTAACCATATCCAATTTTGATTGAACTAAACTCCACATTGTTTCAATTAGTAAAAAATTAGGTTGAAACAATGTTGAACGACATATGTATATATGTACAATAATCACTAATATAGAAACAATAATATTTAATCATATGAAAATTATCATTGGTGCTTTCTATAGAATCAATATATTGAATTGTGTGTGTATATATAGAACATGGACAAGCATATGTGCTTGTATGGAATGCCAGTACTCACACTATATCTTTTTATATGCTAAATCTATAATTAATTTCTACAAAATGAACTAGAAGAACTTCACAATATTGTTTTAGTTGTATATATTTCCACCTATCACTATGTGAATTCTTCGTATATTATAAATCTCATTTTGAAACTTCTTTAAGCAACATGTCACATGGATTTTAGACTTTAGCAAATCAATTTTTCTAGAGAGGTCACTTGAAGAAGAATAAGCAACATTGAGAGTAACACATTCACATCTCTTCTTATTAACAATGATTGATCATTCATATCAATAGGGTTATACTTAGAATGTAATAGAACCAAATTTCTCTTTCGCATAGAATGGAGGATATGAAATTTATATTTTGATAGAATCGAGGATATGAAAGCACAAATTGTGGAAGGATAAGGTGAATACTCCCAAAAGGTTTTACAAAAATCACTGAAAATGTTGTAGTATAATTCAAGTTCCACTTGGTAAAGAAAAAACATGTCTCACAACAATCATAACCTTAACATATCGTGGTTTAAGTTCTATAAATGTGTCAATTGGGATATCAATATCATGGTAAATCTCTTGGAACTTATTGAAAAATTCAACTTCAATCATTTTCACAAAATGTTTTGCATGCAATTAGTACCAACTTTGTCATATTTTTTGCCACAAGATATATCTCTTACTTTCAATGGAATAGGGAATTCATCACCCATTACTCATGTGCCATTGCTATAACACCCTATATAAGTCCATCATTGTGAGAATACCTAAAAATTAATGGTATGGCATGAAAATTCATCATTTACATTTATTTGCATCATAATTTTTTGCACTTTTTTTTGGCATGGTTCCCAACAATTTTTTTGTATACCAATAAGTGTTTTGATGTAGTCATGAATCATTAGTGAAATAGTAGTTGTTTGTATTTATCTTCATGCAACATTAACAATGTATGATCATGATTTTCCAAGAAGTTTCATTGTATTCACTAAGTTTCTAGATGCATCTTCATTTACCTTTTCCTTTTTTTTGAATTTTTAGTACCCAATAATGATGCAACATTGCTTAACTTATTGAATGTTAGGAAATTATATAAAATATGAGCTTATGCCACCACTGATTCATCTTTGAAATAAGTTCTGAAAATTTAATATGTACAACACAATCATTTTTTTTGGCCCTAATTCATTGATGTCAATGTTATTTAAGAAATCATCAATATTAATACCATCGTGATAACCAATTGTTTTTGGAAATTTAGATACTTTACAATTAGATTTAAAAACACACTGTGTGTGTGTTTACATTTTTGGGTAGAATATTAGTCCCAAGGCTTGATCTCCCCAGTGAACATTATAAGATATACAAGGAAGAAAAAATGTTTAAGGATTGTCAATGTAAATTATGATAATGTAAACATGGATTTTCATTTTAATGTTGATAGAGATGGTGTTGAAGAGGAAATTGAACAACAAGAAACCAACCCAAGAAGTATAAATTATAATATGTCATGAAATTCATGGTTAGAATTCAATAAAAGTTGATATATATATATATATATATATATATATATATATATATAACAAAAAGAAACCAACCCAAGCAGTATAAATTATAATATGTCATGAAATTCATGGTTAGAATTCAATAAACGTTGAATTATATATATATATATATATATATATATATATATATATATAAAATTGAACGTTTATTGAATTCTAACCATGAATTTCATGACATATTATAATTTATACTTCTTGGGTTGGTTTCTTGTTGTTCAATTTTCTCTTCAACATTATCATCAATCTATCAACAATAAAATGAAAATTCCATGTTTACATGATCATAATTTACATTTCCAATTCTTAAACAATTTTTCTTCGTTGTATATCTTATAATTTTCATTAAGGAGATCATTGTCTCTTGTAGGAGGCTCCAACTATTATTTCCACCATCTATTGCTTGGAAATAAATTTCTTTGAAGTAATAATAGATAGACAGGAGGGAATAATTTCTATAAAATCACAACCCAACCTTGGGAGTTTCTTGGTAAAGAATTTTGGTTTATCAATTGACTACAAATAGGTGGAATTTCCCTCATCAATATGTATTTCCAATCTGGTCACAGGTTCATCTAATCCTTAATGCATGTGTTCTAGTAGTAGGTTTTAATTCATTATTATTAATGTTCATATAAGATATATGGATCTTGTATTAACTCATGAACTAATGCAATTTTTTTATTACCAATAATTCATATCAAATAGCTGGAATATATTGTTAAAAATGTTACTGTTTTTTAAATGAGAACTAATTAACTTGTAGGTTGATTACTATATTTATTATTAGGTAAGGATTAATATTTCCCCTAAATTTCATGCATAGACTAGAACTTAATTTTTCATGGGGTTGACAATATAGACATTGTCAAAATTCCTTAATAATATGTCAAAGTGTTGAACCCCTAATCATGACAGTAATACCATCAACTTGGTAGAAGGGGAGGGCAAAAGTAGGGTACGTATTGTTGAGAGGGGGAAATTTTCCTCCTATACCAAAGGGAATCATATATAGGTTAAAATAAGTAGGGGTGGGGGTGATGCAAAGGATGTAACCCTAAAATATTCCTTTCCCCCACTTGCTAGTTAGATTATCCCTGGGTTAGAGTCCGATGACATAAGAAAATATAAGAGGATGAATTTACAATTTTCAAATTAATACTTCCAAAACAATTTCATAAATTAATAGTTATCATAGTGGAAGCCTTCAGCTTTGAAGGAACCACATTGGTTCATTTATCACCATTCATTTATCCATTAAACGAATTACAAAATTCTACAAACATGATCAGGAGTAAGGTAAGGAGGAGTTAAAACCGAGCTACACTCCATGACGAGGAAAGTACTTGCAAAGAAGGGTCACTCGAAGATCTGTATTAACTTGGCTTGATGATCCACTAGCAGATTCAGTGGTCTGCATGGACTTCCCACCATCATCAGGACATAGTGACTCAAACCAATGCGTACACAACCAAGTATGAATATACTCAAACCAAAGTATTTGTTGTAGTGGTCTTGAGATTTTAAAAGTAACATAAGAAGAGAGAGAGAGAGAGAGAGAGTTAATAACTTTATAAAACAAAATTAAGGGATATTCATAGGGAAGTATTATAAAGTCAATAAAGAGATGTCATAAATGGTATAAGAGCTTGGTTTTACTACACTTGGACCTACATGGCCATAGCGTGGATGAATAAAAAAATAAAAAAATAGAAGTAAAGGAAACCAGAATAACTAATAGATTTTGACTACCACTCTCACCGATTAAATGGTTGAGGAGAGAGAAGGAGAGACTCCACAAGGAAGTCCTAAAGGGAGCGAAAATCATCATGGTAAAGAAATATGGACATGGATATATGTTAAATTATGAGATTCTAGTCATCAATATATCTAAGATCTGCAATAAGTCTTGTTAGCAACTATGAAGAGCATGCAAACTAAAATAGAAAAGTAAACAACTGATAACAAACTCCTATTGAGGACACATCTAGAAAAATTGAAAATGTACGAAGAACAACAAAGGATAAATGCAACATTGTTGAAAAGCCTCAATGATAAAATAGATTTGAATATTAATGGGCATAACTATAACACTTAGGAAATAACCACAGAAAAAAAATTAAAAATAAAGGAACGACATGATATGGGAAATGAAACGACAAATGAAACAATAAAACTTAATATTGGCACTGAATCACTAGACAAGAAAAAGTAAAATGAACAAACGATTTAAAAAAAAGAGAAGTAGGGAAGAAGAGATGAAAGGGGAATTTAAGAAACTGAGGCCACCAGTCTTTGAAGGGATTTTTAAGAAAAAGAAAAAGTGTGGTTGATGAATATGAGAAAATATTTCCAAGTTTATCATTATTCCAACAACCTGAAGTTAGTATGGCAACTCACAAGTTAAATGGCGAAGCCACCATTTGGTGGTAGAATACCAAAACTACCCAGGGAATCAAGGAAAAGGAGATGACATGGAAATATTTCAAGAAGGTATTTAAGAAATAGTATTTACCTGAAATATAATTTCATGATAGAGTCAAGGATTTCCATGATTTGAAAATGGGAACTATGAATACATATGACTTCACCACAATTTTTTTGAGACTTTTGAGATATATACCCTATCTCCGGGGAGAAAATAAAAGAGTACATAGATGCCTGAGTTGTTTAACCTCATCATACTAGCATCAAATTGAATTCAACAATCCAAAAACAAAGGAAAAGTTTATAAGAAAATAAAAATTGAGCCATCAACAATTCAATGAGAAGAGGGAGCAATACAAACCATGGCATGCTAAGAAAAATGAGAGATTATATTTCAAGGGGAAACGTTTCAAATCCCCACCCTTTCACACCAAGACCAAGAGTTTCCAAGAGAATAATATAGAATAAATTCTAGTACCCCATTCAAACATGTTCCAAAGTCCACACAATCAGAAGGCTTCAAGAATGGGAAAGGAAGCATTTTAGGGAACCCATAAAATGTTTGGAGTGTGGAGAACACCATATGGACCGAAAATTCCCATATAGAAAAGGGGACAAAATTTTAGCCATAAACCATATACAAGAGGCATCCACGGTCAATAATGTAGCCTGATACATTCCCCGGATCATCATGACTTTAGATGGCTATAAGGTAGAACACAAACCCTCAATGGTCAAAATACACAATTAGATAAATACTAAAATTGTTACAATCCTTATAGAGCTAGGTTATAGTCAGAGTTATATGTCACCTAAGGTTGTAGCAAGTTTTCAATTAAGAAAAATAAAGCATAAACACACATGACTAGTGAAACTAGTCACTAGGAAAAAAGGAAGGTCATAGAACTAGCCCTAGATTGTGCGTTAGAAATGAATGGATTATAGATTGTTGTGAGTTTGATTTTCTTACCACTGGGATCATACAATGTGTTGATCAACATGGACTGACAAGAGAAGTATAGGGAGATTCTAAATTTATTAGATAATACCTTTGACTATATGGATGATGAAGGGAATGCAAGGAAAATTAAAGGAATACCTAGACCCATAACACTAAGACTGGTTTTTGTGGTACAAATGAAGAATTTTTCTAGGGGAGGCTGTAGAATTTATATTGTTTAGGTGATTGATACACCAAAAAAAAATGGAAAACCCAGTCTTGAAGACTTTGTTGTCCTCAGGGACTTTAGGGATGTGTTTCCGGAAAAAAATTCAGGGCTATTTCCTAAATGAGACATCAATTTCCCTATAGATATAATATTAGGTTTAACACAGATCTCCAAGGCTCCCAACAAGATGAAAATATCAAAAATTACATAATTGAAATTACAGCTACAAGAATTGGTGGAAAATACGTATATAATACCTAATAAATGACCACGGGGAGCACAAATTTTATTTGTAAGAAAGAAGGATAGGACACTAAGTTTGTGCATAGACTATAGGAAACTAAAAAAGATGACTATAAAAAATAGGTAACCATTTCCAAGGATTGACGATTTATTTGACCAAGTTCGGGAAGAAAGAGTCTTCTAAAATATGCGTGAGATTAGGCTATCACAAAATCAAATTTAAGGAAGATGAAATTCATGAGACTACATTTCAAACTCGTTATGGGCATGACAAGTTTGTAGTCATCCCATTTAGGTTGATGAACGCACTAGCAAATTTCATGTGCTTGATGAACAACATCTTCAACAAATATATAGACAAGTTTGTCCTAATATTTATAGACAATATCTTGATATACTCAAAGAGTGTAATAGTAAATGAGGAACACTTAATATTAATGCTACAGACATTAAGGGAGCACCGATTATACACAAATTTTAGTAAATGTGAATTTTATCAGTAGGAAATACAGTACTTGGGGCACATGATTTCTATAGAGGGGATAACAATAGACCTGGAAAATGTGAAAGACATCTTAGATTGGCCAATACTTAAGGACGTAGTCGAGATTAGGTCCTTCACGGGGATAACCATGTACTACATAATATTTATAGGAGGATTTTCAAATATCACATCTCCCATAACCACATTACATAAAAAGTATGTGAGTGTAACTAGACCCCTAAATTCCAAGAAAGTTTTGACACACTTAAGTGCTTTCTTACCATCGCCCCCCTCTTAAGAATCATATATCCTTACCAATATTTTATCGTGTGTGCTGCTGCCTCTAAGGACAAATTAGGAGGGATTTTTTTCACAAAAGGACACATGATTTATTACGAGTCCCAAAAATTGAAGGAACACGAGAAAATTATGCCACCCATGATATAGAACTAGCCACAGTATACATGCCCTCAAAATGTGGCAGAACTATCTCATTGTGAGACGATTTGTGATGATGATTGACAACGTCAGCCCAAAGTACTTGATCAACTAGCATAACCTAAATTTTAGACAAGCTAGGTGGTTGGAATTTATTAACAAATACAATTTTGAAATCAAACACATAACAGGTAATTAGGAAAAAAAGGTTGCAAATGCCCTTAACAAAAGAATAATTCCATTACATGCCACATATACTAATCAATATGAAATACATTTGATAGTAAGCATTAAAAAAACTTATGAAAATGATGAAAAAATCCATAAAATTATAGAAAAATGCACAAACAATAAAATAAAAATGCTAAATAAGTGTTGGGAATGTAATCAGGAAGGGTTGATCAATTATAAACACGTATTTTTTGTACCATATTTAGCATATTAAAATAAATTTTTGCAGGACGAGTTTCACAAAATCCCATATTCTGAGGACCCAAGTTATCAAAAAATGGCTACAACAATAAAAAAGGGAGTATTATTGGACAAAATTAGAAAATGATATAACATAATACATAGCGAGATGCATGCAATTCTAGCTAGTTGAAGCTGCACATTGAAATCTCATAGGACTGCTGGAACCCCTACCCATACCTGAATAGAAATGGGAAACCATCACTAGGGATTTCCTTCCTAAGACGAGCATGCATCACGACTCTATTATGGTAGTGGTTGAAAAACTAACTAAAGCGACCTCTTTCATCCCTATAAAGTCCACCCATAAAGTTGTTAATATAACATATTTTTTTATGAAGGAGATATTCAAATTACATGGAATGCAAAGGACCGTGGTGTTATATAGAGACCCTAAATTTATAGGAAACTTCTGGAAGGGTTTGTTTGAAGGTTGAGAACTCAACTCAGTTTCAACATCGCTTAGCACCCACAAACATATCGACAAATAGATAGGATAAAAGAAATTATATAGGATATTCTTAGTATGTATGTTATGGCAAGGCCTAAGAAATGGGAGGAGTATCTACATCTATATGAATTTCCATATAATAAAAATTACGAGCCATATTTAAAAATGAGCCCCTTTGAGGCGTTATATGGAAACAAATGCAAAACACCAATTACTTGGGAAAATACGATGGATCATATGATGGGTTCTGACATGCTCAAATAATTAGAATAGGTTATACAAAAGGAAAGACATAATTTGAAGGCCACACAAGACTAGAAAAATAGTTATGCAATCCTAAAATGAACACCCTTAGAGTTCAAAGTAGGAGACCATGTCTATCTACGAGTTAAGCCAAAAAGAAGCAAACTAAAATTGGGAAGTTGTGCCAAACTAGAAACAAGATAATATGGGACATTTGAAGTATTATCATGACTAGGCGCAATAGCTTATTAGCTAGCAATATGAATGAACATCGGAGTACACAATGTTTTTTCCCTTTCCCTCTTACGAAAATTTGTGAATGATACGCCACATGTTGTTGATTGGAACCTTGTGTAGGTGGAGCCCAAGGAATTTTCCTAATATATCCCTTGCAAATTATTGATCAGAGGGATACTAAGGTCCTAATTCGAGTCATCACACAAGATAAGGTGTTGTGTAAGCACTATAGCCCTTAAGAGGCTATCTAGGGGATGGAGGATGCACTTAGGGAAGCATATCCATATATGTCTTAGGATCAAGAGAATGTTGAAATTCAACAAGAAAATTTCAGCACCCACCCCTAGTGAGTTCAACACCTACACTAGGGTGGGGTCCACCTGGCTAAATTTGGTGCATTTCTATTTTAGTTATCCCTTAATTAAGATGGACAATAAAATATAATATAATCTCAAAATAACTTGTAATAATTAACTGAGTGTGATAAAATCAGTTAAATCATTAATTTCGAGTTGTGGGTAGTTGGTGAGGCATGCAGAGTAATTCTAGTTGTAACAGAGTTCGAAGTGCAGTGGTGCATTAGTTAATACAGGTTGTAATCAGTTTAACTCAGTTAAGTGAGTTAAACTGAGTTGTGCTAGTTGTAACTGTTAGATGCACTAGTGAGAGATCAAGTGAATTAAATATTAATCAATTCACAATCATTGATCTCACATGCAACTGAGGATTTAATATTATTAGCTTCATGCATGTCAGATCCAATGGAGACCTAATTGAGATCTAGGTGAAAGGGAAGTTGACTATCAGTTGTAGGATTATTGGGTTGCACCCATGCAAACAAACACCCATTGGAGTGCCTATGATACATGCGCAGTCAAGGAAGGCCAAACTTCCTATTCTTTAGGGATTGCATTCATCAGGGATTGTGTAAGCAAGGGAGGTTGTATGGAGGCAGTAAATTGGCTATGTATTGGTTGGTTTTATGTGTGACAATGTGAGATAATTAGCTGAGTATAGGAGGTCTCTTGTGAGAAGAGTTGTATGTAATTGATTCTTGATTCCATGCTGAATATACAATAGAAGAAGTGGGGTTTTGAGCAGCAATATTTCCCCAAGAAATTATCTATGTTGTGGCTTGATTGATTCTTCTTTGCTTCATGTGATTGGCGATTGTGTTTTTAATTCAGCAATTTATTTGTAGAAGAGATTCAGTATTTAACTTTAGTAAATTGTTAGATAAAATTGAATCCATGATATACATGCTTCTTGTATAATTTCTACATGGTATCAGAGCACAAGAAATCATAATTGTGAAGGAGAAGCTGAGTTTGTGACTAGATAGAATTCAAATTTGCAGAAAGACTTTCTTGGTGCTACAACTGATTCAGGATCGAAATGAATTTCAATAGCTTAAGGTTGGAGTATGCACTCGAGGGAAGCTCAAACTATATTTCAAGGACATGATGGAGGTAGTACTTGAAGACAATGGCTTGAAGGAATTCATTGACAATGATGTTCCTAAACCCGCTGTGGCAGATGCTGCAAATATTGATGCATGGAAAAAGATAGTGGCAAAGGTGAGGAGGATTTTATTGGAGGGAGTAAGAGACCACATTATCACAAGCCTCCATGGGAAAGACACACCATATGTAATGTGGAAGGCTTTGACGGATCTATTTCAAAGTAGTAGCGACCATAGGAAATTGACGCTTAAAGATAAACTCAGGAAGATCAAGATGGAGAAAGGCGACTCCATACCAAAATATCTAACAATTTATTCCAATGTAGAGATGAACTGGGGAGTGTTGGTATAACTGTCGCTGATGATGATTTGGTGAGCTTGATTCTCCTAGGACTTCCCAAGAATTGGCATAGTTATCAGGACTCTGTCAATGTAAGGGAAAAGCTACCAGATTGGGAATGATTGTGGTCGGATTTGGTGCAGGAGGAGTTCAGATGGAACACCAGATATGGATCTTCATCTAAGAATGAAGATGAAGAATATTGTGCTTTGGATGCCAAGGCGAAGAAGGGGAGGGGAAGAAATTCCATTCCAAATATGAGTCCAAAGATGGCAAGAAGAGGAATAGGTCCATGGTGAAGTGTTTTCACTATCAAAAGCATGGGAATTATGCTACTAACTGTCCACAAAAGAAGAAAAACAAGAAGGCTGGAGGATCTATAGCTGGTGAGGCTTTGGCCTCGCAATTTGAGCTGGAATCCTCATTGATCACATGCATGGTGTCAAGTGCATTGGTATCTGTGTGGTATTTGGATAGTGGTGCTTCCTTTCAAATGATGAGAGACAAGGAAATTTTCAATAGTTTGGAGGAGAAGGATCTCCAGATGCATATTGAAATGGGTGATGATAGGCGATACAGTGCTACCGGGATTGGGACCATTACCTTCCAGAGGCAGTCAGGTAAGCCCTTTCAATTAAAATATGTAATGCATGTACCAGGTTTGAAGAAAAATTTAGACTCAGTTGTAATGTTGGAGGATAGAGGCTATGATATTGTTTTTAGTGAAGGAAAAACCTTCCTGCGACACAAAACAACAGGAGAAGCCAAGAAGATAGGTGTTTGAGTTAAGAATATCTACAAGCTAGATGTAGATGGCTATGCAACGTTTATGGGAAAGGCGAACAAAGTGGTGAGCCGAGATGCGGGCGAATTATGGCATGAGAGGTTGGGCCATCTTCACCATGGAGCCTTGAAATTCATGCAACGGATTTCTACAGGTCTTCCCAGGGGTACAATTTCATAGTCAGACACATGAAAGAGATGTACTATGGGAAATTATGTAAAGGCCACCTTTCATGAGAAGGAAAACCGAGCTTCGGGGATCCTTGAGTGAGTTCACACAAACGTGTGTGGACCATTCTCTATTGCTTCGACAACCAGCTTATAAATCTTGTGATATTTGTTGATGAATTTTCTTGTAAGTGTTGGATATTCTTCATGTAGAAGAAACATCAGACATTCTCTAAGTTTCTTGTGTTTAAAGCATCGGTAGAGAAAGAGTTGGGGAAGTAAGAGAGGGCTCTTAGGGGCGATAATGGTGGAGAATACATCTCTAACGAATTCAAGAAATTCTACAAAAAATAAGGATTTCAAAGAGAACTGATAGCACTTCATAACCCATAAGAGAATGAGGTCGCTAAAAGAAAGAGCATAACAATTATGGGTGCAGCAAGAGTGATGTTGCATGATTAAGGCTTACTGATGCATCTGTGGGCGCAATAATGCAACACTATGGTATTTGTGTAGAACCATTGTCCTCATAGGATACTTGGCATGCGTACACCTGAATAGGATTTCATTGGTAAGAAACCTCATGTTTCACACTTTAAGATTTTTGGCTCATCCGTTTATGTGCATGTGACCAAAGACGCTAGGAAGAAGCTGGAACCGACAACTAAGATCGAAATTTTTGTGGGGTACAATGAAACACCCCACAACTATCGAGTGTATTTTCCAAACAAAAGAATGACTGTTGTGCGGCGGGATATAAAATTTGACGAGGAGAAAGCCATGCAGTTGTCCCTTGATAGGGAGATGGTCTTGCATGCAGAGGAGGAAATTTTGGTTCCGAAGGATGAGCCTCAAGATATGGAGCAACCACATGCGGAGGATCATGGAGTGGAGGAAAATTCTCATGCAGAGCCATCCATCAGAAATGGCAGAAGGCGCACCACGAAAGCTGATAAATTGAGACTTGATGCTGCAGAGAATGTAGGAGCCCCTACTTCACAGCGTAGACACAGACAGTATCCTGACATGTTTACTGGATACATGGATCTTATGAGAAAATGTATTGTGACTGAACCATCTTCATTTCAGGAAGCAGTGCAAAAACCAACTTGGGTTGGTGCAATGGTGGAGGAGTATGACTCCATTGTCAAGAAAAATGCACAGGAGATTATCCCAAGACTGGTCGAAAAATTAGTGGTTGGATCTAGGTGGATCTACAAGGTAAAGAAAGCTGCTGATGGGAGTGTGGAGAAATACAAGGCCGTATTTGTTTCCCAAGGATTCTCATAGATCGAGGGGATCGATTATGATGAGAAATTTTCACCTATTGCAAGGTACTCTTGCATTTGATCCATCCTTGCACTCTTAATGTGGATGGCACATTCATCAGATGGATGTGAAAACTACGTTTCTCAATGGGATGATTGAGGAAGAAGTGTACATAGAGAAGCATGAAGGTTTAGATATCTTCAAAAATGAGTCACATGTGTGCCGAATCAATAGAGCATTGTATGGGCTAAAGCAAGCACCTCGTGTTTGGTACACTCAGATAGACATCTATTTCACCGGACCGGGCTTCACAAAATTGAAGAAGATGCAAACATGTACCAGATTGTGGTTGAGGGTTGTTAGGTCCCCATATTACTAGTGTAGTCCCTTATTGTTATTAGTGTAGCCCCCCTATTGTTATTGTTTTACCCCTGAAATCCCCATATTGTTATTATTGTTCCCTTACATTATTATTGTTAGGTCGGCTAGGATTATATTGTGACCCCATGGACTCCTATATATAGAAGGAGGTCTGTCATTTGTATCATCCAATAATTGTTCATTTATGTAATGTATTGAAGGTTTCTCCCTTGAAGTGGCTGATTTATAAGGCATTAATCTCTCTTTTATTCTATTTTTGGAGCTGGTTCCCTAACATTTGGTGTTAGAGCTTTGGATTCTAGGGTTTCACTGCTCCAAACAAGTAATCGTGGAATTTTTGCTATAAATTTTTTTCCACAAAGGCTTAGAAGCTGAAATTTTTAGAGAGAAAATCCTAAATCCTTAGGAACTTCTTGTACAAATTTCAGATATTTTTTCGCGATATTTTTGGAGATATGATCTGTGGAAGTTAGGGTTTTTTCAGGCTCCCGAATTTCACCTAAATAGGTCTTCCTGGAATTTTCGCTATAAATTTTTCTATACGAAGGTTCAGATTCTAAATTTTTTACAGAGTGAATCCAAAATCCTGAGGAACTTCCTGTAAAAATTTCAGATCTTGGTTCACAATAGTTTCGGAGATAGGATCTGTGGAAGTTAGGGTTGTTACAGGCTCCTGAATTTCATCTCAAAGAGGTGACCTTGGGAAAATCGTCATAAATCTCTCTCTCAACATCAGATTGGAATTATGTAAAAAGTGGCCGCAATTACACAAACTTTAGTTTTCCTGTGCTTCATTTCGGAGGCCAAAGGAGAAACAATGAACAGAATCATAATTAGGTCATTGTGGGGAGATTTGGAATATTGACTTAAAATATTCAAACCGAATTCGAACTGTGGCATTCGAAAGAAGATTCAAAGGGCTAATATAGGACTAAACTTAAGACATTGAAGTTTCATAATTGAATATAATTCAGTTTAAATATCGAGCTCCTCAAAAGTAAGAAAAAGGTGTGTATTTTTTTTCAAATTGCATAAGTCTTGTCTGAAAAATCAGTTTTAAGTGATTCCAAGGGCATATTGAACATTGATATCAATATTGGGTTCTAAAATCCCCCCTAAAAGGAATTAAACACCCATTAAGTCCTCATAATACTCTAATATGACTAATGAAGATGAAGAATTGCAACATGATCTATCAAAATTACAAGAGCAAGTGCACCAAATTTCACTATCGTAAAGAGAAAAAAAAATGAAATGGAAGTTTTGAAGAAAGGCGTGGAAACAAAGATGGATGGTTTGAAGAATAATATGGATCATTTTAAGAAAGGCATGGAAGATAAGATGGATGGCATGGAATCTGGCATGGAAACTAAGATGGATGATATGAAAGACAACATGGAAAACATGAAGAATGATCTAAAAGCAGACATGGAAGGTGTTATCTCAAAATCAGACCCTGATAGGTTGCTAGTCAAGGAGACCCTGAGTAACTATTTCAAACCAAAATCTTAGTTGAGGCTTAGCCTCCTCAACTTGAGAGGGCTCTCTCAATAGGTTAATGATTTGCAATTAAATATCAGATGGCTAACTATGTGAATAAACTGAATAAACTGAATAATTGGTTGTACTACTAATCGAAAAACATCTATTGGGTAAATGGAATCAAATGTGCTTTCAAAAAACATAAATATCAGTTTCATATGGAAGTCAGGGCATTTCAGGGTTTAGATGCATCAATAGAACAATAGGACAGAGAATAAACACAGTTCATGAACATATGAAGGAAGTTAGAGCACCTTCAGTGAATTCTAAGTAACATACATTCATACCACTGCAAGTAATTTAAAGAGAAACATCATGAGACAATCAAACATCTATAACCCCTTCTGAATCCTGAGTGATGAAACAAAACTCTCTGTATTAAGATAAAAACACAGTTCTCTGATATCACAAAAAGTATGCTTGTTCAATGAAAATTCCAACCCTGTGCAATTCGATTTCTTCCCTCTTATAGAGTGGTAATTACATCCTTGGATTCCTTCAAAAATTTGAGAAGAAATTCGAATTTGACACCTATCAACTTCTAATCAAAATTCATTTACAAACTGACAGTTAAACTGCCTGTCTTACAGTCCTAATACAACTAGGACTAAAACACTATTTATTATATCTTAACAACCTTTAACAACCTTATCTAATCATTAAAACCTATGCTTGACAGCTATTTCTTCTAGACTTCGACCATGATGTTGTTTATCTTCTTGCTGTTAGACCCCATCAACCTGCTTCTTATCCATCCCTGCAAAATAGGAGCACGTCCCCTGTATAATAGCTGAATGCCTCATTTTTGTCCATTCGAACCAACTGCTGAAGAACTAGTGCTCAAAACATGTGGAAAATTTCTTATAACCTTCATTTGAATTCGAACTTCTAGCTGTGAAAATCCCTAACCTCCAAAATGGTGCAAAAATTGTCAATACTGCTGCGTTACGAAACTGCTGAGTCTGCTGTTTTCATAGCGCAGACTTTTCCTTTTAAAATCATGCTTCAAACCTCCATTTTTATGTGCCAAACCTCTTGGATCTTCATTGATGTTCTACATATACCTCCCACCAGCATCAAAGCTCAAAACCAAACCCTTTTCACCTTTGAAAATTGTGAAATTTTTTCAAACTTCATCCTACAGCAGTTTCGTAGCGCGCTACGAAACTGTTGTGTGTCACCTTCAGCAGTTTCGCAGCATGCTACGAAACTGCTGAGTCTTCACTTTTCACAGCTTCCTTCCAAAATTTTAGTTTTCAACCCTTTAATACTATATTTCCAGGTGTATATCAGGTTTCATAACCCATAAAAATCAACTTTAAACAGCTCCAAAAATGAGATATTATCACATAACCTCATAAATTTTTTAAAGGATGACACTTACTGTTTGCACTTATTTTAGCTGTGGCTGATCTTCAAACTGTGCTAGCTGTATTTCCAGGTCTTCTAATCTCCTCTTAAGCCTTCTATTGTTTTCCCTAAGCTTGGTATTGACCATCCTAATGAATTTTTCTTCTTTGATTGTAGGTAGGGTCCATATGAAGAATTGAGCTTGACTATCAATTAATTCATGGTTTGGATTTTTCTCCATCTCCCACAATCCTTTCATCCTTTAAAATTTTTCCCTTTCTTTTGCACGCACTCTCACCTTTTTCTTCAACTTATCAATCTCATTATTTTCAAGTTTGAGTTTGTCTTTTACCTCTTCATAGCTGCTCTTTTCCTTCTGAATATTGAAAACCCTATTTCTGTCTTCTTCAGGCATTGAAAATGATGTATTTATGGTTTCTTAAAAAACATTAGCACTTTCACCTCATGTTTGATCTATCTCCATGTCCGACTGTTTCAAATTCTTGGAGTGCCTAGTTGAGGGTTTTCTAGGTTTAAAGATAAAATCAGCCACTTCATCTTGAAAATCTAACCCTTTGGATGTCTTCAATTTCTTTGATTTGCTACCAACTGTATCCAGTTTGATGAAGTCTGCTTGTACTAGGGGAGAATCTTCAATGTCAATAGCTTGAATTATATAATTCAAATTACCTCTTTACCCCTCTGTAACAACAACCTTACCCTTTTCCTTTAACCTTTGACTCCTAGTCAACTTCTTTTGATCTGTTTTACTAGTTGACTGTTCTAGAATTGTCTCCTTAACCAAAGTTTTCTTCTTCTGTGCAGATTTAGGAGTATATTGGATATTCAATGTTGTTCCTATCATTGGTTCTTTAACTTGTTTCCGAGGCTTGATCTTAACAAATATTCTTGACTTTGTTTCTACAGGGGAAATATTCTTTGATGGAGTTTTTTCTTTAGCTTGAGGACTAACACCTGTTCCTTCAATCCCAATTCTACTCAAAAATAGGAATTCAACCCAATCTCTGTTTGCTTTCTGCAACTCATGTAAGACTATTAACTTGACTAAGCCATGGTGAAATAATGAGGTTTCACATGACTCAACTTTCATTTGTACCTTATCAGACATCTTAGCCAAACTTCTGAAAATATAAAAAGGTAAATCTAGAGATATTTTCCCTGTGAAATGAAGCAAGAGTTTAAAGTGATAGGTATACACCTTGTGGCATCTCCCTTCGCAGGTGAAGTACCTCTGAATATTGTAGAGCAGATTGGCAAATGTATCTTTGACATAACTTCTTGGCATAGCTTTGTTCAAGTCAACCTCTGTAAACTCTGGTTTTAGAAAGATTTTGCAGGGTACCATGTCAAACTTGAAGTTTTTAAACCACCTGTCTTCTCCTCTCAGAATTTATGTAACTACTGATATCACTTCAGGGGAAATTGGTAAATTGAGGAATCCAATCTTTGAGTTTGATCCTCTGAAGTTTAAGGAAAATTCTTTGGTGACTTGAGTGTGCCCTCCTTGAAGTTTTTCACAAAACCTCCAACAACCTACTTTCTTAAAGGCTTCTTCAACAAAATTGTCTTTTGTAAGGGCTTCTACACCTTCAGGTTTTGTTCTTAGGCAATGACCAGACCTATGACTCCTTCTTTCTTTAGCCATTATTTTCTTGAAAACCTTGTATCTTCAGAAATCTGTGATAATCCCTCTGAAAACCCTGTGTCTTCAGAAAATTAGAAAATTAGCAATCAGAGCTTCCTGTTGAATGAACTGGTTCGCTTGGTAAATGAGTTAAACCTCACTTGATAACAATTTTTCCTCTCTTGATAACAATTTTGCTTCCACCAGCAATGAATTTCAAACTCACTTGATAGCAAGTTTTGAAAATACTGCTATAACCTGAATTTGAATGAGTAGCCTCGCTTGAATTTGTTTCAGTTCTGCCTCACTTGAAATATAGTTTCACAACCTCGATTGAATTTGTTTCAGTAAACTCAGGTCTTTCACCACTAATTTCTTTTTCAAAACATAAGTATGCATGCACTATTGTCTTGCATGAGACAATTGAAGTCGAAAACGACCAACTGTTTTCAAATTTGAAAGGACCATTAACAACTGACCCCTAATCGATGACAAATGACCCCTAATAATTACAATGAATGGTTGCATGCGTGAAGGAGAACTTGTGGATGACACCTAATGATGAAGAATTTAAATGTATTTGACATATGTGATAGCTCAAACGCAAAACTGAGAATCCCTGATTTCGTAGCGCATGATTTGCAAATTCGGGTTTTTGTGCTACGAAATCACCAGCGTTTTCATAGCGCAAAATCAACTTTTTACGCTGAGCGCACTATGAAAACGTGGTTTCTTGGCTTATTCATCAAATTTTCAAAAAAAAAAACTTTAAAAATGGGTTTCAAAACGTGGCATAAGATCTTTGAAGAATGAAAAAAGGTTAATGAACATTGTTTGGTGATGGAATGTGACTTTTAACGCATGATCTAGACCTTTAAAAATATAAAAATGACTCTAACCCTATCTAGCATTATGACTTAGGAACAAGTGTAAATGACCAAGTTTCAAAATTTTTTTATAGTGATAACAGAAGGTTTGACAAAGTTGATACAAGAAATGTTTCCTAATGGCGAAAAGATAGTAGAGGAAACTCATGATGAGAACAAAATAAATGTTAATCGTGATTTCATAAACTCTAATGTTGGATGGAAGAACCACCATATTCCAAATATGGATATGAGGAAGTTTGATGGGAAGGATCCCGTAACATGGATACTACAGATGGAGCAATATTTTGATCTCAATAATGTGCAAAACACATAAAATGTACGCATTGCAACTTTACATTTAGAACACAATACATTTGTATGGTATTGATGGCTTTTCTTCCGTAAAAAAATTGTCACTTCGTCATTTTTTATGGAGGAAATGATAGCACATTATGAGGATACAAAGAGAAAAACCTTCTTTATCCAATTGATAAATCTCAAACAAAAGGGTTCGGTGGTGGAGCACATTGAGGACTTCCAAAAATTGAATATAAGGGTAACCGATATTAACAGAGGAACACAGGATTGATTTCTTCATAAAGAATTTAAAGGATAACATCCAACATGAAGTTTGTGTTTGGGAACCTGATTCATTGGAGAAGGCATTCATGTTGGAAAGAAATTTGAATGTAAAATTATGGCGACAAGGAAGCCTACCACTCACATCTATAAAGATGGAAGTGTTGCTACTCCTAGACTTCCACAACCTACAAGTTCGACGCCGTAACAATTGGAAGAAAAAAGAGCAAAAGGGCTTTGCTACAGTTGTGATAGAAAATACGCTAAAGGTCATAAGTTTGCTGAGAAGAAATGATTTTACATATATTGTGAAGAGGAGGAATAAAATGAAAAAGACTCTTCAAAGAAGAGGATATACACCGGGAACCAACCCTAGAAGAAGAAGAAATGCATCTAACCATATCGTGTAATGCACTGGCAGGAATTACCACTCCTCAAACTCTCATGATAGAAGGACATATTGAGAAGAAAAAGGTAATAGTGTTGATTGTTTCAGGTAGATCCATTTTAAGGTAGCCAACATTATGGGAATTTTGATGTCTAAAATGGGTCTCCTAAGAAAAATGTACAACCAAAATAAAATTTATAAGAACCAATAGGGTTCAAGATGATGATGTCAACCATGGGGGATGATTCACCATTTTTTAAGTAAAAGGGTAAAAATATTAAAAAATAATAAAATAATAAAACAATAAAACTACTTTTTCAACTTGTATTTTCAACTTATCTCCCAAAGGATTTACTCAAATTTCGAGCGGGAGTACTCGTTGGATGAAAAATTTAATTCCTCATCCAAGGAGTACCCATGTTGCATACTTTTGATGGACCCTCCTACACGAAAAATGAGAAATACATGAAAAAATGTTATTGCAATCACATTTTTCATGTAGTAGGATCCATCAAAAGTATGCCACATGGGTACACCTTGGATGAAGAATTAAATTTTGCATCCAATGAGTATTCGCTCGAAATTTGAGTAAAAAATTTGGGAGATAAGTTGAAAATACGAGTTGAAAAAGTATTTTTTTCTTTTTTCCCTCCAAAATTTGATGATGTAATCAAATCTCTCTCTCTCTTTTTTTTTTCTTTTTTTTTTCTGAATTTGTCTACTCCTATTATTGATACAAAAAATTACAGAGAGGCTGTGGCCTCGAGAAGTCTAGCCCAGAGATGCAGCATTCGCCCATTACAAAACTGAATACTTACCAGAAAAACTTCAAAGACCATGACAGTATGACTGGATCCATACAAACAAGCAGATAAGTGCCGCCCATTACAAAACTGAGTTTTGACCAGATAAGCTTCAGAAACCATAACAGTATTACGGGACCCATACAAGCAAGAAGATAAGTGCTGCCCACGCAGGGGAAACCGAAAATTAAACCTTAGAGTAAAATTCTGAGCATGAGAACTGATGAGCGTATGACGACTGTAAGACAAAAGGGAATTGAGCCCATTCAAGCAACTGGGAAAAAAAACCTTTGAACGCAAACCTGATTAAGATTCTTGAGAAGTGGGAGGCGACTCTTCAACGATGCGACATGCATATTTGTAGGGGTCTTCTTCCTCAGCAGGATGGCCTTCCTTGCCTGTGTAACAACCACGAGTGGGTTCGCTCGGACCAGCTTGAATCCTCACGTCCCGGGGAGCAATTGCACTAGGATCCTTGCTCTGCTTGCTATCTGTTGGAGGAGTTCCATGCCTATCTTCTGCCTTCTTCTCCAGAGTCACCCCCGGAGTCGCAGCAACCATACCCGAATAATCCTCTTGAAGCACAATGGAAACAATCTCCATGAAAGAGGAATGTATAAAGGTGCAGGGGAACCAAAATTGAGCTGTATGAGACTGCACAGGGGTGGAATGGTGAGAGCGCGCCTCTGAATGGTGCTGCCCACGACCCCGTCCACGACCACTCCTGGTGTCGGGATAGTGGTCAGTGCAGAAATCCGAGGAGTAGGACGAGGAGTTAGAGGTTGAGGAGGAGGGCTAGCGGACCACATGCCCACGAGAACTTCCCCGCCTGCAACGCATTCTATGGCATAATATGGGCATGATGTGAAGAACATGCAGCGCAGAGTAGTCATCAATACTATGAAGGCAGGGGAGGGAAGTAGGGGGCCGAGCTTCAGCCAGCAAAGGAGCTCCGAAGATGACAGAGTTTGAAAGGCGACTGAGCTTGCAGAAAGGACTCTGAGAAAAATGAATACCCGGTAGCAAATCGATGCAGCACTCCAGAGCACAACGCTTCCCAGTGCTGGTCCGAGAGCGAGGTTCTGCGACAGCAAAGGAGAAATTCGAGCGCAGGGGAGGAGCGTGAATGAGACTATGGGGAGGTGCCATGGCTGAAGAGCTTGCGAGCTAGTGTGGAGGGACGAGCTGCATTAACGCAACATTGAAGGTGGAGGCAGAGTGATTAATGACAAACATCGTGCAAGACCGAATGGCGGCGGTAAGAAGCCATGCGCCAACCCACCACGCCACCCACGTACTGATTGCCAAACTAAACACCCACATGCAGGAATCAAATATTATTTTATTATTTCCATTATTATTTTATAATTTTCTTAGGAGGCCCATTTGATACCTGAAAATTCCCTTAATGGGAATCAAATTGTTTCCTATACCCGGCACCAGAATGTCAAGTAATGGTTAAAAATGGAGGAAATATAAATTTGTCTGGAAAATGCCATAATATCAAGCTAAACATGGGGGAATATGTATTGAATAGTCCAATTCTTTCCATTTCAATGGGAGGTGCTGATGTTGTACTAGGAGTACAATGGTTACAATCTTTGGGGATGGTAGCTTTTAGTTTTCAAGAACTTTTCTTGAAAATATTTTCGGAAGGAAAGGAAATCGAATTACGGGGTATCGCAGGGAAGTCGGGAAAGATAATAATCTCTAATGTCATGACAAAGCTTCTGAAGAAATAACAACGAGGCATAATTACACAATTATGCTCACTCGTAGTTCCAACATCAAGATCATCAATTTCTCCAGATCTCCAAAAATCCTTGTACAATCATTCCAGGGTGTTTGAAACTCCCAAAGGAATCCCACCTATTCGTGATCATGATCATGCTATTCATTTGATTCTAGGAAGTATTCCTCCAAACATCAGGCCTTCCAGATATCCTTATGTCCAAAAGAGCGAAATTGAATGTATGATTGTAGAAATGTTAGAGGCTGGTATAATTCAACCTAGTCAAAGTTCTTTCTGTGCTCCATTAGTATTGGTGCACAATAAGGATGGATCAAGGCGCATGTGTCTGGATTATAGGGAGCTCAATAAGCTCACTATTAATGATAAATTTCCCATTCCTGTGATTGATGAATTATTGGATGAATTACATGGTGCAATTTATTTTACCAAGTCGATCTTCGTTCAGGATATCATCAAATTAGAGTGAAGACTGAAGATATTGTTGGGTGTGGAGCCTGATTATCTTCTTTATTTTGTATCATAGCATTGGACCCCTGTTATTAACGGGGTGACAACGCCGCTCATAATTAAATGCTGCCTGGGGGGACTGGGGGGGTGGATGCAACTTTATGGAGCCGCACCCTCGAAGCTAACAATAGATGTAAAATTTCCTTGTAAAAGTATTATAATTTCTAGTCAATCTGGGCCATTCAATAGGTGGATGGTTTGACGGTAGAAGTTATGTTTAATTTAGGGTTTTTTGCCCTAGAAGGAAACCCCTCGTTTTGCATGAGGGTATTGTATTGTGGCCGTGGTTTGTAGGTGTATTCTCAGAGCGAGAAACAGATAGGGAGACTGTGAGAGAGAACAGAGGATATTACATTGGATTTTCTGTAGGTTGTGTCTCTTCATTTTGCTAGATAATAGAAAGGAAGGACTAGTTGTTCGGGGTGGACATAGCCCAAACTGGGTGAACCACGTATATCTGTGTCTCTCTGGTTTTATGTGTTTTGTGTGTTTGTGTTTTCCACATATTTTATGTGTTTCATTTCTCTCTAATATACAATTTCTAACAGATATTCCAAAAACAACATTTCGAACTCATGAGGGTCATTATGAATTTTTGGTCATGCCTTTTGGACTTACCAATGCACCTCCTACATTTCAAGGGTTGATGAATTCCATTTTCAAACCCTTCCTTAGAAAATTTGTGCTAGTATTTTTTGATGACATACTAATCTACAACAGGTCTTGGAAGGATCATGTTCAACATGTTGACAAGGTGCTCAAACTATTGCAAGAGAAACAATTATATGAAAAAACATCCAAATGTTTCTTTGGAGTACAAGAGGTGGAATATCTGGGTCATATTTATCTCATGAGGGTGTTAAGGTAGACCCTAACAAAATTAAAGCCATTAAGGAATGGAAAGTCTCCACAACCATAAAGCAGTTGCGAGGATTTCTCGGGTTAACAGGGTATTATCGCAAGTTTGTCAAGAATTATGGGAGAATAGTAGCACCTCTAATAGCATTATTGAAGAAAGATGCATTTTCATGGACTCCTGAAGAAACTAAGGCATTTGAACATCTTAAAGAGGCAATGTGCCTAATGTTATCACTCCAATAATTCTCGAAGGGTTGTTTTTATTTTTTGGCCCTTTAAAGAATATTAAAGGTAACCACAAACCTAATTTTAAGCCTTAGGATCTAGCCTTCCTAATGCTCAGAGAGGTCTCTCCCTATATGATTCATATTTGTTGTTTTTAATTGATTTTAGGCTAGTTATGTAGGATTACATGGGATTTGATTTGGTGGTGAAATCACTCACTCAGATGGATAGATGTAGGTCTGTATTCCATTGGGATAATGGAGTCAGAGTGTCAAGCAGCAGAAGTAGGATCAAGATTCTAAAGGGAAGTATTCACAGGACAAGATAGCATAGTCACTTTAGATCCTTAGGCTGATGGTGAAAATGGTTTCAATCGAGGTAAGAAAGCAATTAAGGGTTCTCAAATCTAGATAATAAGTGAAAAGACAGAGGTTAATCGAATTAAGGGAGAAATTAAGAATTCCCTAATCTGGATATCAGAAGAAAAACATATAAATGATAAACTGTTCAAGACAGAGTGTAATTAAACATATTATGTAATAAAATTCCAGTTATATCATTTAGATTAAGCAAACATATGAGCATGTGAAAACTTCAGAAAGAAACAATTGAACAAGTAGAAAGTACTTCACTATAGTGGCCCAATACATGAATCCTGTAATATAATCTCTTTATTTCTTTAATCTAGTCTGCTGACTTGAAATTGGTACAATCACCCTCAGCTTCAAGAATAGTACAACTACAGAAATGTTCAGCGATTCATCCATACTCAATACTTCAAAATGAGAAGTATTTATACAAAAATTCTTACAAAATATCCTAAAACAACTTAGGAATTATTCAAGGAAAAAGAAATATATTCATGCAAGAATATAGAGACAACTATCTAACTAATACAAGCTATCCCTGCTTTTATTGATTTGCTGTTTAATTGTTGATATTTTTCTACTAATTTGACTCTAATTTTTTCTCAAAGAAGGCTCCTTGTTAGGTAGTGGAGTGTCCTTTACATTGGCAAATTTCATCTCTGCTTTTTCATTTCCGTCTCGACTTTAACTCTAACTGTAAACTGATACTCTTTAACCTTTTGACTATTGTTCTTTACTATAAACTGTAACTGTAAAAAAACATGCTCTGTTTTATTTTTTCCTGACTGATATGTTTCTTATTTGATTACCCTGTTTGACTGTTTTGATATTCATAGTAAATCAGTCAATTTCTCCCAAAGTTCTCCCTCTGGTAGCTTAATTTTCACCATCTCCTTCTCTGCTGGTTTGTTGGAAGAGGACATTTAAACACATTTTTTCTTTTGAATAAGCTGAGTGTTTGAATTTGAAGGCTAATGTATTTCTTCAATCACTGTAGGAGGTGCATTGTCCTTTGCCGCTGTATCTGTGTCAACCACTTCTATTGTTTCCACTTCTTCATTGACAAGATTTAATTTTGACTTCTTCCTGTACATTAATTTAAATTTGGTTTCAGCTATAGTCTCTGTAGTGTATGATGCTTCCTCTCTGATTCTTTTTGAGTTTCTATCTTCTTGGGTTGGAGTTTGCAAGGTTTGACTAGTATCACCTTGTTTCTCTACCTCAATCAAGGTGTTCTCCAACCATTCAGATTGATTGGAGAATTTCTCAATATATCGTTTCTTCTCATGTACATAAGGATTAGTTTAACTCTCAGTTTACTTATTACTCCAAGAGGATCATAATACCATAGAAAATTCTTACTGAATTTAAACTCATGCAAATACTTTTCAACATCTAGACCTGCATCTCTGTTATTACAAATGAAAGGGCCAACCCGATTCTTTACTTTGAATTTTGTCTTCTTCTTAGCTGCCAAGAAATTGATTGCACCAGAATTAAGAATCTTCCTTATGTATTCAAGGGCAAATAACTTCATTGGGAGGTATTTGGGCAGTTTATATGGAATAAGATTTGATCCATATACCCTTATTTCTGTATGGTTTTGGTATAAGTACCAATATCCTGTCCTATTATGCTCTGACAATTGTAGGACCTTTTTAATCTCCTCAATGATTCTGGGTTGCATGCTTCTATTCAACATTTTGACCATTGGGTGAATGAAAGAATAAATAAACTATGTAAAGGTGGACTGTGTGGAGTATTTTCTTATTAAAGTAGTCCAAAATATGACTAATTGTGGGTTACCTTCAACATCAAGATTTTAAAGGTTGATCGCAAATTTATCTGATTGAAATTACAAAAACATGTGGAAAAGAACCGAGGAATATTTGAAAACACCTTCTTCATGCATTTTGACCAACTGTTCATGAATATTATCAGCAAGGTATTGGGAAGAATTGAAAATGGTAGCAGGAGGCTGACCAGGTGTGAAAGTAGACAAAAAACCTAGTACTGCAACATCAACATGCTCATCTATGAAATAACCAAGAATAAAGGATAACATGCTAATGATATGTTTGGTTCTTTCAGAAAATTTTGCAGATGGGTAAGGATGATTTATCTTGGGAATTTCTACAGATGAAGGCATGAAAGTTTGGAATATTTGGAACCTCTTGGGGAAGTCTAGATTAAGATATAACGGTGTAAGAGCCTCAATGGAGAAAGGGGTTTCATCTGGCTTGGATTGGATCTAGAGCATTTGATTAATTGACTCAGCTGTAATAGTAAATAGAATTTCTTTTTCAGGGTTTATGATGGCTCTCTGGTGAGGGAAATAGCAAGATTGAAAAAGTCTGATTACTTTTGGGCACTGAAAAGTCTGTGGGAATACATGCTTTGGAAAATTAGATTCCCAAATGAAAACCTCAAATGCTTGGTATATGGATTTTTCATGGCTCTAGCAGTGGAGCTCAAGAAGGTTAAATTCAGTGACTCTGTCATTAATCTTAAAATCGTTTTCAGTTAGGGGAGTTTGTTCTACATCTACAACTGGGGGTTGTAGAGGATTGACATATACAATGCTTTTGGAAGCCATTATTTTGTTAAATTTCTTCAATTGATTAATCTTTGACTTAGAAAAAACTGATTTAGGCCTGTAGGGGCACCTAAGACAGATTATTACAGTTTGCAGATTGATTTAAGATGCCAATTGGTCAATTATTACTCTCTGTAATCAAAAAAAAATTTAGGCCTTGGGAATATGTAAAATAAGTCCAGGGTTTGCAGAAAAAAGGATTTGGGAAGCTACAGGGATTTCATTTTAGGTTTGTAGAGGCTTCTACTTGATTTAATTGATAAAATTGTATTCTCTGTGACCAAAAGCAATCTTAGGACCTCAAATTTATGTAAAAGGAAGCCCAGGGTCTATATGAAAGGTTTGAAAGGCTCAAAAGGTTTCCTTTAGTTTGAAAATGCTTCTATTTTAATTCAATTACTGATTACTTTATTTATTGCTTTAGGAAAAGGCCTAAGCTCTGAAGAATACCTAGATAAAATGAATATTTTTAAGCTTGCAGAGGGTTTCTGAGGCAATAGAGGTTCTCTGAGGCTTCATTGATCTTTATACTGCTTCAGACTAGCTATGCAATAATTGTAGCAGCAAATATTCTTGATTTCTGGTGAAAAAGGCTTAAAATGAGGCCGACAGAGTATTCTGTGCTTGAAAAACGACCAGCAATGCTTATTCAACGCAAAATTGTAACAGAAAGTGGTAAAAGGGCTAGAAAAGGGCAGTTATATGCATTTTTAACCAACAATGTTTACATTGAATGCATGGGTCATTTCAAATTGACAATGTGGTTTGCACAACGGGCACGAGAAACCTTTGAGCGGTTTTGGCATTGGCCATAGGTGGTTGGTGGTATTTTTTCTGGCGATGCGATCAAATGAAAAGTCGGCACATAGCAGGGAGTGGAGCTTTGAAAACAATGGATACCGCAAGGTTGGGGTGTGGTTAAGGATTGGGCTATCGGATGTGCGACAAGGCTTGCTGGCTGTTAGATCTGGTCAATGATGATCTAACAGATGGGACAATGCGATGGAGTATCAAGATTTGATGGCGTGGGGCCTGGAATGCGATTGGTTACATATGTGATATGGTCGGGATTATAACCAATGGTTTGAGAAATATATCACATGTGGAGAATATTAAACCATAGATTATATACAAGAATGTTTTGGGAATATACATATAAAGGGATTAATATAAATACAGGTTTTAAAAGGTATATAAGGGATTTAATATATAAAGTTAAATGAAATATAAAATGAATGGGGAGGGTTAAATACACTAATTTTAACGTAAAACTTATATTGGGAATGAATATTTACACAGTGGGTCCTGGCATAAATATTTAATCATTTAGACTTAGGATAAAGTATTTTTATGGGTTTTTGGTTTATTTTTAAATAAAAGGAAATTAGTAAAAGGAGAAAGAGTAAAAATGAAGGGGATGGGGTATTTTTACAAGGGGAATGATTTTGAAAGGAAATTAGTAAATGAAATGACCAATTTTATGCTATCCATGTCTTGTGAAAATTGCTTCTTCCTACCCATATTCTACCCTAACATGTTTTCTTCATTTACATGGGTGCATTTGAGCTTGTAGACCCTTATTCATTTTTATTTTAAACATCAAACTAACTAATTCTATCCTTATTTCTTCCAAGGGCTTAGATTGAACTGTTGAGATCCTTATTATTCTCTACCTAACTACTGATCTGCCAAGATTAAACAGTTTGTCTAAATATTTATTCTCTATCTATCAACATGAAATTTAAAGCATGACAGGTTAAGATTAAGTAGTTTGACCTTTATATATTGTGGAATTTTTAACAAGATGCACACAATATTATTTTTCAAAGTGAAGTAAAAAAGTAGTGTAATTTTAATTTGCATAACTTTCATGATCTATTTTTATCTTTTTTTTGCTCGGGGTTCATTTTTTATTCTTTTTGATCTTATTTCTTTCAAGTCCTTTGATTTTTCTTTTAAGACTTTTACCCTCTTTACATTTTTTATTTTTCTAAGAAGGGAAAACGATTTTGCAGAAAGAAAAGTATGTACATATTACAAGACTAATCAAAGTCAATTCAAAATTATGAATCCTATTATAAATAGGACCCTAACAGTGGCTCCACATGGGGATGGCTTTTCCTGGTGAAATGTCAAGAAATTTAAGATCAGTAGCAATTGAATTTTGACTGTGCTTTTACCTTGAAACTATTTTCTGAGCTCTACATTATTCATACTTATGCTATTTTGTCTTTCAAAGCTTAGGGCCTTCTCTTCGGGCTTCAAATTTGTAAGTAAAACATCCAATCCAATCTAAACTCTGCAATGTTATGTACAATGAGTAAAGTAAACAAAATGAACTACTGTTATTATGGGAAATAGTAATTCTTCAACATTCTACCATTGATAGGTCCTCCTGGTAGATTTGATCCATCCAACTCCTCCAAAAAGAATGCATTGTTACCTATGTAACCATAAGTGACATAGGGAACTTTCCATAGGAAATTAAATTTACCATGTTTACCTTTCTCTTCTCTCTTGGAATCCCACTTAAGAACTTTGTCACCTATGTAAAAATCATCTTCCTTAGTCTTCTTGTCAAATATATTTTTAATCTTATCTTGAGCAAATTGAGATTTGAGATATACTTCCTACTTGTTTGCTGCAAGTGTATGGTTTGATTTATCCTTCTATGGATATTGTTGGTTTCTACCTACAGTTCTTGGATCATCTTCATTATTGGCACTCCTAAAGAGGATGGAAAAACAACATCCATCCCATAAACAAGCTGATAAGGGGATGTACCAATGGACTTATTTTTGGTGAGTCTATCTTCCCATAAGACATTTACTAACTTTTTGTTCCAGGTTTTCTTATTGTCTTCTAGTAGTTTCTTGATATTAATAAGGCTTTTATTGGAGGATTCTACAAGACCATTACCTTGAGGGTAATAGGCAGTGGAATGGACAAGGGTAATGTGGTATCTATTATAGAAGTCAATCATCATTTTAGACTTGAAAGAAGCTGCATTATCAGTAATGAGCTTTTGGGGGCATCCAAATCTTGACAATATATTGTTTTCTGAGAATGAAATTATGACAGTATCAGTGGCTTGCCTAGAAGGAATGGCTTCTATCCACTTGGTGAAATAGTCTATGGCTGTCAAAATCCATTTGTGTTGGGATGAGGATGGTGGGTGAATTTCACCAATGAAGTCTAGACCCCATTGGTGAAATGGAATTTGTGTGGAGATGGGTTTAAGGGGTAAAGGTAGTAGCTTTTTCTTCCCTTCAAAGATTTTGCATTTGTGATAGGAGGTTACATACTTTTTCACATCTGCAAATAGTGTAGGCCAGTAAAAACTGGCTCTCAAGGTTTTATATGCAGTTGACTTCCAGTAAAGGTGTCCTCCACAGTCACCTGCATGAAATTATTCCATAAATTTATTAGCTTCATCTTTAAGCAAAGAATTCAATAAAATGCCACGATGATCTTTCCAAAATAGTGCATTATCTATGATACAAAATTTCATTTCCTTTAACTTTAAAGATCTAGCTTTAGTTCTTGAAAATCTAGGAGGAGATTGTAAATTTAGTAATACAAATATGATATCTGCATACCATGGTGAATCTGAAAAGGCTTCACTGATCTGTGGAGCTGCCATCTCTTCCTGATCATCTAATTAGGAAATAAAATTTATATCTAAAGCATGATAGTTTGATTCAGCCATGAGTTTGGCTAAACCTTGACCTTTAATGAGTTTGGCGGGCTTAATTTCCATGTCATATTCCAAAATGGTGGCAATCCATTTGCCTCTTTTACCATTAGGCCCATTCTGATTTATAATGTCCTTCACAACTGAATTTGGAACATAAGCTATGATGTGTGAATACAAGATGTAGACTCTAAAGTCTTTAATAGCCTTCACTAATGCTAGTGCCTGCTTTTCCATTATGTTATACTTTAAAGTGGCATATCTTAGTGATATGATGAAAAAAGAAATGCGCTGTTCATAAACCTGATCATTCTTCTGCAGTAAAACTGCAACAATAGTATGTTCTGAAGAAAAATAAAAAATAATGAAATATTTTTTGAAATTAGGACTTATTAGGACTGGTGTTCTTGTCAAGGCTTGTTTGATTGATTCAAATGATTGTTTGGCCTCTACAGTCCATTTAGTGCTAAGTCTTTTTTCAACATGTTATTGAGTTCTCTCATTATTTATGCTAAGTTTGAAATGAATCTTCTGAGAAAATTGATTTTACCTAAGAAAGCCTGCAATTCTTTAATATTCCTATGATGGCTTATGTTCAAAATGGCCTCTATTCTAGTTGGGCTATCCTAATTCCCTCTTTTGATATAATATGCCATAATAGTTTTCCTTCTTCAAGTCCAAAGAGTCTTTTTGGGATTTAAAGAAATGTCAAATTTCTTGCATTTGAGAAACACTTGTCTTAGGTGATGTAGATGTTCATTATCAGTTTTTGAAAATACAATTATATCATCTAGATAGGTCACAAGAAAATCATGAATTTATTTAGCAAAAGCTATATCCATAACTCTCTGAAAAGTGGCTCCTGCATTCATTAATCCAAAATGATTTTTCACATACATGAAAGTACCCCAAGGAGTAGTAAATAAAATTTTTGGTTGGTCTTCTGGCTGAACTAAAATCTGGTTGTACCTGGAGAATCCATTTAGCAATGAAATCCTGGATGAAACAACCACCCTCTGTAAAATATGATCCATCTTGGGGAGAGGGTAGTTATCTTTTAGGGATACCTTATTTAAATTCCAGAAATCAACACAAATTCTGATTTTCCCTGTTTTCTTCCTAGTGGGAACTAGGTTTGAAACCCAATCAAAATATCTGATAGGTGAAATTATCTAAGCTTCATACATTCTCTTAACCTCTTTTTCAATTAAAGGCATTAAAACTGAACTGATTCTTCTAAGCTTCTGTTTGAAAGTTTTTGATATTATTTTATGGGTATTTTGTGTTGTATTATGCTAGTGTCATAATATTTTAAGTCTTCATAACTTTATGCAAATACATCCTAAAATTCCTTAAACAAATCTATATAATTCAGTTTTTCTTCATGAGGTAGGGCTTTTGAAAGTTGATGAGTTTAGGCCTTTGTTCTATTCCTATATTGCAGTCTTCTATATCTGATCTTAATGGTTCCATATTTGGTTTTCTTGCAACGCCATTTGAATAAAAAATATCTTCTAATGGGGCTAATCCCTTAGATAAAAAGTTGTTTTTAAGGTTTAAAATGTCAGAATCATCATCTACTAATTCTTCAATATCTAACTTTTCTAAATTATCTATTCCTACTTGAGTAAAATTAGTAGGTTTAGTGAAATCTAAGTTATTTACATCTATCTCATTGTCTATTTCATCATCTATTGTACAATCTGTGTCTATGTTACAACTGTGGAATTCTCCCTTAGCATTCATGGAATGATAGATTTGTTCATTTTGTGAAAATATCTGCCAATATTTTAGATTATCTGGTATAGTAGGCATGTGTTTTACTTCTGCTGTATATTGATGATTTGGTTGAAAAGGCAGATTACAAGTACTACCAAATTTGCTAAACTGTGTGCTTGTATGTTTTGTTTTCTAGGAATTACAACAAAGTCACACTCAAGAAATTCTTTCATCAAATATAATATTGTTATCCTATATTGGCTTAATATAGGATCATACACATAATATTATCCTCTAATCTGTTTTACAATTAATTCAGAGTCTCCCATGATAGAAAATCTTTTGCCTCCTAAATTTCTAATAGTCTGCAATCCTAAAATCAGAGCTTCATACTCTGCCACGTTGTTTGTACATTTAAAGTTTAATCTAAAGGCATGACCTTCTGCATGATTTTTTTCCATGTTATGAATCCAAACTCCTGCTCCTGCTCCTAATTTATTCACTAATCCATCAAAATCTAGGTGCCACATTGATTCATGAAATATGTTTTCACTGTGTGGATATTTCTCTTTCTATTTTAATTCTGTGTTGTTCTCTATACCAGTTTCAGAATTACATAAAATGAAAGAGTCCATATCAGTACGTGTAGAATAAATGTGATAATTTCGAGGTATTTCTACACTACTAACCATGTACTTCATTAATGTCTCTCTGTAAATTTTCTTGGGTTGGCCAAATACTGAAATAGTGGCATAAGCCATGTCTAATTGTAGATATCCCTGCAGTTTTTCTCCTCATGAACGAGATAACAACATTCAATATTTAGGAGGGATATCAGCTACTATAATATCCATGCCTATGATTTTTCCAGGGTATTGGACTAGAGTGACACATAAATATTTGATTAAACCTAGACATTTCACCTTACTGGATTCAAATGAGAAAAGATCTTTATAAGGTCTAGTGATGTCTAAATTCAAGGTTTCCATTATTACTTTTGGCATTAAATTATGTGAAGCTCTTGAGTCTAGCATAGCATTATGTAAAATATGATCATGAATAGTCAAGCTAATGCAGAAAGGAGGAACTCCTCTCTCTTGGTGTTTTCCATGTACTTCAGGACCAAATCTTAATTCTGGTTGGTCATCACTCAAATTGACAGAATCTTCTCCTTCATTTATGTTTAATGTGCCAGTGATCTATGACTTGTATAAATCATGCTTAACCAATTATGTTAAAGGAATAGGTATCTTCAGTTTGGCAATTTCAGTTTGGATGTTGAATGGTGCTTGTGTTTTTCCTAACTGACTTATTTATTCTTTTGTAACTGCAGTTTGGGTATGTTTCTCTTCTTTTTCTAGAGTTGGTTTTTCATTTTCTGTTTGTGTTTCCACTGTTTTACTGATTTTTATCTTCTTTTCAGGGATAGTTTGAGTTGCAGTGGTAACTTTGGTAGTTTTGGAAGTTTCAACAATTGTTTTGGCAGCAATTGTTTTAGGATCAGCTAATTTTGGATCAGTGATAGATGTTTTTGGATCAGAAGTTATTGTTTTAGCAGAAGTTGTTGTCTTAGCAACATCATATTTTTGAGGATCAACTGATGTTTGAACATGAATATCTGTAATGTCAACAATTTAAGGACTAGAAATTTTCTGATTAGAATTTGAATTTTACTGATTTGAACTAGAGTTTTGCTGGGTTTCCTTAGGGAGGATTTGCAGTATTTTGGTTGTAGGAGCTTCTACTATTTTCTTTATTTGAGTTTGGGCAGATTTCTTAGTAGGGGCTTCTACATTTTACTTGCTCCTAAGGTTATATGCTTATGAAATTAATTTATTGCAAACTCATAACCTTGCTTGTAATCAAAAGACTCACCAGATTCTAATTTCTAACTGTAACTATTGTAATTCATATAATTCCTATTCTTCTTGTGTAACAAAAATGGTATTATCATCATTAATGCCCATTAGATTTATCTGAGTGTCTTCATCATCTTCATCTTGGTGAGAACTTTCAGCATAGTTCTCTTGGAAAGGTGGTCTTATTGTTTGATCAGGTGTCGATTCTCTAGATTTACCAGTGTTGGTGTTTTTCCTGAAATTGGGATTTCTTATTTGAGGGCCTTGTTGTTGGTTATCCCAATGTGGCTTCCTTTCCATATTATTTAACATATCCATAATTCTTTCTAAATTTTTTGCTAAGTTATCTATTTTCAGATCTGAAGTTGATGTTTCCTCTTTTATTGTCACTCTTATTTCATTTCTCAATCTAGCTTTCTTGGCTAACAAGTTTGCCTCTACACTTACAACATTAATTTGCATCTGCTCTAAGGTTTCTGGGTTTATCTCTCTTAGTTGGTAAGCCATATATGTATCAAATCCATCAGGGAATTTGACAAGGGCAGAGTCTGGAGGAGGTTTAATATTAGCAGGGATTGCATTATAAATACTATTATATCTTGTACAATAGTCCTGAACTATTTCATTAGGTGCTCTTTTTATGTTTTCAAATTCAGACAAAATTTGTAATGGATTCTTATTTTTCTCCCATCTATTAAGAAACATCCTATGGAAAGTATCTAAATCAACAATAATACCAACATGAAAACCTTTAAACCACTTCTTTACATCACCAGCTAAAGTTTGAGAAAAAAGTTTCATTGGAACATCAGCTTCATCTATTTCATGCAGTTCAAAGTAATCTGTCATTTTGTTAACATGTTGCTAGGTAGTGTAATGAATAGTACCATCAAATTGAAATATTTTTCTTTGGTAGTCTTGGAGCATGGCATGTAGAGGGGCTTGTAGGACTAATGGGGCATATCTGGCAGCCATAGCTAAGATACTGGCTGAACTAGGAGGTAAGTTTTAAGTAATTGGTGATGAGGTTGAGGTACTTGCAAATGAGGTAGGAAAACTTGAAGATATAGTTGGGATACTAGAAGAGGAGCTTGGAAATGTGGTTGAAGTGTTTGAAAATTCAACAGTGCTAGAGGATGAACTTGCAGTATTTTGGGTTTGAAATAAAACTCTAGGTTGAAGTGGAAGCTTAGGAATGAAGGATTTTGTGGTATGAAGTGTGGTGGAAATAATAGATGAGGTGGTAGTAAACAAGGATGAACCTACAGATTTTAAATGACTGGTAGAAGGCTTAGCAGTATAGGAAGATAAAGCAGTCAATTCAACTAAATGTTGAAAATAAGCTTCATCAATTTCCTTAATCAAATTTGTATTTAAAGCATCAAGTTTATCATAAAATTCTAGGGTTTTTTCATCTGAATCTAGTGAAAAAAATTTCCTTCTTACTTTCAATGAATGAAATGAAATAGGATCTATTACACTATTATGTATGTCACTTTCTGATTTTGTTTTAAACAAAGATTTCTCAAAAGCTAATTCAAATTCAATGTCTTGTAAACTTAATAATTTATTTGGAAGATAATTTTCTTTGATCAATGAATTTTTATTACCTAAAGTTTCTACTTTTTTGTTTTTCTGTACAATTCTATTAGGATTATCTACTATGACAGCAGGTTCTGGATCTGGATTAGACCTGGTATAGTAGACTCTTTTGGAAGCCAGAGTTTCAGTTTTTAATGAAAATTTTACTAAAAACCCTTTAAAAAATCTTAAGGTGAAAAGATAAATAAAATTGTTTCCTCTAAGATCTATTTTAAACTGAGGACTGGTTAGTTCCCTAGTATGGTCACCAATATTATATCACTCCAATAATTCTCAAAGGGTTGTGTTAGCCATCTATAATTTTTTCATATACTATGATGGCTAAAACAGGTCTATTAGTCTTCAAGAAACAAATTTGAAGCAAATCTGTGACTTCTTGAAGCCTTGCTATGTCCATTTGTCCAAAGGATCCATGTCACTGATATCTTCACAAAGCCCTGCTGTTGTCTTGAAGAAAACTGCTTTGAAACCCCTTTTCATTCCCATCCTCCTATTAAAAATCCCTCCACTTCCTCAAAAATCCCTTTTAAGACCATATGAATCCCTTTTATTTGGTTTTAAAACCCTTATTTTACTTTATTGGAACCTTTGAAAAACCTCAAAAACCCCTTTTTCAGCCTAAAACCAACCTTTTTCATAAGCGGACCTTTAAGCCCCCGCGGGCTTAGGTTTTCAGCCCTTTTCCTCCATATGACCGAGACCCGCGACCGTTGGCCTCAGTCCTTAAGCCCCTTTCACACTATCAGGCATCACTTTCGCCCCTTTTCCTTTATTTCTTCATTTTTTCCTCTGCGCGATGGTTTCGTCGCCGATGGGATCTGAACCGTCGATCTCACAGATCCGACAGTCCTCGCTCCATTGCGCTGCCAGCATTCCCCCGATCGGAACTTACCAAGACCTCCCTGCCGATGCATTTTGGATCGTTGATTTGGCTCCCCCAGATTCGATGGTTGACGCTGTTTCGTAGTTTCCCGTCTCCTTTTCCCCTTGCATTTTCTTCCGCCGATGGCCAATCCCCGAGCAGATCTCAACCATTGATCGCAACCATCCGACAGCCCTCGCTTCATCGCACATTCATTTTTCACCGCTCCCCTCACACCATCATGCCTTTGTGTGATTCCGCGATGCGTTCTCCACCATTGATTTTCTCTCGATCCAACGTTCCTACAGCCATCGCATCCCTCCATCGCATTGGCGCATCACTCCTTGGCGATCCCAGTCTCCTTGTCCCGTGACCCTTTCACCGTCGATATGCGAAGTTCCGAGTTAATATCGATCGTTCATTCTTCCCTGGATTGGACGGTCTGCGCTCTCCTCATCGGCCCATCGCAACTTCCCAACTCTCACCTCCTAGAGCTCTTCCTCGTCGATTGCCGATCTTCCAAGTTAATCTCCACCATCCATCTCCCACATCCGACGGCTCGCTTTTTTCCCATTTCTTCCACCCTTCCAGCCTTATATCCCTTCCTGCTTGATCTGAACCATTCGATTAACCTAGATAGACGGCGTAGGTCACTGTGGAGGCGCACCCCAAAATTTTCCTCCGTATTCCCAATGCCCCTGCTATACATATTTTCTTCTATTATTACCTATAATCCCTACGGTCCCACCTGACCACGCTGGGCCTTTCCACCTTGTTTCCTTCTAATCTCCACCATTGATCTGCCCCCCCCAAGATGTAAGGACCCCCAGTGATCTTCGCGCCATTTTCTCCGTAGCTGTCCAAAACCCGTTTTCAACACAAAAAAGGCAGTTTTTTCCTGGAGCACGCATTAGCCCGACCTGACCATCTCCTCCTGCCATGCTACTCTTATCCCTCTACATTCATTCTCAACCGTATATCTGCACCCCCCAGATCTAACGACCCAGTCTCGTTTCATGTCCATTTTTCTCCCCATTCCCCTCCGTGCACTTTGAACGCAAAATAGGTGGTTTTTTAGGGGACACGCATCAGCCAGTAGACCATATCGCATTCGATCGGTCCCAAACCACTTACTGCTTTCACCTCACACAAAAACAGCCGCCGGTTTTCTAAAACCACCATTCCAAATATTCGTGCCATAATTAAATTTTAACCCTGGTTCGTCTCCACCATGATTAAACCCTTCCCCGCTGCATTCACCTTGCCTCCTCACTGCTCCATAACCTCCATCAAAGCCCTCTGTTCGCAGTTAAACCCTGAAAATGCATGATTTCTTAATGTTGTTTGTTGTTTGTAGGTTTAATGGCGGTTTGAGCTTTTCAAAGCATCCCACAGCATCCAAGTGGCTTGGTCTCAGGACGACTGTCCTTAAAGATAAAAAAAGACAGAGAAAGGGATTCAAAAGGTTAAATTGGTTTTTCTATCAATACCTCATGATCATTAATTGAATCATGAAACCCTACAGCGCAACAAGAAAACCCTGCAAACACGAAGACAGAGAAGATTAATGAAAAAGTGAAGAAACAAAGGATAAAGACAAAACATAGTTTAAAGACAAAATATGGTCTGATGAAGGTCTAGTAAAGCCTTAAAAAACACAATTAAAAGCTAAATATCAGTGTTTAAAGTGCTAAACAAGACAGATCAGTAGAAGAAAAGTCTCGAATGCCACCTCTACAGAAGCTATTATTCCACCAAAGGACAAAAAGGACATCTGTAGTCTGCTTTACTTTTCATAGACACCTTGACAACCATCCTACTAACAAACCCTCTGTGAAACTGTCAGAACAGTTATTAAGCAGACATGGGGCTAGAAAACCCAAAAAGTGATAGTTTACTTGTCATAGAGGTCAAACAAGGTACTTTAGACCAAGATATATTCAAAGAACACACTTCGGAGTTATTACTAGCCTACCAGATATGCCTCAAAGACATGAAAAACTAATAAATTGGTACAAACAGTTAATGCTATGATTATTAAGCAGAATGGGCATTCGAATACCTCTCCCACTCTGTCTTAATTCATATTTATTACCATTTCTGCAGCAATCTTACTCTTTGCCCCTATATGTATTCACAAAAAAATCATTGTAAGGGGTTGGTTGGTTACTTGTTAAATGTAAATAATTGCTGAGATTGATGAAACTCTGTTAGTAATTGAAGAAATATAGGTTGAGAAGAGAAGTTTGAGGTTGTAATGACCTAGTGGACTTGAATATTGTAACTGGTTTGAACATCAAATAAAAAAGCTGATTTATGGGATCCTGGTCTATGTCAATGGTGATGTTTTTCTCACTGTAATTGTTGTATTTGTTATGTTTTCATAATGTCCATTTTCTCTGATAAAGAAACAACAAATTTAGAGTAGGATTTACTACAAAGTACCCTATTTCTCACTGATTATCCTTATCTCTATGTTTTCTTCTAATTGTTGCTTTGAGGATAATTCAACAGATTATAACCAGTAAAATTTTGGTGAGCCCATGTTTCCTGAGTACAACTTGAGATATTGTCTTTGAAAGTTCTTGAAAAGTATGCTAATTAAATTTTAACTAGAGAATTCTATGGTTAGCCCTGTCCTTTAGTTCATTTCCAACAGTTGCTTTGAGATTTCCCTTAAGAGTATGCCAAAAGTTGGCTAGGTTAAAAGTCCTTACCTGATCTTAGGTCACTTTTTATGTTCATCTTAAATTTTTTCTTTTGAGTGCATGTCAAAAGAAGGCTAGGTTAAAAGTCCTTACCTGATCTTAGGCTGCCCTTTGTTTTCTTACATGTTTGCTTCTTTCACAATACTTTTAATGTTCCATACCACAAAATCAATCTAAAAAGATCCTTTGATATAGATGACTTGCCCCATGGACCATTATTGAACTTGTTGTGTAATTAAATCCTTTGTGACTCCATAGCCCAATGGGTTGATACTATTTCTTACCTATCCTATCAGCTGAAACATTCTTTCAACTCACTCACACCTTTACCCTTCAAAATGCTTCCTTCATTTTGATAATATTCTACCCAACCAAAACAAACAAAACCCTTTTTACTTCATAACTAGCCTAATATCATTTCACAAGACTTAAAGATATATCCTTTGAAAACACTTATATTAGAGAGATCCCTCTCTGAATCCAGGAAGGCTAGGTCCTAGGATTCCAAAGTGGTTTTGATGTTGCCTTGTCATTTGGTATGCCAATCTGCCAAATCACAGGACACCAACATAATGGCGACTCCGCTGGGGAAATTCTGAGTAAATTGCAATCTTTTTCATCCTTAAGACCTCAGAAGACCCACAATAGCCTTATATTGGTATTTAATTACTGATGGTGGACAAAAAATCATCTTAAAAAATTTGAAATCATCCACCTGGCGACTCCACAACTCCTAAAAGACAAAAAGACTCCACTGGTGATCAGTAGGCTTGTTGATTACCCCTGGTTTTCACAAAGACTCCACTGGGTCAGCCCACACTACCATCAAACATCGTGCACACCCATGATTAGGAAACTTTGAGGATTAAGTTTTCTTTGTCAAAGACTAGTATTGCCTCTAAAAGACTGTTATATCTGGCTAGCTTTCTTTTCTTTGGGTCTAAATCTTAACATAATAGCTTCAAAAATAATTCATACCAGAGGATATCCTGACCCAAATCCTCCTGAAATAGTTGATAATCCAGAAAGAATTCTTAGGAAGTCTCCCACATCTAGAGATACAACTATTATCAGTTCAATTCACAGATCTAATTCTGTCCCTGAAAACCTTTCAACTCTTCAAGAGATCCAAGTTGACTTATATTTTCCAAGTAATTTACCAAGAACTAAGTCACTTAGTGGTATATATTATATAGACTTTGAGCCTCCAAGTTCACCATAGCATAGTGGCCAGCATATTAGCAGCAGAGAAACCCCTCCATCCACACCACCTGATCTTCATTTCATTCACAACTTTGGTTTATCTCACCCCAAATTTTCTCAACAGTCTCTTGCTGGTACAAGCAATTCTATCATCCATATACCCACTATTCAAACCACTCCATTCCCCCCACAAAATCCTATCATGGCAGCATGGTATGCTCCACTAGTGTTACCACAACCTCTGGTTCCTTTACCCCATGAATATTAGTCCAAAATTCCCCATTTCACCGGAAATGAACCCACTACTGCTCAACAACACATAGACAAGATGAATGATGCCTTTAATTATATGGAAATAGAATATGAAACCATTAAGATGAGAATATTTTCCCAAAGTTTAGGAGGAGAAGCCAAGAAATGGTTTAAGGGTTTAACTCCTAATAGTATTAATGATCTCCCTTCTTTACATCAAACATTCATAAACAAATGGGAAGTTGGAAGAAACCCCTCCAAATACTTTTAGATTACAACAACCTCAAGAGAAAAGTTGGGGAAAGTGTTCAGAATTATTGCACTAGATTCAATAGTGTTTATAATGCACTATCCCTAGATTTGAAACCTCCACAAGGTTCAGCTTTGGCCAAATTCCCTGAAGGATTTGATCCCAAAATGGCCTATAAGCTAAGAGAAAGGGATCCATTTACTTTAGAAGACATGTAGAAGGGAGATCTTAGTGTGGAAGCAAATCTGATTGAGAAGAGGGCTAGGATGAGGACTGAAAAGAAAGTAACATATAGGGAAGACAATGCACCTTCCACATCTGACTCAAAATTAGACCATCTAGCCAAGAACATGGATAGGTTGGAAAAAATTATGGAGAGGTTGGATGTCCAAACAAATGATTAGAATAGGATCCAGCCTCAAAATCAGAACCAGAACTCTAGGAGAAACCCCCCTCAGATTAGACAAAGAGATACAGATCAACAAATCAGACCTCCATTCCAAGAAAATTATGATGGTGAAGATGAGGGAATGATAGAAGAGCCAGAGGAAACTGTTATAAACATGCTGGGAGTAATTAATGAAGACTCTGCCTTTTTCACAGAGGATGACCAGGCCACATATACATATTATGATAATGAAGGCTCAGAATCTGAGGACTATAGGCAAGGCTTTGAGAACGCTATCATGGAAGTCCATAAACAATATGACCTCAGGAGAAAAAAGAACCAAGAAACTCCCGAAACAAAGACCTTTGAAATTGCTGCTAAAAACAGATCTGAAAAAGTGATTAGAAAGGTTGCTGAAAACAACAAAATGACAACTGAAAGTTCTAGTAAAAACAAGGGGAAAAGCACTCAATCCACTGACAAACAGAGTGTGGACCCTAGCAGCACTAGCACTTCAGCTAGTACCCCTGTAAAAACGATTTAAACTGATGTACATAGTAAAAACTAGCAAGCTGATTTTGCTAATAAGTTAGTGACTAACAAGAAAGATTTGAGCCTTTCAAAGAATCAGTTCCCTTTCAATTTGGAAAGTGAAATTGCTAAAATCAATATCTCTGTCCCCCTCACTGAGTTAGTCACTCAATTTGTATATAAATGTCAGGTGTTAAAAGATTTGAACATAGAAGAAAATAATGATTCTGTCAACCTAAATGATGATCAACCAGCCCTTTTATTTGGTCCTAAAATTGAAGGAAAGTTCCAAGAAGGAGTGGTCCCTCTCTATTTCAGTTTGAATATCCATGATAAAATTTTGCACAATGCTATGCATGATTCAGGGGCTTCAAATAACCTCATGCCAATAGTAATCATGGAGATATTAGGCCTTGAGATAACCAGACCATATAAATATTTGTATTCTTTTGAATCCAGTAGAGTAAAATGCTTAGGCCTGATCAAGGATCTTTGTGTAAACTTGACCCAAATCCTAGCCAAATGCATGGTGATAGATGTGGTAGTGGCTGATGTGCCCCCCAAATATGGCATGCTTCTTTCAAGATCATGGGGTTCTAAGCTTCAAGGTACCATGCAAATGGACATGACATATGCCACCATCCCTGTTTTCAACCAACTTAGAAGACTTTATATGGAATCACCCATGAAATTTATGGTGAGTAGTCAAGAAAATCAGAAAATTCCCCTCTTTACTCTGTCCATACAGACCTAGAATCATTCATTCTTTACAATGATGAAAGATTTTATGAGCTAGAGTTGGAAAGTGAGCAATCATTCAACATAGCAGAAAACATAGGAGGAGAAGATAGGAAGGGAGAGGCTCTCAAATAGTTTGCCAAATCTGAAAATTACAGCAAACAAAACAGAGAGTATGAACAACCCACTGTCCACCTGCTTAGTGAAAGTCATGAGAGTCAATAAGAAGGGCCTCAAATCCATGAAAAATTTAAGGAACAAGACCAAAATAAACATGCTGCAGAACCCATAAAAATGCATAATGACAGTCAAAACACACAGGACAAAGGGGACAGAAATGAAAACAACAACAAGTTCGAAACTAGCCCTCTTTGAAGTATGAGTTTTGATGGGTCTTGTAATAGAATTGGTGCAGGAGAAGGTGCGTGGCTTCACAACACAGAGAATAATTACGCTGAAATCCATTCATACAAGTTAAACTTCCAATGCACAAATAACATAGCAGAGTACGAAGCACTCCTCTTAGGACTACATTTACTGAAGAAATTAGGAGCCAAGAGGATAGCTATTCACGGAGATTCTGAACTGATCATTAGACAAATAAATGGAGAGTACATTGCCAAACATCCAAGACTAAGAGCCTACAGAAATGATGATATGGACCTCTTGAAATTTTTTGAGGAACATGAACTTGTTTTTGTCCCTAGAGACCAAAACATTCTTGTCAATGGTCTAGCTTGTGCTGCCAATTCATGCCAAAGACCCTATGACAAAAAATAGTTCATAGTCCAAGTGAAATATAGACCAGCCGTCCCAGATAATGAAAGGTATTGGCAGGTCTTTGAGGGAGATAAACATATAGAAGACTTTCTGCAGTTCAGAAATGAGTTTGAATTTCCAAATTTAGACTCAAAGTATGATAAAGAATGTCTGAATGAGGAACAACCTATTGAAAAAGTACCTTCTCCCATTGCAGAAAATAATCTACTAACTAGAGAGTTTGAAAATCAAATAGAAGAGTACATAAGCCCAGAAAGAGAAGACATAGAGGTACTACAGTCTAAAGACAAAGGCTTACCCAAATGACTAGCACCTCTAGAAGACTTGTTTGATTTTAATGATGTTGCCAAGAAACCAACAATATAACCCATTGAATCTGATATTGAGGAATGCAATATAGGCAGTAAAGACAAGCCTAAGATGATCAAATTATCTAAAACATTTCTAGCTCACATGAAACTGAAATATATCGAGTTGTTTAAAGAGTTTTCTGATGTATTTGCTTGGAGCTATGAGGATTTAAAGGCATATGACACTGAGACCATTCAACACAAGATACCACTTAAAGAAAACCAGAAACCATTTAGGCAAAAATTACGCAGAATAAACCCTGTGCAGTTACCTCTGGTTGAGAAAGAAATTAGGAAGATGTATGAGGCTAGAATTATTGTCCTTGTGAGATACTCAGAGTGGGTATCTAATCTCGTAGCTGTAAGAAAGAAAACGGGAGAAATAAGGCTCTATATTGACTTTAGGAACTTGAACAGAGCCTCATTAAAGGACAACTATCCCTTGCCTAAAATGGAGCACATCTTACAAAGGGTAGTTGGTTCCAAGAGGATTTCTTTGCTAGATGGCTTTTCAGGATATAATCAGATATTGGTACTCCCTGATGACCAACTGAAAACAACCGTCACTACTCCTTGAGGCACTTTTATGTGTGTGAAAATGCCTTTTGGATTAATGAATGCCGGTGCCACCTTTCAAAGAGTCATGGACATTTCTTTCTCAGAAGAAATAGGCCACTTCATTGTGATTTATTTAGATGACATTACAGTCTATTCCAAAACAAATGAAGAGCACCTAGTACACCTAAGAAAGGTCTTAGAGAAATGTAGAAATTATGGGCTATCCTTGAATCCCAAGAAGAAATTGTTTGGTCTCCAAGAAGGTAAACTTCTTGGTCATATCATATCTGAAAAAGGGATCAAAATAGACCCAAAAAGGGTTGAAGGTATATTGCAGATCAGTCACCCCAAAGACATCAAAGAACTTCAATCTTTCATTGGAAAGATTAATTTCTTAAGAAGGTTCATACCCAACCTGGCAGAACTCCTTAGGAACATGAAAAACATGTTAAAGAAAGAGATAGGAGTTAAATGGACCTTAGAAGCAAAGAAATCCTTTGAACTAGTCAAACATGCACTCACCCAAGCACCAGTCCTTATCAGTCCTGATTTCACTAAGGAATTCCTCATATTTTCATTTGCATCAGAACATACTGTGGCTGCTGTCCTATTATAGAAAAATCCAGAAGGACAAGAGCAGCCAATTGCTTTTTTCAGCAAGGCATTAAGAGATGCACATATGAAATATAATATCATGGAAAAACAGGCCTATGCTTTAGTCAAAGCCTTGAAGGATTTCAGAGTTTATATCTTACACTCTTGCATTATTGCATTGTGCCTCATATAGTGGTAAAATACATTTTTTCACAAGACCCCGATGGCAAAAGAGGAAAGTGGATTGCTGTGATACTGGAATATGATTTGGAAATTAAACCCACTAAACTCATCAAGGGTCAAGGCATAGCATAATTAATGGCTGAATCTAACTTGCAAGCACTTGATATAAATATGATAGATGCACTAGATGGGTAGGAAGAATTACCAGCCCCACTTATTGAGGATCATTTCCTAAATTCATCTTGGTATGCTGATATTTTGTATGTGCTTACTAATCTCAATGCCCCTCCTGGTTTGTCTAAAACACAGGCAAGATTCTCTAAGTTAAAGGCTGTTAATTACTGCATTTTAGATAAATGTCTATATTAGAATAATGCCAGTGGTTTATTGCTTAAATTTTTGCCTGAGGTTGATGCAGATAGGATCAAGCATGAGTTTCATGAAGGAGAATGTGGAGGCCACCTAAGTTGGAAAACCACTGCTAATAAAATATTTAGAGCTAGTTATTACTGGCCCACCCTCTTTCAAGATGTCCACAAAATGATAGTTTTCTGCCACAAATGACAAATCTTTGAAGGCAAGAGAAAACTGCTTCCCTTACCCTTGCAACCAATCACTGTTGAAGCTCCTTTTCAATAGTGGGGCCTAGACTTCATTGGGGAAATCCATTCTGCCTCATCTACCCAACATAGATGGATACTCACAACCACTGATTATTTCACCAAATGGATAGAAGCCATCCTTTATAGAATGCCACAGACTCAGTTATCATAAAATTCCTCGAAGATCATATCTTGTCTAGATTTGGATGTCCTAGGAAAATTATCACTGACAATGCTGCTGCATTTGGTTCTAAGAAGATGGTTGATTTCTGTCACAGATATCAGATTGTGCTTGGTCATTCCACAGATTATTACCCTGAAGGTAATGGGTTGGAAGAATCTTCCAATAAGAGCTTGATAAACATAATAAAGAAGTTGCTGGAAGAAAATCAGAGGTCATGGCACAACAAGCTGGTGCATGCTTTATGGGCTGATAGATTGACAACAAAGAAATCAATTGGAATGTCTCCCTACCAGCTGGTTTATAGAGCAGATGCAGTTTTTCCTACCAGTTTAGGAGTGCCAGTGATGAAGTTGGTCGAAGAAATACAATTAGAAGAAGATAGCATGATGAGAAGGATAAATCAGACCATACATCTTCAACAAACCAGGGAAGAAGTTTATAATAGAGCACAGAAAGTAAAAGAGAATATCAAAAAACTGTTTGATAAGAGGACAAAGGCAAGTGTTTTCAAAATTGGTGACAAATTACTCAAATGGGATTCCAGGAGAGAAGATAAGGGCAAACATGGCAAGTTTGACAATTTATGGCAAGGCCCTTACATCATTCAATCTGCCATTGGTCATAATGCATTTTTTTTACAAGATATGGATGGTACAGACCTGTTTGGGGGTCCTGTCAATGGCAGGATGCTCAAAAATTATTTTTTCTAAAACCACTATTTAAAGCTTTCATTCTTCATTGTAAATTTGTTTTTTTTTGAAAAGAGAAAAATACAGAAAAAAATAGAAAAGCGAAAAAGAGGGCAGATTAAAAGAAGAAAGGTACAACCCCATACCAAAAAAGAAAGAAAATCTGAAAGTGTGCAAGTCTAAATGCCACTACTTGAAAGAGCACTGCTTTTTAGTCATATAGCCTAATTATGACTAGATAGATTTCAATTTACTGCTGCTAGGTTAGTGAAGAAGATCTGCCAAACTGTTTAATCTTGGCTTATAACACTGTTACCGATGAAATAGGTAACCTGACCTCAAAACGAGAACTCTAGCCCAAAAAGACTCAAAAAACATGAAAAAACACCCCAAAAACAAAAAAAAGTGTATTCTAGAACGCACTTGGTTTTTTTTGAAGGTCAACATTTTATAAAATTATGCTAAAAACAAAATTGTTTCTTGAAAAAATGATTGAAAAAACACCCTCAAAACAAAACCAGTTGATGCTGGAATAACAAAAAAAAAATTGTGTCATATTTTTGACATTTTAAAAAATAGAAATAACATTTTTTAATTTTTAAAATTCAAACATTAAAAAAAACCTAAAATTTAAGAAAAAAAATAAATTTAAAAAATAAAAACGTTTTGCAGCTTAAAATTTAAAAATATATAGGAATAAAAAAATAAAAATAAAAACTAAATAAAATTTTTAATTCAAACATTAAAAAAAACCTAAAATTTAAGAAAAAAATAAAAAATAAAAAATAAAAAAAATTTAGAGATTAAAATTTCAAAATATATAGAAATAAAAAAATAAAAATAAAAACAAAATAAAAATATTAAATTAAAAAGAAAAACAAGTAAAAAAAAGAAAGAAATTATAAAAAATAAAATATAGAAATTGAATTTAAAAAAGAAAAAGAAAATGTTTATTAAATTAAAAAAAAATTAAAGAAATATATTAAAAAAAAAAAAAAAAAAAAAAAAAAAAAAAAATTATTGAAATTAAAATTAAAAAAATGAAAAATTAATTAAAAATAAAATACAATAAAAATATTAAATTAAAAAAAATATATATTAAAAAAACAAATAGAATTTGAAAAATAATTTATATTTAAATTATAAAAAATAAAATATATATATGAACTTAAATTAAAAATATATATATATATATATTAGATTTTATTAAATTAAAAAAAATGTTAATATTAAAATAACAAATTAAATTTAAAAAAAAATATTAAATTTTAATAAATAAATAAATAAACAAATAAATTTCGAAATAAAAAATAAATTTTAAATATAAAGAAAAAAAAAAACATTGTTAAAATAAAAAGTTAAAAAACTTTAAAAATCAATTAAAATTGAAAAATTGAAAAAAATAAATTAAAAAAAATATATTAAATAAAAAATAAAATAAAAAACAAATTAATTTGAAAATGCTAAGTTTAATATATATATATATATATATATATATATATATATATATATATATATATATATATAATTTTAAATACACAATTTTAATTGAAATAAAAAAAAATATAAAAATTTTATGTAATTTAAAAAATAATAATAAAAAAATAAAAAATTAAGAAAAAATATTAAATTCAAATAAAAATTTTTTTTTTACCAAATTTTAAAAAATTAAATGAAAAAACTAAACATAATTTTTTTTTTTTTTTTTTTAACTGAGACGGGTATTTTTATTGATAGAGATGGGTTGGCCGAAGCCAAATCAAACATTACAATTCACTGCTTCAAACATTACAATTCACTGTTTTTACAAGAACGTGTTGCCCAGTTAGGGAATAGTTGCCATATTCAATGCTCCTGCATTTATGCTGATCATGCTCTTTTCTAGAGTACATCCTGTATTTGCCAATCTGTCTGCTTCTGTGTTTAATTCTCTAAGGTTATGGAAGATTTGAGCTGAGGAGAAGTCCATCAGAAGTTTGTTCACTCTTGCAAGCTGTTTATTTAGTGCTGGATCCTTGAGTCCTTTCTTGTTTATTAGAGATTTTATCAGCAGCTCTGAATCTCCAAAGACTAAAATTTCCCTTGGATTTTCTTTTCTGGCCAGTTGACAAGCTTTTAAAAGACTGAGAACTTTAGCCTGATTGTTGGTTTTTAGCCCAAGTCCCCAACTGAAGTCCTTTTTTTTCCCATTCGGAGAATAAATAACCCCTCCTGCTCCTGACCTGCCTGGATTGCCTTTTGAGGCTCCGTCAAAGAAGATAGTGCATTTTCCTTGTGATTTCCACCACTTCTGAAAACTGTCCAAAGTGTCTCGAATCTGCCATTTTTTTTTTTTTACACATTTTGTTCACGAAAAATGTCCATGATAGTTTACGAATCAGCCCAACATCTATCCTTTAGGCAAGTCATTTGATGATATTTCTTCACACTTATTTATCTCCTCTCCCAACACATTGCAGGTCATGATCACCACCACCCTTGCAAAATTGAACATGATAGGCTCGTGGTCCTATCTAAAACTTGGAAGAAAATTTCAAAACTTAGTTACTCAATATCATGGAAGATTATTATAAAGGTTTCCCATGCATTCTAATCGGCCATATCTGGTGGGATTGGAACAACAACACATTTTGTTCACAAGAAATTCTAACAAAGATCACAATTGAATTGATAAAAAATAGTGTTTAGAAGACAAGATTCATCCTAAACCACAAAAATAATGGATTATGGTAATTTCTCCACTCCCTCTTGGATGCCCTTGTGACTTCTTTGATGGTGTTGCACAAGTTATCCCACCTAGCTGCAAAGTGGGCGTGGTACTCTTCCTCTCCCAGTCTTATAGTGAGAAAGTAAGGTATACCCAAAGTTAAGGCTCCAACAACTGAGTTGATTCCATTTCTCTTTGTACACTTCTGGAAATTACATCCATCAAAAGAGTCAAATCCCGATAGATCATGGGGGATTAAAAAATCATGATCAATTGGGTCAATAATTCATGATAGAAAACATCTACCTACATCCCATCCTACAGGATATCATAGATCCCCCAACTATTTGGACTAGCTATCTTTCATACACATTCTCCAGGAGCTAAACACCACAACACACAAGCTTTCAAAAGAATCTCTCAAACTTCCCATCGATACATTTGTGATACTAGATTCCATCGATAGTATGGAGTATGACCAAATGATTATTCATGTCTAAGCTCGAAAAAAAACCCAATGTAGATTGATGCATGCACATTCCAATCATGACAATCAATTTCTACATCTTCTCAAAAGAGAAAACAAGTAAATTTTTTCTTTGTTCACTTTACAACATAAACACCAATTTCACCCACAATGTTAAGATAAGTTGAATGATATGACCGAAAAGGTGGGAGGATTATTTTGTGGTGTATTGAACAGGACTAGGGGACACACATGTAGCATGGATTGGTAGAAGTGGGATGTCCAAGCATGATTTAATAAGATCTATAATCCACACATTAGAGAATGAGAAGGGGGATTAAGACCTAATTTCATAGGGGCTAGGGGGCTTGGAGGGAAGGTAACAAGAGGAATTGAAAGAGGAACCCCCGATAGTGGTGATAAGGGGATTAGGGGCCCCATTATCACAACCAATAAGCCATTAACCCATAACCACTAAATTCCCTATCCCTTAACCCCAAAGCCATAATCTCTTAACCCTACACTCATAACTCATAAGCCATCAACCCCTTGATGCATTAAACCTTAAGCCATTAACTCCTAACGTAGAATATATGAACCCCCTAAGCACTAACCCCTTATTATCTTAACTCATGACCCTTAAACCTTAATCCATAACCCCTAAACACCTTAAAACCCAACCCCTTAACCCCTAACACCTAAATCCCTTAATTATTAAGCCCTTAACCCCTAAATCCCTTTCCCCCCAAGCCTTTGGCCCATAACTTTTAACCCTTGAAGCCCTTCACCACTTAGTATCCAAGGCAAAAAGCAACACATCAAACCAACAAAATAACCTCTTAGGAGAATCCTTCACCTCTAACTAAGAATATTGGTACCATTTGAATTTTAGAGAACTAGGTGTTGGTCTCGAGGGTGTGTGTTTGTGGGTAATGCCCTTATTAACATGTATACCAAATGTAGAACAACTGGATAATTTTCAAAACCTCAATAAGAATTGCTCACAATATCTACACTTCATGTTGACATGGAGATTGTAGTGCTCTCCCACATAAGGAGTTGGCAATGAATAGATCACTCACAATGACGCAACCTCTTCAACCCTAATGCACAAGGAGCTAACCCTTGATACAAATATTTTGTTTGCTAAAAAAACACAATTGTGTCAATGTAGAATACTATACACAAGAGAAAATAAAATGATATTATCCACATCAATGCTTGAAATAGCCTCACGTTTGCCATGAGTGGTGAGCCAAGGGGTGAATGTAGGGCACTATTAAAGTTACATCATGTTTAAATTTCTTTTACATCACGAGATTGTTCTCCATTAGGGTTGATGCATCATCACAAGGGAGCATAACACCTTTTTGTGGGGGAGCAATTAAAGTTGTAACATGATCAAGTGACATACACCTCCAATGTAAATGACATCATTATATGTCTGTGTCAAGTTGTTAAAGAGGTTATTTATAAACAATAAATTTAGTACTTGAACTTCATCTTTTCATGGCCTTGACACTAAGATGGATTTGTACTGGGAACACTTCATGCAAATAAGAGGGGACCTTATTTTTAAACCCTCATACACACTAGAGCACTAGATGTTGCCCTTCGGATCCCCCTTGGTGGTTTCAAAGTGGGTTTACATTAGTGTCTAGTTGAAACTAATGACATCAAGATATTCCTCTTCTCAATAACATATTCTAGCTTTGCCATATACACAACATTGAGTTAGAGGATCACCTCATATGTAGATGCTCCATTTATTATGGATTCAAGGGATGTTCTATTTTCTTTTATCAAGATTTAGATGGTTGTTATCTACTTTCTTTCAATACATGTCTAACTATTTTTATGAGGGAGGTCCTTGGATTTAGATCTTTATATAAGACCTTATGTGGCCTTCCCATTTTGAACTTTTCCAAGGGGGTCACCTCCTTCCATGTTGCCTTGCCTACTTAGGGCCAAAATTGACAAGCCAATATTCAAACTTCTTCAACTATCAAATTGGTGGGGCCTCATACCTCTTATTGAACCCCTTCATGAGACATTATTTCTCCAAAGAGACTGTTGAGGATTTCCCATTGCAAATCACAGGTTGGATGTCATAGGACTTGTTACCCCACTTTCTATATGAGTTTTTAGAGGATAATTTTAAATTTTGATTGACATATCAACCCTTGTGATTCTTGTGACATTAATAATTTTCCAATTAAGATATACGAATGACTGTATAATTGGTTTGACGGCACCTTACCTTGGCCATCTAGGACACTAGGTGTAGGAAGATGTTACTTTAGCGATCACTTTAACTTGATATATATGATCCATGTATATATCTCTAATATGTATTATTTTTATTGTGGTCACTTAAAAACTCTATTCTAACTCTTAAATGTTTTAGCCATAATTCCTATGCTAAATTATTTCATAGTATTTTATAATTTTACTCATAAAAATATGTCACCTTAATAATTTAAATATATAATAGTGATTTAAGTAATTACTACACATCCTATTTTATTATACCCTTATTTCCCTTGGTCAAATTTTAATTGCATAATTTCATAGCATATTCATTCATTTTAATTACAATGTCCCACCCTATTATTCCCGCCCATTTAATTCATAAAACTATGTAAACTACTCTGTTTCAATTTTATCACCGTGCTTTCATGTCGGGTTTTTGATCTATCAGTTGTGCAAGTTCATTGAATGAGCTTCAAGCTCTTTTTCCGCACAAGCTTAACTGAACTCGACCCTGACATCAAATGACAAGAAAAAGAATGTATGATGAATCACTTGGCAAGCAGATTACATGGTCATGATATGGTGGCCCACTGTTGATGACGCTTTCAGAATCACCCATCTGGACGATTTTTTGAAGGGGGCTCGCAATTCCTTCTATGGGGGATATTTTATTCTTCCATGGATCTGGTTCCTCAATTTCTTTTACTTTTGGCCTCTCCTCAGACATCGCTCTTGTTACCTTAAAGTTGGACCAGGTATGTACACACTTTCTCTAAATCCTCTTGAATGAAAATGTAATTCGATTTTTTAGGGTATATGAAATTGCAATGATTTCTGTTTGCTACTCTTCGAAAATGAATCTTAATGAATGTCGTATAAACTCAATATTTCGATCTTTACTATTTATTGAGGCACCTCTGCTGATAGCGGTAGAACTGTTCCAAAGTGCCATGCACTTTTTCTCCAAGCAGTTCTTCAATATTGAAAGCTTCAAATGTGTTGTAGTTTCTTTTGCCGTAGAATCCCTATCGCTTCTTCTTAGACTGACATGGTAACGCTATTACATGTTCAAAACTTAGACTGACATGGTAACACTATTACATGTTCAAAACCCCAAATTTGGAAGGGAAGCCCACTATGAAGTTCTCATTTTTGCCCTTGATTAACAAGCTTATTTACTCAATTACACTAATGAATCATTGCATTTGAAGGTGAGGAGACACATTGGATCTTATATAGGATTGCAGGTGGGTTTTCATCTTGGATTTGGCCTCCCTGTATTGGATCCAAGCCCTCCAGAGGATCACAATGGCATTTGTAGGCTGAGCGTTAAGAGCCATGGGCCTCCATTCATGTAAAACATTGATTGCCACACCATGGGCTTCTTCAACACCACCATTTTCTTGTTCATGCCTCAATTATTTGAGAGGATGATGCACTTGGACCATGTTGCCCCAACTGGCTACACATTGCACCTGACACTTGGCCCAGAGAAGGTTATGTCTTTCCTAGGGAGACATGGGAGGGCATGTGTCATCTTCTAGCCCTCATTGATGGAGCATCGAATTGATTTGATTTTGAGCTAGTTGGAGATTCATGAGACCCATTTTGGAGCCCCAAACCCAAAATAGGGGTCCCAGAGATGTTTTGCAGCATATGACCCTCTTCATCATGATTTTTGAGGTTGCCACTTTTTTAGCATAAGAGGCCTTCATGCTGCCTCTCTAGGCCTCCACGCATGCATGACATCAACCTTGCGTGGGCTTTGGAGAGAAATAAAATAATTTTTAAAGCTATCATGTTTGGATTGTAACCATGGGTGGGTTACTTAGCACATTAAGCATGTTAGAGGGGCTTTGTCATATGTAATTTGAACTCATAACATTTGTATAAATAGTTGAGAGTCGAGACCTATTCTCATCTCATACCATCATACTTGGGATTTTCGCATACCTCATTAGAGATTTCAGGCCCGCAATTTGGAGATGATTTGGATGTTTATCGATGAATTTTGATGTTTGGATCATTTTCACTATCTCTCATGGAGCCTCGAATGTCTTGTTAATGGATGGATATATTTCACATTGTCTTGTAAGTGCTCTTTAATGATGTATTTATGATTTTCACTAATGTCTAATGCATGGAATATTGTCTCTTGCTAAAATTTTGTCCTAATTATTGAATATTGTTCTATAATTGTAATCTTGAGAAATTTTGCATGTGTTATTCATTGATGATGTGAAAAGAATGTTCCTAGTGGATACTAAATATATTTAATCCATGAAACTTCATTAACTTGAATTGAAGAGGGTAAATTCTTGAAGGGGTAGTTAGGGCTTCCTCTTTAGGCCTCCTCGAAGGATGATTTGGTCAAATCAAAGTTCCCATGACTTCAACCTCCCAATGGTCTAGGCACTGGTCTTGCCCCTTGGTGATCACTCTTAATTTTTCTCCACAAAATTCCCTTTCTTTCTTCGTCCCTTTAAGGGTAAGGAGGCTCATCTAGGGCTTGGTGCGAATTCCAATAGAGGAGGAATTTTTGAGTTTGTCTTGGATATAAATCTTCCTTTGTGTCTCCTCTAAAGGTGCTCAAGTTTTGGTGGAATTCCCGTAGTGAATTCTCCATAAATTTTGATGCCCTAGTTATCACATCAAGAGGGACACCTAGAGGCTAATCCTTCAACTTAGGGATTCTTTGAAGGCAATCTCTTTAGTTATTGGTGAAGTAAATCATTAATTTCCTTTTCTCTCTCCTACCTTGACCTTGGATGCACATATATATCATGTTAAATTTCAACCCTAGGTCTCGTGTAGTTTATTTTCGAAAGGTTTTTTCGTGGAAAGTCTAAATAGCTTCTCCCAAAGCTTGCACTTTTGTTGAACCTTTCCATTGAATGAGCTACCTTGCCTCACTTTAAACCTATCATTGATACATATATCACAAGTGAGTTCTACTGGGATTCCTCTTGTTGGTGAAAATTCGAGAAGAGTAGGGGACTTAGTCTGTGGTGATAGTGGGCCTATGTCCCAGGTGTTGTTGTGCCCTCTAGCTTTTGCCTATTCACAAGGCCTGCTAGTTTGTGCAACAATAGGGCCCTCTAATGCTATATAATTAATGGTAATGTTAAATTATTAAAGTAAAAATAACCTTCTACTTAAATTTTAACATTACTTTTAATTGTTTTATGACGTTTAAGTGATTCCAACCTCATTGGATTTCATATGGAGAAAGTAGAATTTTAGATTCCACTCAAAATCCAATAGACTTAACTATTTTTAGGATTTTAGGATTTGGGGGGATTGCAGTGCTTCCATTTGATTTTGTTGCGTATGAGGGTATGGAGCAAGCATTTAATGAAGAGAACTAAGCCCTCTGTGTACCTTGATGTTAGTGGCATTGATTGTTGAAATCCTCTATCATGACCCTAGTAAAAATATACCCATAACTCAAACAAAATTTTGATTTTCATTTGACATGTTAAACTTTTTCTATCTTATTTTAATGCTTGACATCGATGATGAGGATCCCTATATAGGCTATGATTTTCATGATATATAGATATTTGTTGTAGCATGCTTTTTTCTTTTTGACACTAGAGGCCATCTAGAGCCTCTTTTTTGATGTAATTTTGGTTCAAAGATCTATTGCACTAAGTGATATTTTGGTTATATGCTCTCTTGCTGTATAAATGAGAACTTTTGCATATTTGTGTATAAATGGTTTGGATTCATATGGATGCACATGAATATATATGTTTTTCTTTAAATTTGAATGTTTTATGTATTTTTAGGTTAACCAGTTTTTTGGTTTGATTTTTTTTGATTCCGGACTGACTCTTGGTTCAGGGTTTGACTAGTTCGATGACCGATTCATTGTTGACAACATTGCTTGGGGTTTGTTCGACCAATTTTGTAGAGAACTTTTATCTAAATATTGTCTCTTCATGCCAAAATTTGACCTTGTTTTGCCACTTGGAACCCCCATCCGTCATTGGATCACCTTTGATTGCTATTTTTTGAGTGATGCCTTCATCTTTTGCAAAAATTTCCATGTGGCATGTCATCTATATTTTATTCTGAGCAATTTGAGACCAAGTTGACTTTTTTACTTCGGGGACGAAATGCATTGGGAAACATGATTTGCTGAGAATTGTGAGATTTCCATGTTGAGAAATGTCTGGCAAAAACTGCAACAAGGCCAAGGATGCATGTTGACTCTATGATACATGACCATGTGGTTAGAGATATGTACGCACGACATGGGTTGGACTGGCCCCAACAATTGCAATCACACCTACATAACTAGATGCTCCTATAAACCATGAGTTCCAATGTGATCCACTCCAAGTCTTCCAATCCTATCAAGGACGAAAGGAGCTAAAAGTGGGAACCAAGGGGACCGGCCATGGTCTACCATGATAGGCCTAGAACACCCTAATACAAAAACTCACATGACCTATGAGGCTTTGACTTGTATCCTTGGGCTTACGGTGGCGTTATGCAAAGTGAAGAAATGTCTGTATGTACCCTTGTTGAAATGAGGGGTAACAGTTCCACATGCATCTAAATGGATTAGATCAAGAACCTCTCTTCATTTATGCTAATTTCTTGGGAAAGTGTTCTTCACATGCTTGCTAAGTACAATACCCTTGCACACTCTAGTTTTTTTCAATCTTGAATTTTGGCAATCCTTGCACCATATCCTTGAAGATAGGAAGTGCAACATAGAGTAGGTGACCAAATTGCTTGTGCCATAGCTTGCACAACTTGTCATTTTCATGCACTAAAGCATCATGTTTTATTGGATTGACATGCAGCTTGTAAAGGCGACCTTCTTGCACTCCTTTGGCAAAAAATCGACCATGTTCATGGTTGCCATCTCTAAAGATGATTTCTTGATCATTAATCTCAACCACACCCTTTAGATCTATCATTGATGAAATTGAAAGAATATTTTTAGTCAAACCATGATCATACTAAACATCGTGTAACTCTAGAACAAGACTTGAAGCCATGCGAAAGGGGACATCCCATTCTGATAATTGGATAAGTGGTATCATTGCTAATGCCACTTTTTCCCATCCTTTGATTCTTGAAGTTTGTGGAAAGCCTTCCTGTTGAAGGTCACGTGTTTGGAGGCTCCATTGTCAACATACCACCCTACCCCATAAATGGTGTTAGTAGAAAGACGCAAAATCATGGAGAAAGTGGTCTTAATCTTGGATGATAACTCATCCCCTTTGGCTGAAGCTTCTACACTCCTAACAAATTGCTTTTGTTGTTGATTGGCTCTCTTCTTCTGAAAACATTGATATTTATAGTGGCCCATCTTGTAGCACTTGAAGCATTTCACATGACTCAAGTCTTTCTTCTATTGATTTGAAGAACATGATTCTTCATTCTCACCCTTTTGATCCCTCCCAGATTCTGCTTTCTTACCACCTCTGCCCACCTTACGGATGAGAGCTAGGCTTTGAGTTTGGAACTCCTCCACTTTGGTTGCAACTGTCCCTTTTTGGATGAAGCCATCATAAAGCTTTTCGAGTAGTTTTCATGAGCACAAACACCTTGCACAAAGGCTTCCCAGGGTGTAGATAACCATTTTGTGCTATATGCATTAACTCCTCATCCCAAATCTTCATCTTGAGAAGAAAGAACTAATCTTTCACCATGCATCCTACTTACCCTGGGAACTCTATCCTCTCAGAATATACAAAATCATGTAATGCATCTTACCCACATTGAGATCTTCACCCTCCAAATATATATCATGCATGCACCTCCTTGCATTGGGATTTGTGCCTTTGCAATCTGGAATATGCATGGGCCTTGCCTGTGCCTATTAACAACTAATGTGTCCTCATTAATACACCTTCCTCATCAAGAACAAAACAATTCTGCACAAGGATCTAAGCTGGCGGGGATCTGCTGATCACACTGCTACTGAAGAGAATGACTTGGAGTAACAAGGTGAAACTAACACTATGCACATTATTTTGGGTTATAATGACATATTTACATGGTCTACTGTCAGCCTTCAAAGATGGCTGGTCGGATAGAAGCTTAAAAATTTGGGTATCATGCACCATTGTGTTTTCATAAAAGCGAGGCTTTTAATGGTGACCTCATGCAATGCGGAGCTCATCATTTAGTTATTCTAGTGTTTGATACTGCATTAGGGCTAAAACCAACAAAATGGATACTATAAATTGGCAGAATCAGACTTCATTTGCCACAATTTGAATTCCTGATAGTTAGTGTTTGATGGATGACCTTATGTGGGTTGCAATTGTAAGAGTGGTCATCAGACTAATGCTAATGGCGAAAAAGATGCCATCAGTCGGACATATTAGACCAGTTCTACAGCTCTGATTCCAATAGCTAGTTTTGATGAGTATATGTATATAAAACTTGCAGCCCTTGAATAATTGCAGTCCTTGAATACCCTCAAAGAAAAGATGCAAGATGTGAGAAACATTAGAGAAGCACAGCACTAGGGGGGATATGGAATTACTATATGTACTTTGTAATCTGACAGGTGCTCTTATGTGAATCTTATGGAATCTAATTGATTGTCATTGGTACTTGGTAGGCTCATACTTACATTAGCGATGTTATTTCCTAGGAGCATTAGGTTGATATGGCACTGTAGGAGGGCCTGGAAGATGTCGTCTGCAAATTGATTCGCTGGAATACATGTTTTTACAATGTGTTCTTTTGTTGGAACTTGATACTTGCTTAAATTTCCGCAAACATATGGAGGGGGTTGGCCCTAGAGGCTTTAGTATGATTGTTGTTATAGACTACCCTTTTTTATTGTTCCTTGATGCATGCATAATCTTGTAGTGACCACTATAGATGTTTATGATATTGGAGTATTAGTTCATATCGTGATTGTTAATAATTAAAGAAAAATAAATTTCTACTTATATTGGAGCCAAAGGCCTAAATAAACCATTCAGCGTGCAGGTTGTTGGATGTAAAGGCTTCATTTAATGGCAAAGGAAAGCACGTACTGTTTATGGTATTTGAATATGCAGATTGTGATCTCAAAAAACACATTGATGCACACCGCCAATGCAATACCAAGATGTCTCCAAGGTGTATTCAGGTTTGATTTCAATTCTATGGACAAGCCTATTCAGTTCTGATAACACACAAGTGATGAGGGACAAAATTGGAGTGACATGGTTTTTCTCTCATGTTTTATGTTGAGTGAGTGCAGAGCTATATGTTCCAATTATGTAAGGGTATTGCCTATTGTCACAGCCACAGGGTGCTTCACAGGTTCTTTCTCTTTAGATCAATTCCAGTTTCATCCTCTAGTTGTTCGACTTAGAAAATGCATGATTTCTTATTCTACACGTATATGTGTCTGACAGGGATCTGAAGCCACAGAATATTTTGGTAGATCAAAAAATGGGGTTGCTGAAAATTGCAGATCTTGGACTTGGAAGAGCTTGCACAGTACCTATTAAGAGCTATACTTTTGAGGTGTGCTTGCCTTTATGCTATTGTATGCATATTTTTCATGATAGAGATTACAGTCGTAAAAAGTTCTATTGGAAAGCATGCACATATTCACAACTCTGTGGGGTCATGCCCAATTTATGCATAATGCGTGCCCTTGACATATGCAATCTATGCTTCTCTATGCATAGTCCAACATAAAATAGAACATATTTCTTAGTTTTTAGCAGTTACATTAAGCATAAGAGAAGTAGGTGTTTGAACTCTCTGAACCTTTCATTTTCAGGTTGTTACTCTTTGGTACAGAGCTCCTGAAGTGCTGTTGGGTGCCAAGCGCTATTCTATGGCATTAGACGTATGGTCTCTTGGTTGCATCTTTGGTATGATATTATTCAATATGAAAATTTTTTATATCAAAAATTAGTTACAGTGTTTGATAGCATGGGAATTATTAGAGATTGTTCTTTGTTCCAGCTGAACTATGTAATCTGCAAGCACTTTTTGCTGGAGATTCTCAAATACAGCAGCTTATAAACATATTTAGGTAAGAGCCCAAAGAGTGGCAGGGGAAATTCTGCTCACATCTAAGTAGAGCTCCCAAATATTCATATGATGATTTATGCTTGAAGGATTATCCAGGAAATAGCTTTGGCCAATTAGCAATTCCTTCATATTGGGAGTCGTGGAATAGAAAAACATTTCTACTCAAAATAACAATTTTCCTCTGGTCTGTACATGCAAATGCAAGCAGGTTGCTGGGAACTCCTAATGAACAACTATGGCCAGGTGTGACTCAGCTTAGCGACTGGCATGATTTTCCTCAATGGAGGCCTCAAGATCTTTCCAAAGTCGTTTTCAATTTGGATCCAAATGGTGTGGATCTTCTTTTCGTGAGTTTCAAGTTACTTTGATCTTACATTCATTTAATTTCATTTTTGGTCAAAAATGGTTTTATCATCTAAAGATAACATTTACATTTCCCTTTTGAATCTCTTGTTATAGATATTAATGCCTTTAACTACTTATGCATTCACTCTCAAGAGATTTTGGATGAAGTAGCTCTTGAAAGTCAGCAGAATATTCATCCTTGAAAATATTGCACATGTGCAGAAAATGTTGCAGTATGATCTTGCAAAGAGGATCTCGGCAAAAGAAGCACTAGACCATCCATACTAAGACAGTTTAGACAAATCACAGTTTTGACATCAGTTTTTGTCAAAAACCTACATCCATATTATGATTGGAGAATACTATGATGGTGCCTTCCCCGAGGGAAAACTTATAGATCAAAGTGCTTTTAAAGACAACTTGGCTCCATTCATCCTCCACTCTATTCCATGTGATGGTTTGGTGGTCCAATACACCAAGTTATAATTAATGAGGGACATAATTGTTGTAGTTCACTAATCAAATTGCATGAATACTTCAAACAACACCCCAATCTCTGGCACTTTGCAATCCTATACTTTACTTTCCCAAGCATACAACTAGGAAAAGGAATTCCTCTAAGCATACTAGTGACAAGATCTAGGATCGCTTTGTTGTTGAGGTAATGCCATAGTTGCAAAGACCTTTCATTCCATGTAAAGCTTCCTCTTTTGTTTGTGTTTGGTTGCTTGAACAGACCATAGACTTCAATAATTGGCATTGTGATTTATAATGAGAACAGAGTATGCAATTTATTTGAAGGCTGCATGTGTTTCTAGAGACCAAACAAATTGCATGGTTGATGCTTAATAACTATCACTTGGAGATTGTTCTTGGGAATTTGATTGTGTAGGGTTGTAGACCATAATATATTCTAGCTATATTCTAGAACAGAACATCGTCATTATTTTCAATGATTAAAGTTAAAATCCCTTTTCGTTCCCAATAATATCTTTAAGTTTCTGAGGATAGGTGGCTTCTGACGCAAGAAAAACATGAAACTAGGTGAGAACATGAGCCATGTATTATTTTGTTCACATTGATCCAAAGAAGAAATTTGTCTTGGATGTTGAAACTTGAGATCTATGGAAAATCAAGAGGATAGGATTAGTTCCTATCTGAAATATCACAATAAATCTGCATTAAAAAGAATAAATAAAATAAAAATTGAAGGATTAGCACATTTGAGATTAGATGGGAAATGGAATAATTTGAACTTTATTACTGTCAGGTAGTCTGTCCAGCCTATGGGACTTGTAACAAGGGTTTATAGAGTGAAACTTCATGAGTTCTTGCATTGGTGATTTCAGAAGGGAATCTAGTAGGACTGTTGTATAAATCAAAAGGTTAAAGGTCCTGTAGTTTGTCCTCTTTAGGGTGCTTGCTAGACCTGGAATTTGTTATGAGAAACATTGTATATCACTTTCTTAGATGGTTGTAGGTGAAGCATCTAAGAATGGGATGGTTGTCAGTATGGTCATTATCTAATTTTCACAATCGTAAGCCCCTTTTCTTGATTCATACATTGGCCATTTCTATCTACCAAATTTAAATTTAAGTCATGCAAATTTTTCCTATTCGTCGGTTTTCAATATTCACTTTCAGTTCCACCCCTCAGCAGCCCTACCTATGTCAGCACATGTCTGTTTACAAAGGAATAAGAGATTAGGAAATAGGTATCTTGCCAAACACCCGGTCTAGTGTTTTTGCTAAGGATTCATATACAGAAGTATGAAGTCTTGACTTTGAAGTATTCTTGTACTTTGCTGCCTAACTTTATGTTTTTTGCTGATGCAAGGGATTTGCATTTTTTCTAGAAATTTCCTTTTAGGTTGCCATTGTCTACGTGCTTTAATGAATGCCATCCATTCAACCATTTGCAGTTCTGATTTTCTAGGTCCCAACTATTGTTTGTCAATTTTTGTTAATATTTCCTGCTAGGTTATTTGTTTAATAGCAGATAGTGTTAGATGATGTCACAGATGATAGGAATCTCCACAGTTCGCCATGAGTTCCTAAGGTTCTCCACAAGTGTCTCATACTTTCTGCATTGTACCGTTTAATCCCAGTTAACTGCCTCATCTTCTGGGTCCTTATTGTGGTTTTCTTTTAGTTTTATTGATTGGATCTACAACCTTTGGGAGAGTTTTGGTACCTCAAATAAATTATTTAATAGTTAATACCTAGTTTGGTGACTGGTCACATTGATGAGAAACTTCACTGAGGTATCCTTCTTCGGTGCTATCACAAATTCGAAAATTCCATTAGGAGAAAAACTCATGCATATTACAAGTCACTGTAATACAGATGTACACTGCAGAAGAAGTTGATTTAGATGAGGCTAGTTTCATGGAATGGGAAACTTGTGAAATTAAATTATATTGGTAGAAAAATGGATGTTCTAACTTCTATGTGACAATGGATAATGTCGGAGATGCTGTCGTCGACATGAAATGTACTGGTTATGTAGTTGAGAATGATGTCACAGTTAATGTCTTAGGTGATGTTCTTCAGTATAAGTGCCCTCCTGTATTGATGCCCTTCTTGGCATTGGTGTAGCCTGTAAATGAGACTTCCTGTACAGATGTTCTCTTGTTAAAATTATGATGGCTTTGAAAAATATTAATTGTTGCACTTATGACACCTTGTATGGTTGTTTTATCAGTTGCAATAATGATGTCTTGTACATTCACCATCTCATTCTCCTTAATAATAATGTCTTCAATTGACGTGGTCCTTTCAATTAGGGTGTCTTGAATGGATGCCCTTTTATCTATGAGAATGATGCTTTCTAGGGAGGATCTCTGAGCTACAATTTCTGCATGGAATTATTTAATGGGAAATAACATGGCTACAAATTCTGCATAGACTGTCAATTGGAGAAAACTCGTGTTCAAATTTTCTTGAACCTAGAAACCTGGCAATTTACTACCTAGCAGATTACAGATCTGCTGAGGAGGAAGTAGCACCTAAATTATTCACTTCAGAACATATTGTTTTAAATTATTCACTTCAGAACAGAGACCAATCATAAGAATATTCTTATTTTGTGCAGGCCTGCAATCCATGACTGAGGAGGAATTGACAGAAAACAATAAACCACATTGCTCAGAGGCATTCAACAAAATTGGCAGATCTTTGGTGTTTTTTCTCAAATTCACCTGACTGTTCAGACGTTGGCTGATTCTTCTTACCTGTATGTTCAAACGCATCTCCCAAAATATATAGCCATCTAGAAGGTAATGACTCTTTGAGCCCTTTGAAAATACACCACATAATAATATCTGCCCAATTGTTTGAGCTGCTTATCAACTCACCAATGTCTGGTCCAAACATGTTTCCTTCAAGGATCAAATTAATTTCCTCTTTTCAAATAGAGTTTAGAAGCATTTGAACAGATTCTGGAGTTGTTGCTTTTGACCATACATTTAAAGGTCTCAAATTTCTTGATTTATATGTATTTGCATCCATTTAAAGGTCTCAAATTGCTTGATTTATATGTATTTGCACCCATTTAAAGGTCTCAAATTGCTTGATTTAAAGGTCTCCTCCTCATATGATGTACTATTTTGAATATTCTATTCTTTTCATATCAAACATTATAAAGCCTCTTGCACATTGTTCTCATCTCTTTTATTTGAACATAATTCCGATAATCATTGCATTCATGAAGAAAGGATATATTCATGTGAAACCTTGTCCAGCTGCTTCTCTTGGCTAATGCCATCACCTACATCCCATAGAGAATCCGACAATTGAATGTCGACTTGACCAAAGGCATTGCTTACTTCTTGCTGAGATTGAACAAGAGAATCAAAATCTCTCCTTCCAGGGGTCATTACTCTATGCTTTGAACTTGAAGTTTGCCTCTTTTCCCTTCTCTTCTATCCCAAGACTCCAAAAACTTGCTGCAGCCCATCCTTTCTATCTCCTCTGCCCACTGAAATTTCAAAAGCACTTCATCCTCGCCCTTATATGCTCCTTCAGTTTGAAATCCAAAATCATCATTTCCACTATTCTTGTTTTCTATTTACTTCTGTTGAATCTGTATTTTTGTGCTAGGTTATGAATATATTGTTTTAAATTATTCACTTCAGAACAGAGACCAATCATAAGAATATTCTTATTTTGTGCAGGCCTGCAATCCATGACTGAGGAGGAATTGACAGCAAACAATAAACCACATTGCTTAGAGGCATTCAACAAAATTGGCAGATCTTTGGTGTTTTTTCTCAAATTCACCCGACTGTTCAGACGTTGGCTGATTCTTCTTACCTGTATTTTCAAACCCATATCCCAAAATATATAGCCATTTAGAAGGTAATGACTCTTTGAGCCCTTTGAAAATACACCACATAATAATCTCTACCCAATTGTTTGAGCTGCTTATCAACTCACCAATGTCTGGTCCAAACAAGTTTCCTTCAAGGATCAAACTAATTTCCTCTTTTCAAATAGAGTTTAGAAGCATTTGCACAGATTCTGGAGTTGTTGCTTCTGACCATACATTTAAAGGTCTCAAATTGCTTGATTTATATGTATTTGCACCCATTTTAACTGAAAGCTATATTGTGCAAAGTTGTTTCAAGCTCAAAAGTATTATCCTGCCTATAGAAGCCTAAACCCCAATAATCCTTGCAGTGGCCACTTTCACCAAGTAGAATATGTGCTTCATAAACATCATCAAACCTCAAACCTCAATTTCCCTTCCAAGTTTTTCTCTATAACAATTTTTGTGAGTCCTGCTTGCCGGACACCAATTACAAACTTTCTTTCACTTGAAAATTCACAACAATTGAATTTAAATTAGCCTCACATGGGTTGTATTTCATTTTTAGTATATTTTGCTTGATTATTTCTTTATACAATCTCCCCACTTTTCTTATCCATGTTCCGACGTTCCTTTGCACCTCTTGGTGCAATTTCTAGTTATAAGAATATTTAAGATTTTGGATCTATTGATTTGAGATGGATATTGCAATATAAATCTGAAAGATTCATGAGATTACTTCATGTTTGATCAGATTTTTTTAATGATAAATGTTATCTTGCAGGAAAATTTCAAAATTTGAAGTCATATTAATTCAGTACATTGATGCAAATTCATACGCTGGTGCGATGTATATGATGGCAATTTCATTTTTTTACAATTACTTTTAGTTTAATTATATCATTTAGCTCGATGCTTTCCATATATTTAACTAAACCTTTCTTGCTTAACAAGACTTTGTCATTTCCATGTTTTAGTGAAACTGTTTATGGTTTGATACTCTCATACAACCTTTATCAAGTTACATGCACCCTCATTAGAAAAAACAAGAGAATTTTGCTTGCCGTGACTATCTTTCTTTGTCATTGTTGACTTAAGAAAGTCTTTTAGCTAAGAAACTAGTTTCAAGGTTATGGCATAACTTGTCATATAAATTGAACAGAATTTATATCCAAAATGTTAACTTGTAAACTACTTAGCTGGTTTTAGGCTTTCCATTTAAAATCTGCTTCAGTTTGAACTTTGAACGAGTTGTTCCATAGACTTGAATATTAAGAGATTTTGGTGTAAGGATTAAAAATTAGCTCGTAAGGCCTCTCAGTTATTCATTTGTTTTATCTAAATATAAAATTTACTATTAATTAGAATATAAGCTTTAAATACGTCATAGTCAAGATGGTACTTTGTAGAGTGTCGTAGAATAAAAAAAACACAATTTTCTGGTTCACCGGTTTTCTTGGTTCTTATTCTTTATGTCTCTTTGCAACTTTAGGGGCAATTTCTGATTCAAGTCTAATTCTTTAAAGGGTATAGCTCAATGGAAGGAAACTTTTCTTTACAGTAGGAGAGTTGGTGGTTCGATTCCATAAAATGTTACAGTATTCATATATGGAATGACGAAGATGGGTTTTTGGTGACGGACCCTCTTGGCCATCATGATGAGTTTATGGAAACGAGACTTTTCGACCCTCACCAAAATATGGTGGTGGCGGTCAACGAATGCCTACCATATGTGTGCATCAATAGTGACGACATTAAAGGTCCGTCACCACCTCGTCCGTATTATTTATGTGAAATGATGAGGTCTTTGTTGCCATTATAGTCATTATTAGTGACGGACCTTGATGTACGATCGTTTGTGGTGACGGTCAATGAACGTGCATGTATATATGCACCAATAGTGACGGCACTTAAAAGGTCCGTAAAAAATCGTTCTTTATTCATATGAAATGGTAGCGGTCACTATTCGGTCATTGTAATTAATATTCGTGACGGACCTTGAATGTCACCACAACACACATGGCGACGCACTCAGGACGTCAGCTTTTTGGTGACGCGAGGTTATTGTCCATCACCATTGCTCATATGAAATGGTGACGGTCACTATCCATCACTATAAATCATTATTGGTGCCTTTAACGCAGTCACCACAACATCGACACAAGTACGCTCACCTTTGGTGACGTCAATTTTTGGTGATTTTAGGGTTATCATTGGCCACTATCAAGCCATATGAAATGGTGATTGCCACTATGCGCTACTATAAATTACTGTGACGACCTTGAATGTCACCACAACAATGCACAAGCACGCCACCTTTGGTGACGTTCAGTTTTTGGTGACGAAGGCTCTTTTGACCCTCACCAATGAGCTTATGGTGACCATTTTCGCCCCTCACCAATGTCCTTTTTTCTTGTAGTGCCTCTATTGTAAGCAAAAGGAAAACCCCTTCTCTTCTAACAGAGGGAGATATTGATTTAGTATTGAACAGAATACCATCCTCCAAACCTTCATTTGAACCAAATGCTTCCGCTCATTTATCTAATCCATCTTGTTGTATTGATACAAAGAAGAAACTTGTAGATCAACTGAAAAAAGAGCAAACTGATGACCCAATATGTTCAACTGACGAAATTGTTTATTCAGATGATTTTCCAAATTTCGATCAGTCTGATGATGATGATGAGTTTCAAGTAGAAATTAATCATGCAGGGAAACCTGCGTTCGATTGGTGTTATGAGTTTCACCATCGTCAACATGAAAGCAAAAATCACCCATTTCAGTCCATCACAAAAATCTTTCACATAATTGGGAATCAACAGTCTTGCAAATCGAAGGGTGAAGAGCTGAGCAACAAAGAAATTTTTGAGAAAAAGGAGCTTACTCTTGAAAAAGAGGAAACCTTTAAATACTCCCCTACTAGAGAATATAATAACCTCTTCACGGAGTTTAGTTCACTGAATCCAAGCATACCAGGGTTACAAGAGGACAATACTGCCAAATATGATGAATCCTCTAGTTCAGATAACGAAGAAGATGAGGGAGAAAAACAAATACAAGACTATCCTACTGTGGATATACCATCTTCCCAAGAAGAGACTTCTCCCTTCATTAATGTCAAATTGTCATCCAAAGAACCTGAATGTATATTAGAAGCAAGCATATGTTTAGATAAAGAAAATATTTCACTATTTACTATTGTGCAGGTTAAATATGATGATACTTCCAAGCTACATACTGAAGAGATAGTCCTCAAAGCTGATGTCTTGGAAGTAGATAACCTACCAATTGTGGAGGACCATAAAGAAGAGAACCCCCATATTTTCTTTGTTGATCCTTTGGAAGAGTGTTTGGAGGTCCCGACTGGCTCAAATTATCAAGCATGGATCCTTTACAAGAGCCAAAGACATGAAAAACTGTCACCTTCTATGATAGCCTTGATATTGAAGGTTAGTCTTTAATATGTTCTATGGATACCCTTGAAAAACAACCAGATTTTTTTCTTCTTTTTGACATTACTCGGCTGGCTGCATTGGCATTTTTGTATCTTATGATAATTTAGATACTCCAAGTTAGAATAGGTTAGATAAGAATGTCAATAAAGCTCAGTTTTGAGCATGTAGTTAGTTGTTGTTTTCTGCTTTGAAGAAAAATAAAAAATACAAAAAATACAAAAACAATGAAAGAAAGGAAAGAGGGAGGATTGTAAAAACAAAAGGTATATCCCCATACCAAAAAAGAGAAATAAATCTGAAAGTGTGCAAGCCCAAATGCCACTCCTTAATAACATGCTTCTAGTTAGTCAAACTGTCTAATATTGACTAATTAGCTTTAAATTTTCTGTTGATAGGATAGTGAAATCGATTTTCCAAACTGTTTAATCTTGGCTTATCAGTAGATAGTTTAGGATAGAAATTAAAGGTTCAAACAAGATAAAAATCTGAACCTAAGTTTCCAAAGAGAAAATGACTCAAATATCTCCTATTTTCTTGAGTCAAAAAGATGTAAATCTGATTCTAATTAGCTCAAAATATGAACCAGAGAGCAAGGAAGAAACAACTCAAACGAATTCAAAATAGAGCTGTAAATAAAAGAGAAGGCCATGATGAGAAAATTTCAGATCTTAAGCCTTCCATTTTTTATTTAATTTTATGCAAAATAATATCTATGTGTAGCTTGTTTTTTATGCCATAGACCAGCATCAAGTTAGACTGTTTAATCCTGACCTGTATGCTTTTTAAATTTCTGTTGTATAATTTAGAGAATAAAAATATGTTGGACAGTTTAATCCCAACAGAAAATAGAATAGGTAGAGAAGCATCTGAAATCAACTGTTTAATCTGAGTTCAAGGAGAAATAAGGAGTAGAATTAGATTAGTTTTATGCTTTTAAAAGAATAAAATGTTGTAAAAAGAGTTTGCCAATCCAAGTGCACTCTAATGAAGAGAAAATGTTAGATTAGTAGGATTGGGTAGGTAGAAAGCTTGTAGATGAAAGGTCCATTGTTTTTGTAGCTGCTAATATGTTTTCAGAGCAAGATCATCCCAGCAAAGGAAGGATAGTCCAATGGATTAGGCACATGTCAGCCTCCCAGAGAACATAATGGATGTGGCACAGGTCAGCCTCCCAGAGAACATAATGGATGTGGCACATGTCAGCCTCCCAGAGAATGAAAGTCTGAATTTCTTGATGCCTTCAAGAAGGCATCATCCCCAAGTGGAGCCACTGTTAGCCAGCTATAAAATTTGTTATACCAAATGCTGGCTTAAAACTCTTTGGAGCCTCCAAGGAACAAATTTTATGACTAAAAAGTGTTGGCTCTTGAAGACTCTTGAAGGCCTCATGCCTCTGTCCTAATCTTCTCTACTGTGCCTGCTCCCCAGTCAGAAATCCTGCTGATTTCCAAAAAATAATACTGCTGCAAACACCACATTCCCCTTCTCCCCTCTTCCAACACTAACCTCATTTTAAACCCCTTCATTTCCCATGAAAAACCCTTCATTTTCATGTTTTTCCATTTTCCCCTTCTTCAAAATCCCCTTGACAAGGTTAAAGACTCCTTCTTTGCCTTATCGAAACCCCTCTAAACCTTTTAAAATCATTAAAAATCCATGAAAATCATGTTTTTATGCACTGTAGACTTAAGCCCCATTGGGCTAAGTCTTCAACCCCTCCCTTCCATACGCCCTGACGCCGGAACCAAGCGCTTATCGCGTCGCCCGATCACCTTTAGCCGCTTCCTGCATAAGCCCCCGATCAGATTACCATTCATATAACACTCGGCCCTGCAGTCGGGTGCCAAGCCACATTGTAAATTAATATAAACCTTTGGTTATGTTAATTTTCTGATTTTTACTATATCATAAATTTTCCACCGGTCTGAAATTCAAATAAATCTCCACCATTGATCCGATCTGCAGATCGACGGTGCAGAATCCATCATCTCTGTGGTCCCCTCCATCCACTCACCGATTTCAAAACTGCGCGCTATTCGTCACACTGCCTTTGGGGCAGGGGTGGTTTTTTCCCAATGAGCAGCAATTCCATACGCTGGCCGATGCGTGTCCAATACATTATTTGAAAGCCCCCCCGTCGAGCATTAAAATTCAGCAGCAAACCCGGCGCAATATCACTATACACCGTCCGATCTGGGGCGGGCCATCCGACAGCTATTGCTCACCAAAGATGCCCGACAGTTAACCGGCCTATGACACATCATTCAACAGATCTTCATCATTGATCTGATCTGTAGATCGATGGCCCATATTTCATCACCTTGATTCATCGCCCAGTCAAACATTTTCCACTATGACTTTCCATTTCCGCTCCCGACCGTCGATCTCTGCGTGATCGACGGCTCTGATTTAAACGATCCTTCTGCCTTCCCTATGACTTCTCTTGATTAATCTCGACTGTTGGATGATGCCATCTAATGGCCATGCTTCCCCCACACGTCCTCCGCAGCAATAAACCTATATATGCATGGATTTTATAACATTTTTTGTATTATGCAGGTTTTCAAGTGATTTTTCCACTATGTCTGAAGAAAATTCGAAAGTAGAGGGTGACAATCCTCCCACCTTTGATTCCCTAGGGGATATCATTCACAGGCGTTAAATCCACATTTTCATCAATCATGGATAAGGCATTGATGATATTTGACCCCTGCGTAGCCCTGCACATCAACAAAAAACCATGAATTGAGCACAGTCAGAGAGTATCAGTGTTGAAAGACAAAATGTACTAGGAAAGAAGATCAAAGACAGGTTTTGTGGGGATTATGGCTAAGAATGATTATCAAAAGCCTAATCCCCGATTAAAAACACAGTTTGAATAAAATCTTAAGTGTTTTATCAACAGGAAAGCCTCCACCGCCACAGCTGAGGAAAATTGATCCCTCTAGCTACCACGATGCGACCTGTGCCTCAAAGGATTCATATTCGAGGCCGAATTTATTGAACATGATCAGATATTTGTCTCAAACGCAGCCCAAGAGTAAATTTTGCCAAAGAACTTAATGAAAAACATTTGCAAAGTTACTTTGACATCACACAGAGCCTCAAAGGTCAAAAAGAGCTCCCACCGAGCTGAAATCTTTATGTAAATAATTTAATATAGAGGACTACTATGTAAATTTATTCATTGAGCCCCTCAAAGGCCAAGAAACCATTAAGTCTGTATCAATTGTAATTTTAGATCTTTTATCAGATCTCACCTCCTTATTCTTCTATATATACTTCAGTAGAAGATGAGTGAAGGGTTGGTTGATTAGGTTGCTAAACATTGTAATGTAATTGAGCTTGAGACTTCTATCTGTAAATAGTGTTCACTAGCCCTTGAAGCTCTATTTGTGCTAGATTAGTTAGGATGGATAGTGAAGATGATTGTTGAACTGAAAAATTTGACCTGAGTACTGTAACTGGTTTGACATCAATAACAAGCTATTTCTTGGGATCCTGGTCTATGTCACTGGTGGAGAGCCCCTTTATTTGTTATTTTTATCCTTCTATGTATTTCATATTGTTCACTATTCTCTGATAAAGAACAAAATTCATAGAGTTATAACCTACATGTATATCAATAACCTTCTCTGACTGAAAAGCTTTATCTCAATGTTTTCCTCCAATTTGTTTATTTAAGAATGATTTAATACAGTTTAAGCAGTTAGGAATGCTGGAGTTCCCTCGTCCTACTGTTTTCTTTAAACATTGTTCTTGAAATTTATTTTCCTTATTTGCTTATTAAAGTTAGACTAGAAAAGTGATGGTTTGCCCTGTTTCTAGCTTCTATTCTCCAAAGGCAGATTCTGAAAGTTTCCCTTGGTGTTGACTGAAAGAAGACTAGGTTTAAAAGTACTTTATCTGATCTTAAGTTACATTTTGTCTTCTCTTATATGTTTTCATACTTTCTGAAGGTAATTATGTGGATTACTGGATTGTCTGTCAATTAAGCTTCTTTAATACAAACCCGCCCAAGAAGTCAATGGTTAGCCCTGCCCTTGGTTGGTTTTAAACAATTACTTAAGAGGATTTTCTTGTTTGGACTTACTATAAATCCTTTGTGAAATTATTATCGGTTTCCACCTCTCCAACAATTTATTGTTCCCATTCCATCATTTTAATCTCAATAATCTTGTGATGTAGATGACTTGCCCCTTGGATCACTCTTGATGTTGTTGCTTAATTAAAGCCCTGTTATGACTCCATAGCCCAATGGACTAAAAACCAACATTATATCTATCTTTTTAGCCTAGCTGTTCTATTCACTTGAAACTTCTCACCTTTGAAACTCTTTGCACTTAGGACTTTCCACCTCAAACAGTATTCATGCTCAACCATCCAAACAAAAAACAAACCCTTGGCCCTCATAACTAGCCTAATATTATTACCCCAAATTTCAAAGAAAAATCCATCTTTGCACTTATTGGAGAGATCCCTGTCTGGATTCAGGAGGGCTAGATCCTAGAATCCCAAAGTTGGTTGAAACGATGTTGTTTATGTGATCGGAATTTTCCAATATTGCTGATTACAGAACCCTAACAGATACAATGGTAGACATTGGCATTCTGTTTCTTAACAGGTTTTTGGAAGGCGACGAATGCAGGAAGGGAGGGATGCTCTGAATTTTCAACATCAAAGACAATAAAATGATCATATGAAGGATCCAAAATGATCATTGCAATCAGTAGAGCTTTTCATCTTCAAGGGCATGACTAGAGGACTTCCAGCATTGACATGGTAGCAGGAGATTGCGCCAAGTCATCTACTATACTGTAAGAGTTGGCAGCTTTAATAGAAGCAACGTTTCGGCGTAATGGTCCCTTGGGGATCTTGGTATGAACCTATGCCTTAGGCTGAGGGATATTTAAAGGACCATTGGGTGTCAAAAGAGGCTCTATAGGACCTGAAGACAATGTCTCGATAGCAAGCATGGCGGGGGGCTTGTTGTACTGACGAGACCGAGTCTGAAGGTTTAGGTCAGTGGTATTAGGTTGGTCAGAGTTCATCATGAGGATCTGGTAATTAGAGGTACCAGATGGAGGAGGTTGAGAAGTCGCCTAACTTTCAGGGGGTTGGGCAACCACATATCATGGCTTGGGGAAAGAATGGGTAAACACAGCCAATTGAGTAGGCACAGCATTAAGAGGAACCAAAGAAGAGGCTTGTTGTCCTTGAGATGCTACATGAGATTACCACAGTTGACACATCTGAGGTAAAAGGGGACAATCATGGGCATAGTGACCATTGAAAACAAAAAAAAACAAATTCTTATTCGTGTGTAGAGGCATGTTCTTCTTGGGTTGATCACCCTGTTTCTGGGTTGCAATGTTAGATATATTCCCTTGGGGATTTTTTCCTAGATTACCTAGAGCTTGATAAGGCATGGGAGGTGGAGATGATTGCACTAGAGGAGCTGGAGCACCTCGCTACAGACACAGATAATAAGGAGGTTGAGAAACATTGCGGTAAACAGGTTGGGAAAGTGCAGGCAATGGCATCGAAGGATGGGGTTGTGCAAAGGCATGAAGAATGTCATGTCCTAGATACATGCTACTAGGAAGGTGAAAAATTCTAGAGTATTAGGCCCCTCCCAGAGGGAAACCATAACCCATAGGTGGATGATTCTATGGACACGAAAGGGATCCTATTGAAAACTGAGGATGAAGGCCTTGGAGTCTTTGGGATGAAAGCCTTGGGGGCACAATGATGGAAAGGAGACATAGAACCCAATAAGGAAGAGAGGTAAATAAGGGTAAGGAGGTGCAGGATCAATTGATTACAATGTTTAGGAAGAGAGGTAAACATTGGCAGGGAGGTGTAGGATCAATTGATTACATTGTTTAGGAAGACAAGTAAACAAGGGCAGGGAGGTGCAGGACCAATTGATTACAATGTTTAAGTTTTGGCAACGTGGTGTAAACTAGGCACTCTTCACTTAGGGTGTGCGTATATGTGATAAGCATGTTAATTTTAATTAAGCGCAGATGTGTGATAATGGAATTGAGAGTAGTTAGAGACGTCTGTTCGTAATATGTCAACTGATCAATAGTGACGCTCTTTCCATTCTGAGGAAAGCACGTCTTATGGTGAACTATAGATGGGACAGTAGACATCACATAAGTGTAGCTATGACCCAATATAATGTTGTATTCTAAGGAGGTATTAATGACTTCAATTTCAACACAAATAGTCTTACCTGCAAGAGTAATAGGACAATTTTGGAACATGCCGAGGGCTGGGAAGAGTGGTCGTCTCAGGCATGGATAGTGATATTGGAAGGGGCTAACTCAGGAGATCTAAGTTGCTTCCAAACAGAAGCAAACATCACACAGGTGGATGCCCCCTCGTCAATGATACAATGAGAGACATTGGCATTTTGTATCTTGACAGGTATTTGGAAGGCGACGGATGCTAGAAGGGGGGACGCTCTGACTTGTCAACATCGAAGACAATCAAATGATCATTTGAAGGAACCATAAATCCCATTATAGTTAGTAGAGATTTTTTTTGTGAAGGGCATGACTAGAGGACTTCCAACATTGACATGGTGACATGAGATTGCGCCAAGCCATCTACTATACTGTAAGAGTGGGTAGCTTTACCAGAAGCAGCATTTCGGCATAATGGTCCCTTGGGGATCTTGGTGTGAACATCTGCCTCATTCTGAGGAAAATGTAAAGGACCATTGGGTTTTGAAAGAGGCTTTGTGTGTAGAAATTACCATACACTAAGCATGCATACATCCAGATTCCCCTGATCTCACAATACTTAACTTCTTGCAAAATATAGAATCATTCCACTGTTAATCTTTTGCAGAAAATTAATCGCAAACACATTCGAAGCATAAATAAAAATAATCGCATGTAACACATTTGTTTAATGGGAAAGCCTGAAGCTGTAAACCCCAAATATCATATATTATGTATCATGGAGATCATGTAACAATATGATACAAATATTAGTACATCAAGCTCTCAGTACAGTCAATCGTCACACACTAACCAGAAGAAATCTGCAAATCCATGCACCAATTTCTTGCCACCTAATAGCCTGCCTCCACTGCGCAATCCAAGCTAATTACAAAGACCAATTTGATGCAATCCCACTCTCCTTGACTGCATAATTATCATTGACATTACAAATGTATATGTAGATGCAATCAATGCATCACTATTAGTCACAACGAATATTCCATCTCACCCTTTCACCTATCTCTCCACTGGGTCTCCATTGGATCTGGCATGCACTATAGTTAACTGTTGTATTTTTTAGTTGATTAATGAGTTATTATTTGTAAACTAATTAACTAATTAATTCACTCTACTCCCACTAGTGTATCATTTAGTTAGATTAGATAGAACTAGCTCAACTGAGTCTAACTGAGTTAAACTGAATACAACTCCATGAACTAATCTTCCAACTCTGTCATAACTTTACCACTTCAGTTCTAACTAAATATTCCATGCATGAACTCCAGTAAACCCTTAGTAATTGCATAATTCCTTCAGCCCACTAATTTAAAAAATCTGTATACTGAAATTAGGTCCTCCAAGAGAATAAGTTGATGTTTAGAGTCTGATTATCATTAAGAGCTAATAATAATCGACATGCATCTATTTTTAGATTGACAATCTATAAATAGACTTCACCCAATATTCTAAAAATATAATTTCATCTATTTTTCACATTTGAACAACCATCTAAAAATAGCCTCCTGCTACATATAGAATATGCTCACCATGTCTAAAAATAGACATACACCTAAAAACAGCCTGTGTGGGCCCCACCTAGTTTAGGTGATTATTTTCCAACTAGGATCAAGGATGATGTTTCAAGATGCCTCCTTCACTATTTATTGTTGCAAACTTCAACACTCCCTTTCAACAAGAAAGGATTGTCTTTGCATGCGACATGCATTCACCCTACAACCTTTGCAAGCACCCTGCAACTCTTGCTGCAACACTTCCAAAACTGAAAGGCTCCAAACAACTCAATCAGTCTAATGCATCTATCATCAAAGTATTCAAATTATGCTTAGCTACTACACATTTCTTTAGGAACCACAACGATGCTAAACTCTGCACCCATGCACTCTACACTTATTGTCAACTCTGAACCGCGCTCCAATATCCGACACTCTCACTTTGATCTCACTACATCAATCCAACTGATCATGCTACTGCTACTCTATGGGAACCTCGTAGCCAAGTTCAATTCACGAGATCCATGCCATCTCAATGAATCCTACCCAGAAATCTCCTCTTGGGATTACCCATGCATGTCGCCCCACCTCTCACCTGGTGGTATAGCTGCATGCACTCCCTCTGCCCATCTGGCACGAAATTTCTCTGCATGAGTGGTTTCTCCCACTCCATGATCCTCATCTTGTGGCTGCTCCACATCCAAAGCTTCAATTTTACCTTCATGCAAATCCTGCTCCCTCTCAAGCTTCAATTGCATGTCTTTCTTGCACTTCCCAATAGTAGGAAGCTCCGTAGAAATCCCATCTACATCAAATCTATAAAGATTCTTCTGCATCTCTATTTGTGGCTGCTCCACAAGCTTTTGAGACTAATTCTTAGGCTGCATGTTGAGAGGCTCCCTCTCAAACACCAAGTCACTAACCTTTTCTTTGCTTCTCAAAGCTTTACATGTATCTTGTACCTCAGTGGATGTAGATTCTTGGCTCGCACACGATTTAATTGTCCCACTGTCACAAAATTTTCTAACAAAAGAGATGATTTTAAATCGATGATATCTCCCTCATCGAAGCTCCAATTCGACCGATTTTTTTTTTTCAATTTAGGTATTTTTTTACAAAGAATCCAAATATGCTATTTTTTTCTGAAAATTTTGCATCCAAATTTTCATATATTCTCTGCAAACTCGCACACCCAAATAATTCCTGCTCTCATACCATGTATAAAATTTATAACACAGCTCCGATACCATGTAGAAATTAGTATAGAATAAGAATGCATACATCCATATTCCGCTGATATCACAATATTTAACTTCTTGCAAAATACAAAATCATTCCACTGTTAATATTTTGCGGAAAATTAATTGCAAACACATGTGAAGCATAAATAAAAACAATCACACATAACACAGTTGTTTAATGGGAAATCCTAAACTTGAAAACCACAACTATCATATATTATGTATTATGGAGATCATGTAACAATTTCATACAAAGCTTAGTACATCAAGCTCTCAGTACAATCAATCATCACACACTAACAAGAAGGAATCTGCAAATCCATGCACTGATTTCTTGCCACCTGATAACCTACCTCCACTGCACAATCCAAGCTGATTACAAAGAATAATTCGATGCAATCCCACTTTCCTTGACTACGTAATTCTCATTGGCATATTGAATGTATACGTAGATGCAATCAATGCATCACTATTAGTCACAACGGATAGTCCATCTCACCCTTTTACCTATCTCTCCACTGGGTCTCCACTGGATCTTACATGCACTGTAGTTAACTGCTATATTGTTCAGTTGATTAATGACTTATTATTTGTGAATTAATTAATTAATTAATTCAATCCACTCTCACTAGTTTATCATTCAGTTATATTAGATACAACTAGATCAACTGAGTCTAACTGAGTTAAACTGAATACAACTCCATGAACTACTCTCCCAACTCTGTCATAACTTTTCCACTTCAGTTCTAACTGAGTCCTCCATGCATGAACTCCAGTAAACCCTTAGGAATTGCGTAATTCCTTTAGCCCAATGATTTGACAAATATGTATACTGAAATTAAGTGCTCCAAGAGAATAAGTTGCTATTTAGAGTCTGATTATTATTAAGAGCTAATAATAATCGACATGCATCTATTTTTAGATTGACGATCTATAAATAGACTTCACCCAATATTATAAAAATAGAATTTCATCTATTTTTCACATTTGAACAACCATCTACAAATAGCCTGTGTGGGCCCCACCTAGTTTAGGTGATTATTTATAATATGCTCACCATGTCTAAAAATAGACATACACCTAAAAATAGCCTGTGTGGGCTCCACCTAGTTTAGGTGATTATTTTCCAACTAGGATCAAGGATGATGTTTTAGGATGCCTCCTTCACTATTTCTTGTTGCAAACTTCAACACTATGGGACCTAAAGATGAGGGCTCAGTAGAAAACGTAGCGGGGGGCTTGTTGTATTGACGAGACCAAGTCTGAAGGTTGAAGTTAGTGGTATTGGGTTGGTTAGAGTTCATCATTAGGATTCTATAATCAGAGGTACCAGATGGAGGAGGCTGAGTAACCACCTGACTTTAAAGGGGTTGCGTAGCGACATATCCTTGTTGGGGGAAAGGATGGGTAAACGCAGCTGTTTGAGTAGGTGCAACATTAGGAGGAACCAAAGGAGAGGCTTGTTGTCCTCGAGATGCTACTTGAGATTCCCACAATGGGTGCATATGAGGTAAAAGGGGACAATCTTGGGCATAATGAACATGGGAAACACAACAAGAACAAGGGTTATTCATGCGAAGAGGCATGTTCTACTTGGGTTGATCACCCTGTTTCTGAGTTGCAGTGTTATATATATTCCCTTAGGGATTGTTTCCTATATTACCTAGAGCTTGATAAGGCATGGGAGGTGGAGATAATTGTGTTGAAGGAGCTAGAGAACCTCGTTGCGGATACAGATAATAAGGAGGTTGAGAAACATTACGCTGAACAGGTTGGGCAAACGCAGGCCCTCACATCGAAGGATGGGGTTGGGCAAAGGTGTGATGCATTCCGTGTCCTAGATACATGTTGCTGGGAGGGGGGAAAATGCTAAAGGAGAAGGCCCTTCCCTGAGGGAAACCATAACCCACACGAGGATGAGTGTATGGACGTGAAAGGGATCTTAACAGAAACTCAGGATGAAGGCCTTGGAGACTCCAGGATGAAATCCTTGGGGGCACAATGAAGGAAAAGAGACACGGAACCAAATAAGGAAGAGAGGTGCAGGATCGATTGATTACAATGTTTAGGAAAAGAGGTAAACAAGGGCAGTGAGGTGCAGGATCAATTGATTATAATTTTTAGGAGGAGAGGTAAACAAGGGTAGGGAGGTACAGGACCAATTGATTACAATGTTTAAGTCTTGGCCACACAGTGTAAACTATGCACTCTTCACTTAGGGTGTGTGTGTATGTGATAAGTGTGTTAATTTTAATTAATCCCAGACATGTGGAGAGAAAAAAGAAAAAAAAATGTTGTATAACTATAAATAAATCTGAGAATAACAGTAAAGGAAACTGAATGTGACAGTAAAATTAGCAGATAAATATGCATCAAGTTAAACCCAAGGAGGAGGGCTCCCAAACAACTAGTATATGGGTGGGAAAAATCTAGTTAAAACAAAAAAAATGGCCAATGGATCTAAATTCAGGAGGGATAGGGATCTAAAGGTCAGATCTACTAGAAAGAGATGCAAAAAAATAAAAAAATCAGAGGGAAAAATGTTGCAAAAAGGGGGGGAAAAGGCTACAACCTGAAGGGAAACGGAGGGGACCCTAAAGGAGGACTGAGAAAAACTAAAAAGAGGTATTTTTGATGGATGAATAAATGATATGAAAAGGATCTAAAAGTACAAGTTCAGATCTGAAAAATAGTTGAAAACACTGAAATCTCAGAGGACCTGCTTCAACTAAACTCCTCTCAACAAGGTGGAAGTGTACTAAATCCCGAAGGGGCTTGGTTCCTACTTCGACAAGTAAAACTAAGCAAGTACAGGTCCAAGATAGGTGAAGAGGGAGGTCAAACAACCCTGAATAGTGGCCTAGTCAAAACCTAAAAAAATCACAGAAAAAAGCTTGGAAAAAGGACAAGGTTCTGACCTATTTTCTGCTGAGGTCGCAGTTTTCTGGCAGTTTTCCACTACCTTAGAGTTGAGGTCGCAGATTTTGGCCCAAAAAGTGTGACCTGCACTTCTCGTTGTTTCAGGAGAATATTTCAGAAAAAAATTTCATCTCTACTATGGTAGATACTTGTTACCTATGTAATAGACCTATAAACACACAGAAGTTAGAATTTTTAATTTAGGGTTTTAAAGGTTAAAACCAACATCAAGAAATGAAAAATAAGAAGCTGAATAAAAACCCTAGGGTTTGAAGTAGTTGGTAATGTAGGGATATGAAAAACGACAAGGGTCGTAATTATAAACCCTTGTGGAGTCGCCAGTTATTAGTATGAATTCTAATAGCAAGCGTACAAAAAAAAACTCACTTTAGCTGTGCATAACAAACAACCGTAACATCAAAGATGGTTGTCAATTTCCTTATATATGCAGTTAGTGATCAGAATAAATGCTACAGAAATCTAGATCTATGCAGTTAAAGACATTAAACATCAAATAATAAGCAAGAGTTTCTCCATGCATCCAACGAACAAGGCAAGAATTTTTAAAGAATTTTTTGTATTATGACACCTGGGAAGGGAAAATAGAAAGAAGTTACAAGTCCCCCTCAATGGGATGGGTTCTTGTATGTCCTCGGTGCTTCATATCTAAGTTATCTCTCTCTTGATGGTGTAGAAAACCCAGACAAAAATGGAACTCAAAGGGAGCTCACAAGCAAAAAGTAGGAAAATATGACAATGATGGAGGATCGAAGTCAGACTAAAAGTATAGATCCATAGTGATATTTAGGCAACAAAAGGTAGTGAATGAATGGAAAAACCCTTCTATTTATGACAAAATATTGAGTTATTCTAGATATTGGTGCATAGTTAAAATATTATTAACCAAATCTAGATCCAACTTTTATGAAATATTTTATTATTTTTGTTGGAGGGAAAAAGGATTTGAATTTGCTCAGACTCTTTATTTATAAATAAAAAATAAATAAATTATTTATTTATTATTTTAATTATTTGGTTGAGTAACAATTAAATAAATAATGATTTATTCAATTATTTATAAATCATTTAGTCAAATTTAACAAGGAATATTATTTAAATAATGTTTTAAATAATTATTCCTAGAAAATAATAAGATAAATAATGATTTATCTAATTAATTTTCATGTTTTGGGTTAAATATGACCAGGAATATTAATTAAACATTTGTTCAATTAATTATCCCTTGATTAGAATCAAACAAATAAGAGTTCATTCGATTATTCCTCATGGGGTTTCCTGTTTAGGCCAGAAACAACTTAATAAATTATGGATTACTAAGTTATTTTTCATAGTGAAAGAAATTTTACTATGGTAAAATTTATCTTACATAGTGTACTTTAGTCCATCTAATAGTAACAAGTTAGATGACCAAAAATTTGTGTAACAGTTGCAATTCTGAGCAGCTCTGGGATGTGGATTGAACGCCAATTTTTGAAGTTTACCTTTAGCAGGTGGTTTAATCACTAAATGAGGGTTAGGTTTATCAATTTGAAGTGGTTAGGAAACTGAAAGAGTTGCTACTGGTGTTTGACTAGAAGATTCAGTCTCTTTACCAGTTACAGGAATCTTAGATTCATAGCCTTGAAATCGTGTCGCAGCCATGACCTGAGACATCATTAAAATATATGTCGATGAATTGGAAAAAGATCCAATCATTTTACTATCTTGAGAAGGAAAAATATCCTTCAAGATAGTAGGCATGGATGAACCTTAAAAAAATTTGGATACCTTGACCTAATGTGGAAACTCTTTGGTATAGTGATCCTCATACAGAGAAGACAAGGATAATGAGGTTTCAAGTTTTCATCAAATGGTTCAATTTTTTCTGTTTTCTCTTTAGGGGATGTGTTTTTATTTTATTTTTATTCTTCCCTTTATTCTTGTTACCGGATTTAGCTTTAGTCGTGGATGATTTTACAACGTGAATTTCGACAGAAGTTTCAAGGGAAGAATCTACTTTAGGTGAATCTGGTAGAGTTATTATAGGAGAAGTAGGTTTTGATGATTTATTAACTGTACCAATTTCATCGTCTGTAAAGTGAGAACCAGTAGGAGTTGCAGTAATTTTACCTCAACATCGTAAATCAAGAATTTTTTCATATAGATTACTGGACTGTGTGTATATAAGATCTAAATATTGCGCTTGAGCTATGACCTGTTCTTCTGTAACAACACCTCCCTTGGTTACGTCTTCAGTGAGATTTGTAAGTAATGATTTAATTAACCATTCTACCAAGATTTGATTCGGAATGAAAACCTTCACTAAACATCGTCTACATCTCCAATTCATTTATGTGATCTAAAATGTATGTAGACATACTCCTTTTTAATGAAGTTAAATGTTCCATGTCATTGTCATAACAGACTGACAACTTCAAGTGAGTTACGAAAGATTTTGCTAACGCAGTGAAATTATTGAAGATCCATGTGGTAATTCAATATACCACTTCACAGTTAAGCCTATCAATGTGCCATGAAAAAGTCTCAATTGAATGGAATCATCGATTAAGGAGTTGGATGCACACCAAATATGATAATTCATCACATGATTTGAGGGGTATTCTCCTAATTTCCTTCAAACTTAGGTATATCACTCGGCAAATTAGTTGGCATCACCGACTAGTATAGAAGATAATAAATTGGATCATTCATGACACGAGACAAATTTGGTAAGTCTAAAGTTGCAATGAATGGTAACCAAAGGTTAGGGTCTTATTGTGCAAAATGATAACCTTGAGGAACAATGCCAGTACCTGGAGGAGGATATCCATGATAACTTGGAATAGCCTGAGAAAATGGGATTGGAGTACCTCCGGGGTATCCAAGGTTATCTGCACCAACCTGAGGTTGAGCTAGTATTTGATATGTATAACCAGGGTACATTTGATTTTTCTATATTGGGTTTTGTCTTGTTGGCCAGTGTTGAAACTGCCCTTCAAATGGTTGAATCCATACAAACTAGCCTATGGTTGGCTTGTTTGAACTCTAGTTGCACCAGGTTGTCCTACAGAGGTTTGAACAGTAGACTGAACTTGAGGTCCAGTTTGATGAGCAGTAACTTGAGGGATTTCCTGTGTAATAGATGATGTAGTCATTTGAGGGATTGTAGCAATAGGGGTTTAAGAAACTCCGCTTATAGGTGTACTTTGTTATCGAACATAATTTTGCACAGCAGATTAAATAGGACTATGTGGAGTACTCAGACCAGATTATTGACTACTAGGTACAAATACTTGAGGGGTAATTTGAAGTGGAGTCCGAATAGGTTGCTAGAATTAGGTATATCCAAATTGTCGAGTTGGTTTAATAGGTTGATTATAAGGTATTTGTAAAGTATGTTGCAAAGGTTGTTGATTCAACAACAGATTCCACACAATATTAGCGCCTGGGTAAGGAGATCCCATTAAAGCTTGTGATGCATAAGGTTTACCATAACTAGTTTGAGGTATTGGAACGTAGGTTTGATAATTTGCTGGATAATTTCGAGTAAAAGCTTGACCTCCTTGCAAGGATAGTTTCTCTTGATAAAATTGTTGCCCTTGGATGGGCTGCAATCCTTGAACAAGGTACTATCCTTGAAGAGGTTGTGGTCTTTGAATAGAGTACTGCCCTTGGGGAGGATGTTGTCCTTGAACAGGATATCTCCCTTGGGGAGGTTGTGGTCCTTGAACAGGATATTTCCCTTGAAGAGATTGTCCTTGAGGATTATACTGCCCCCAGGCAGTAGATTTCTACCTTGAGAAATAATTTGAGGAATATTTCCTGGCATCATATAGACTTGTTCCATTTCCAAATTTTTGGTAGTAGATTCATAAATACCAGTTGATTGTGTAAAATATTTGAAAGAGGGAGATGCTCCTGAGAAATTACGAGAGAGCAACTGGTATCCAGTAGGAACTGATGGACCACCATACAAAAGTGTTTTCAATGATGAAGAAAACATGGATGACTCACCTAGCATGCTTGATGAAGAAATGTAACTACCTTTGGGTATATGTTAAAATGGAATGTGGCGTGGTGAATAATTGAGACCAACATTATGTAGAAAATCAGTGATATGTTGATACCAAGGATTCGGTTTAAGATGACTATAAGGGTAAATCGGTTCACTATACCTTAGATCTAAATATTCTTGATGCGAAGGAATTGTGATCTCTTATTCCATGTCAGTAATATCTTTGATACTAATCAAGCTAGGAGGAATATTCTTAGTAATGTGAAGCTTCAATTGAGGTGAATGGGGACAACCGGGAGTTTGGGCTATGAACTCCGAAGTTGACTCAGACGAAGTAGATTCAGATTTAGGTTCACATATTTTGAGTTCAATGAGTTGAGTATCTGATAACTCACCCATAGTGGACTCAGCTGTGATTACTTCAGAAATATCTAGTTGTTATTGATTTTTTCCTACTATCTGAAGTTGATTGAATTCGTAATCAGGACGTATTATTACAGATATTTCCCCTTGTTCAGTAGACCTGGTTCCTGATTGTTGATGTCTTTAAGATTTAAGATTTTCCAATTAACTCGGTGTATACTTAGGGGGTTCCCCTGCATTCTATGAGAGTGTCTTTATAATTCACCCACGATTGATGTTTTAACACATGTAATAAAAAAATATTTCAACAAAATAAACCTAATGTCACTAAGAAAACAAATGATTTAATCATATGCATACAAATATAAGAGACAAACCACACACAAACAGTATGTTTCCACAGTAAAAACACTAGTTGGTGATGAAATCCAATGTCGTAGAAGTCAATGTGGAAAACATGGTGGTTGGAATAGTTACCCCGTCAACTTGATTAATGAAATAGTCTGGTGCAAGTCGCTCCACTATGCCATCTCGAAGTGAAGAGTGCCCTCTGGAAAGTCCAAGTGAGTCTAGCTGACATCTGTTCCAAGTACAGTGGGACCTTCCCTCCACCGTCACCTTAAGAAAAATCCTAAATATTATGGCCACTAAGGTCACCAATGAAGACGAATACACCTTGGGAAACATTCTATGATCTGATATACATGCAAGGGAAGAATATCAAGATAAATCCCTTTCAAAGCTCCTTGACATGGTAAATCCTAGGTTTGCTAACAAGTGACCCCAAACTCCTCGACAATGGTTAATTCGAGGTTTACCGTTGTATTACGTGCAAATCTTCTATCTTCGCCAATGAGATAGGTATGATTTCCTCACAAGGTCCGACATAATCTCATGCTTCACTCTTTTAAGAAGAGCTTCCGAGACTACAAATGCAACAATTGGATTTCCCTACCACAAGATTCAGCTTGTTTGTTTTGACTACTTTGGAAGGTTTATTACAACCTATTCCAAAACACTAGCCTAAGCTATATTGGTGGAATAAGCCCTAGAAAATGTAAAAATGTCTAGATTGATTTTATTAGGCGTTGTATTGATTTGGATAGTTATTTAACAAAAATGCTATGGAGTTGAAACTTTGATGATTTTGTGACCTAACGCAAAATACTCTAAATGATGTTAGGAGAATGTTAAGATATTTTTTGAATTTAAAACAAAAAATTACTCATTTATAAACAACATATTTTTTGAAAAGAAGACAATTTCATCAAGAACTAAATTTTAAATATCATCAATTTCTCTTTTCGAATGAAATTATATTGAAAACCAAGTCAAAAACTACAATTTCGATAAACAATCAATTCCAAAAGAAAACAATTCCTAAAAAACCCGAAAAAATATAAATTTCAAAATCAAAACAAAATTCTAATTCTGAATCCTAATTAGGCTACTTATGAATGTTTTTTAGATGAGTTCTCTTATTTTTTATCAGACTAAGAATGTTTCTACTTATCCTAGTAGAAATGAAATCATCCAAGAGTGTTTGGTGTTGAATGAGGCTCCAGTGATCTAGAAGCATTTCTGGATTTGCAAATGAATAAATAACATATATTCCTAAAAGTAAGGTTGGCTAAACTCTTGATGGTTCAAGAAGAAAAAATCATAAAATCAGTGAGATGAGGAAAATGAAGGTATCTTCCATGTAGAGCAATAGTGAACTAGGGAAAACCCTAACTTGTAAAGTAAAAACATGATGATAAATCACAGAAGACTCAAAATTGTTGAAAAGGAGTTCTCACATAGGATCTAAAAAATAGAATGAATTAGGGAAAACTTGAAGAATTTGGTTATCTGGCTCAGAAAGAGAGATTTTTTTTTTTCAAAATTTTCCAGGGGGTGTGCAGCCTATTATTTGACAACAATGCACATGCGCACTGGATTGAACTAACAAGTCATGTAGGTTGCCACTCTGTCTTCGAAAGAAAACTGTGCGGGTAAAGGAAAAGTTGGAAAAAATAAAATATAAGCTTTCTTTCTCATAGATTCTAAAAATTTATCTACCCAACCACACTCAGAGAAGTCAAAATTAGAAAACTAAAGTTTCAAACTAAACAACAACAGAGAAAACTAAGCTCTAGTCCCCAGCAGACTCGCCAATTTTTTACCAGGATTAATCCTCCTTGTGGACAAGAGCGATCTCCCTAGTACTCGAATGAGTAACTAGAAACAACCATCCATTTGAATACCTCTTTCTCTAGATTATTTGTAGTTTAAGATCATTATAATAGAAAATTAGAAAGGACACACTCCTTCCTTTAAATCCAAGCGCCTGATGTAGACCTTTTTCCTGACGCTCTGAAGTAGTTCTCCAATGATGAGTAGAATATGCAATCAAAAACAAGAAAAATAATCAAAGTATCTGAAATATATAATAATTAAAAGGTACTGATCCAACTTAGTGATCAAGGAGTCTAAGTAGTGACATCATTCCCATGAATTAAGAAACGAGACAATGAGAAAAAGATATCCATATGTATTATCATAAATTAGAAAGAGAAATCTTACAACCGAATGCCTTGATGCTGTATAGATTTCTCCTAGTGTCCGAGAAATTGTTCTCCTTGAGTCCGATAAGCCTTCCTCTCTAGACTAACCAACATAAAGTCATGGACACAAAGGTGTGATCTTAAATGTATCAACAAAAAATCACTAATATAGAAAATATGCACTCTATGAACTCTCTTCGGCTTAGAAACTATGCAGATCAGTTTCTATCATTCACAATCTACTCCAGTATCTACCGTTGAATCTGAAACTTAAGCTCAATATATAGGAATATTGAGGTGGTTTGAGTTCCATAAAGATATGGATGGATTCCTCCCATGAAGGGCTTTGAGTTCCTTGGACCAAGGGATAAGCTCCATGAGTAGAGGGATAAAGCTCAAACTAGCGTGACTATAGAGGTTTGCAGTTGGGAGAATATTCAACCAGCTAGGCTTCTAGAAGTTAATTTTTCCTTTTACTTGCTTTTCATGGGGGTGCACAGGTTTTAGTGGAAAACACAACGGGAATCACCACGGCTAATGGAAGGATCATCAGCGCATGTGCAAGGAAAGGCTAGTAAAAGCACATAGGAAAAATTTTAGGGGTTTTACAAAGCTTTTCTCCAATTTCCAAGACTTCATTCAGGAACATGAGTGTTTTTTACCTCTGAGGGAACATGATATGCTTGGTGATAGACCCATATGAACAATAAAATGTGACGGTGACAAAAAGACATGTAACAATTTTGCATTCAACCATTCTTATAATTTTTTAGTATATGATTCTTAGGTTTTGTTTAAATTTTTGTCAATTTATTTAAAACTAATCTAGTAAAATTGGAAATTACAAAACATGATACACTTTTTTCATTTGAATGAATCTTATAATTTGCTACATATATCTCTAAAACAATCTTAACTTAAAATTACATTATAAAATATGCTAGATAAATACATTTTGCACTCATGTATAGATAAATATGCTAGATAAATATGTTATGTACATATAAATTACTTGCCACACAGTGCATGCAAAAATAATATCAGTAGAATCAAATTCTCAATAAACTTGTATATAAAATTTTAATCCTTGAACTAAAACCCAATTGGGCCATGATCTCTATTTAAAGGGCATGGAGGGTCATGGCTGATCATTGATTTCCATAACTCTTTTATGTAAATTATTTTCTTTTGCATTAATAAAATTCCCTCAAGTGGTTGCATTAGTTGGAGTTGCGGACTATTTCCCTCTCAAAGGGTTTTAACCACGTAAAAATATTGGCATTAGTATCGAGGATAATATAATCCATTCAACCACTCTATGTTTAGAAAATATCATGATTGTCTTATCACTTGATGCCTTGAACACATCATGACCATTGGATTACAATGCAACTAATACATACTAAATATGCACTAAGAAACACACTTTTAGCTAATATACACAGTAAAAGAAGTTGAAATTAACTAACTCCTAAGTGCTTAAATATCCTAACAAATCATAATAATGGGAACTATATATGTTCAATGCAAAATTATTATTTTTATTTATATATTTTCATCTATAGGTGATAGAATTTATTGTCTGGCAATTATGGTTCCAGTTAAATAAGTACAAAAAGGGGGTGTATTCCTAATTTTATAAAACTATAATTTGTATCAAGGAGAAAATGAACGATCATATCACTATGTCTAGAACATCTCATGACTGTTGAATTACAATGCCTCAAATCCATGCTAAAGATGCACACTTTCACATATTAGACACATTAGGCCAAGTTGAACTTAACTAACTCTAAGAATATAAATATATTTACATCCCTTCTTAAAAATAACTTGGAAAGGATTGAAGTATTTAATAAGATGACACCATATCTTAACATCCCTTCTTAAAAGTAACTTGGAAAGGGTTGAAGGATTTAATAAGGTGAAACAATAAGAGAAGGAAGGAAGGATTAAATCTTATCCGCCCTTAATGGAAACATCTTTAAGTCCTAACGTAGGTTTAAGTTTATAAAATTTCGTTTTTTTAAGATACACTATGAAAATATATGTAACTTTTTCATTTGTAGCGAAAAAGTGCACTTCAATAACTAGATCATGAATGAGTTATGTACACATAAATTACTTGACACACAGTGCATGCAAACATAATATCAATAGAATCAGATTCTCAATAAACTTGTACATAAAATTTTAATCCATGAATTAACACCCAATTGGTCCATGAACTCTATTTAAAGGAAATGGAGGTTCATGGATGATGATTGATTTCCATAACTCTTTTATGTAAAATATTTTCTTTTGCATTAATAAAATTCCCTCAAGTGGTTACATTATTTGGAGCTCTGGACTATTTCCCTCTCAGAGGGTTTTAACCACATAAAAAAATTGGCATTAGTATCAAGGAGAATATAATCCATTCAACCAATCTATGTTTATAAAATATCATGATTTTCATATCACTCTTTGCCTTCAACATATCATGATCATTGGATTACAATGCAACTAATACATACTAAAGACACACTAAGAAACACACGCTTATCTAATATACACATTACACAAAGTTGAAATTAACTAACTCCTAAGTGTTTAAATATCCCAACAACTCATAATCATGGGAACTATATATGTTTGATACAAACACACTTTTTTTCTTTATAGATTTCCATCTATAGGTGATATAATTTATTCTTTTGGAATTATGGTTCTAGTTAAATAAGCACAAAAAAGGGTGTATGGCTAATTTTATGAAACTATAGTTTGTATAAAGGAGAAAATAAACCATCACACAAATACGTCTAGAACATATCATGACTTTTGAATTACAATCCCTCAAATCCATGCTAAAGAAACACACTTTTACATATTAGACACATTAGGCCAAGTTGAACTTAACTAACTCCTAAGAATATAAATATCTTAACATCCCTCATTAAAAATAACTTGGAAAGGATTGAAGGATTTAATAAGGTGACCCAATATCTAAACATCCCTTCTTAAAAATAACTTGGAAAGGATTGAAGGATTTAATCAGGTGACATAATAGGAGAAGGAAGGAGGAATTAAAGCTTATCTGCCCTTAATGACAACTTCTTTAAGTCCTAACCTAAATTTAAGTTTATAAAAATTCACTTTTTTAAGATACACTATGAAAATATATGCAACTTTGTCATATGCAGGGAAAATGTGTACTTCAATAACTAGATCATGAATGAGTTTTTTGATGAAGTGCATTTGTAGCTCAATGTGTTTTTTGTGTTAATGATATAGTGGATCTTTGACAAGCTTGATACAACTTTGATTGTCACACTAGATGGTGGTCAGATGATGTTGCTAAGACCCAAGTTATGAAAGGATTTTTCAAAGCCACAATACTTCTTGTCTTTCATTAATCATTGCTAAATACTCATATTGTGTTGAAGAAAGAGTAATATCCTACCAGATTTTACAAGCCCAAGTGACAGGTTCAGAAACAAGACTGAAAACATAATCTACAATAGACTTCTGGTAATAAGGTGATCAGTCAAAAATAAATCAGTGAAACCAACCAAAAAAGAAGTCCCCCTCTGAACTATAATGTATCCAAAACTCAATAATACCTTGAATACATCAAATTATCTTTCTTTGTTTTTATTTCTAATGAATTTCATGTGGTGTTTGCGTATATTGAGCAATAATATCAACAATAAAGAAAATATTAGTATGTGTATAAGTTATATATAAGTCAAATATAAAAAGCTACCTATTAGAGAATAGAATTATATTTTTACAAAAATATATAAAAAAAACACATGCAATTTTAGTTTTTCCTTTTTATATGAGATATATTATTTTGAAAACCCCCACAAATAACTTTACCAAACTAGATTTTGACCATATCTAAGAGTGCATCTCGAGTTTAACAAAAGTATTTTAATTAACTCAAAAAAAAATTACATAGACCTATCATGCCCATGATAAGAACAAAATTTCAAAAATAAATCATAATGAGCTTCGTTTATATATGTTGTTGTTGAGTATGATTTTCCTTTTATTTAATTATCTTGTATTTGTAAATTTCTTATAAAAATTTTACTAAGAAAATATTTAATTTTCTATTTTTAAAACATTATAATATATTATTATTTACTTTTCTTTTATTACTCTGTATTAAGACAACTAACTAGTAATCGATTTGTTTGTTCACTATTATTATTTTAGCATTGATCAATAGAATTAATAATGTTTATCTTTGAAAAATAAATATTTATTTTTCAATATTATTAAAAAAAATATTTTTAAAACATTTGATTGGAACATAACTCTAATATTAGTGTTAGATCTAAGATTTTTGTGATCCATAATGTAGATAAAATGTCTTTCGGATTAATCGCTTTAGTAGGATTTGGTGGACGAATGTTTATCTTTGAAAAATAAACATTTATTTTTCAATATTATTAAAAAAAATATTTTTAAAACATTTGATTGGAACATAAATCTAACATTAGTGTTATATCTAAGAGTTTTGTGATCCATAATGTAGATGAAATGTATTTCCGATTAATCACATTATTAGGATTTGGTTGACGAATGTTTATCTTTGAAAAATAAATATTTATTTTTCAATATTATCAAAAAAAATATTTTTAAAATATTTGATTGGAACATAACTCTAACATTAGTCTTAGATATAAGACTTTTGTGATCCATAATGTAAATGAAATTTCTTTTGGGTTAATCATATTATTAGGATTTGGTGGACGATTCTAACCAGCTTGGTTCATCCTCAGGACAAGGTGGAGAAACTAATTGATCTTGACGAATAAATAGTGGAGACACATCATTGCCTAGAACAGTTGTTAAGAACTAGCCGTTAAGACTATCTGTTAGTTATTAAAAACTAGCCATTAGAAAGTTAGTTAAGAATTAAAATTAAATAATAAATTAATTAATTAAATTAAAAATTTTATTAAAAATGGGTTAAGAAATTTTTATATAAAATTTTTATTTAAGTAAATTAAATATAATAGGAAATAGGGAGGGTAACCAATTTTATTTTATCAATAAATAAATAAATTATATATATATAAACAAAATTACCTCGCAAGAAACTCCCTTAATTTTCTATGTTGGAAGTGATCTACTTTAGCAAACACTTTGGAGTCTTCAATACAAACATGCTGACACAATCCTAATGATGATGTGATTACTCATTGTACCATTTTTACAATATAATTCCATGTGGATAACTCGGTATCTCACATATCTTATTCCATACTATTACAATATTCAAACATGTTTTTAAGATATTTTTGTAGTGATTTTTTATTCTTAATAGCATATTTACTGTGTTTGGCCATTATTTAAGTGTTTGTAAGAAAACTGATAAAAATAAGATATGCATAAATATACTTACTAGGAGTTACTTCCCACCATTATTTATGTTTTCCTTAACACTTATTAGGAGTAAAAATATATATATGCAAACTTATTACTATTTACTATTGGTCAATTAAAAATCCATGCAAATCCTTGTGTATGACCAAACAATTAATTTATCCACTTCATATCTCAATTTATTAGTTCCTACCAAAAAAATACTCCAGGACTTGATTTTCATATGGAACACTATTAATTTAGCATTGACTGCTATAAATTATAATTTTCATGCAAATTTTCCTAGAGTATAATTTCTAACTTGAATGAGAGCGACTAAGTTGTGTTACACAAGTTATTTTTAAATAAAAATATTTAAAACACTTCAAAAATAGATTTCATAGGCATGATAGCCCATCATGCCTCTCATAGTAAACAAAGCTTATACCTTTAAATCTCATAGCCTAAGTGTTAGAAAAAATTATCATTTTAAGGGCCTTTTTCATGGTCGATTTTAATTGAAATCTTTGAAATCTTGTGGTTATGCTTAAAAAGTCAAATTTTATGTTGTTTAATTTATAGGATTTGACTCGTGAAATTTAAAGATATTAAATCCATTTATACACCATAAATAAAAAAATCATTATCATTCTTGAAATTGTATGACCAAATTCAAATTAAAAAACCATTTCATTTATAAATTAAAATACGTATTTTTAAACTAATTAATTTCAAAAATAATTTTCATAAACCCATCATGTCTATACAATAGCTACGACTATGTTAAAACTTACATTTTAAACCAAATAACCTCAAAATAATATTTTTGTCAACCCATCCTGATGCCCACATCCATGCTCATGTCTATACGATGGCCATGACTCTGTTAAAACTTACATTTTAAACCAAATAACCTCAAAATAATATTTTTGTAAACCCATCCTGATGCCCACATCCAAGCCCATAAATGGTCTTTACGGGCCCACACAAAGCCAGGTTTAGTGGTATCCACCTAAATATTGCCAACATTGTGACCTAAATGATTGATCGATTTGTATTTATAATAGATGATAAGGGATCTTTCTCTCATTATCGATTTCAAAAATCATTTCTGCCGAACCCTGTTGGACTCGCGCAAATTATACCTGAAATATTCACCGAGTTTGGAAATATGGCCGGATCTTCTTCATCATCAAGCCATGCCTCTAATTTTATAGATGAAATGTTGGTTTCTTTCAATTCATTAGAGGATGGACCTACGGAAGTTGTGAGAATAATAGGAGATCCACCAACCCCTAGAAAAGCAGCAGAAGGATCTTCTTTAACGAGACAAGTTAATATTACCTATAACAGGAAGCAAAAGAGAAAGGCAATAAATAAAAATAAAGGAGTAGAGACAATATTTATAGAATGTGGTTGTTGTTATTGGCCAAATTTGTTTGAAAATATGCTACAATGTCGAAATGGACATTGGTTTTGTTTTAAATGTATAAAGAAGCAAGTTGATCAAATCATTTATGGAGGTCTGAAAGCGGATGACTATTTATCCTGCATCGCTAATTATGATTGCAAAGAATCAATTTCTTTGTCAGATATCAAGAGAGCTCTTCCAAATTATTTTATTGAAATATATGAACATTGCATGGCCAAATAGGCTATGGTTGAGGCCAAAATTGAAGGTCTTGTTTATTGCCCATTCTGTAACATTCCCTATGAAATAGATGAGTGAGCACAAGTTTTTGATTATCCAAACCATAAATTTTTAATCACTTCATGTATTCAATGCAAGAAACTGAGTCACTCACCATTACGTTGTGAAGAGGTTGGCAAAAATTCTGAGACTGCTCTTCGTCTAGCAGTAGAAGAGAGGATGAAAAAAGCTGTGATAAGAGAATGTAAAATTTGCCATGCCGAATTAGTAAAGATTTCTGGATGCAATAAAGTGAGATGTAAGTGTGGAAACATAATGTGTTACATTTTCACATAGGCAGTTTCATGTTTGGAACTTCATTTTTGCAATTGTGTTAGATACACTAGACCACCAGGGAAACCTTGTGAAGTATGCAACAGGTGCAGCTATATAGAGAATGAGATGGAAGATAATGAGGCTCTGGACGCTAGGGAGGAAGCATTGAAGGAATTGGCAGACAAGAAACCTGAGTTACTTGATGTGAAAATCGGGCCTCTCCTCAAAAGGCTAAGATCGCAACATCCCGCACAGCAGCAGTGGGAACATATACAACATTTGTCTGCACACGGTGGTGATCGACCTATAAATATGGTTAAACATCTGCCGCAATTCTTGAGATTTGGTGAGCAGCTCCGAAACATAGCTCTACCTCCAACGTTAAATCCGGAAGAATTTTTCACATTTCCTAATCAGATGTCAATAATAGCTTTACCTACAATTTTATGTCCAGCGTTACCTTCGCTAGAATTCTTAAGATATGGATATCAAGTTGCACCTTCACCACACTTCTTTATATCTGATAATGGTGATTAGCTTCAAAACATTGCTATGCAGCAACCATTACCTAAGACGCAATCCTTCAGACTCGATGATCACCTTGAAAACATGGCCATCTGATGAAAAGAGATCTTGGGGTATTGCCAAAATCCCTTTTCATATAAAAATCTCGAACCTGGGCCTGTGGGTTATGGCCCATTAAACCTTGTCGGAAGCGTTTTAAACTTTTAAACCTTTTTATTAGAGCCGTGGATCTCTATTATCGGACAACATAACCATTTCAATTATTACAATATAGGCGCTAAGGTTTAAAACTCCACACCACACATAATACAATCACATTATATGCATTCCACATACTCCGATTCGATATAATCGGAAGTCGAAGATCGCTGATCCTCCGGCCTGTTCCAATCGGCGATACCACTTGCGACAGTTCCGATTCAATCGGAAATCGGCGTTGTATCCAATCGGAAGTCGGATTTGTCATATGTTACGATATTTGACCATCTCCGCCTGATGCGATTACATCTATTTCATTGATCACAAAGATCCAACGGATCCTGTGCATCAACCTCTTATCCACCTTTCACATTGCAAATCGATTGCTCCAGGATCTTCAATATACAATTCTTGGCATAAACTCAATTTGCATCTGCCAATGCAATACCGATCTACGATCGCTATCACAGTGTTATGATATTTCTCAGGTTCGATCTAACTTCAAACAAGAGCTTATAACATTTCATGCCCGCGATCTATTGCAAAATGAACATCTTTTGGTCCGATCCGGCATCTCGATGCTCAAGAACCTTCGACTGTGTTTATTTAACAGAGCCAATCTGCATTTCACGATTATAATCGACCTCTATATATATAATAGTTAAACGTTATTTAGATCGCCATAGATCCTGAAGTGATCGATGGTCGATCAACAAGTTCAAAATACATATTTTAAATTCTTCCAAAAACACACACGCAGGCGTATACAAATAACATTGAACATGATTCTATATATTTACAAAATAGTTACACCCTAAGGCATTCCAGCCTTAGAACAAGATCGTTGTCGATTACATTCTGTTCACTCACAACGCCTATCTATTTCTCTAGAGATATATCACGCTTCCTCTTACGCTCTCCATCTTTGTCTTATTATATACATATAAGAATGTTAGATCGGAAGGATCGATAAGATCCAATCCTTATTTTCCTCCAACGAAAGCTCCATATTGCATGCATAGTAGATAACATATCCATCAAATCCTCTTTAAATCTGTTTTAAGCAGATTTTCCTCCCTTCGCTCAGCTTCACTGTCCACGTCCTCCTCGCTCCACTTCGGATTCTTTTTTAATTAAAGAGGGGGTTAGATGCTCCTGCATCACCATCCCTCTGCCTCTACCTCCCCCTGTCGACTTCAGAAGAACTGAATAAGGAGGCGGGAATATAGATTTGGAAAATAAAGAGTTGAAGGGATGGCGGAGAATGAGGATCAGGGAATATGCCACAGATAGAAAGAAGGGAAATAGGGATGAAGGGAAAAATGCAGAGGGTAAGAGAAATGAAAAGTGGAAAGCGAAAAGGAGAAAGTGAAAAGGGAAAAGAATACAAACAATGTAAGGCGAAAAGGAAAGGGCAACGAAGAGAGAAAAGGGAAGATCTGCAAAGAGCGCAAAGAATGCCAACTGCAAACTACGAAATGGAATGAGTCAAGAAACGTGAAATGGAAAGAGCCGCGAAGTGTGAAATGTAAAGAGCCAAGAAGTGCGAAGTTGAAAGAGACGGGAAGTGTGAAAAGGCAAGAGTTGTGAAGAGCGATAAGCGAAAGAGGCAAAGAGTGTGAACTATGAAATGGGCAAGGCCACAAAGTGTGATAAGCGAAAAAGGTGAATAGAGAAAACTGCGATATGTGATATCACAATATTACAGTTGTGAAAGATAGCGGCAGGTTTTAAAGGATAATGGTAAATAGAGAAAAGTGTGATAAGAGACTTGTGACATGGAGTGCGATTACCAATTCACAATCGGTTGGAAGTGGCGAGAAGACTTATAAGTAAAGGGGAAAAGGTGGGATGAGTGAGTTGTGATGTGGTGGAAGGAGAGAAGATAGAAACGGCAATGAAGTGCTATCGCACAATCGCTAATGATGTTTGGAGGCGATGCACGACGAGAAACAAGAGGGAATAAATAAACGGGTATATCACTGAGGGATAAATGATAAAAGCAGACCTGCCCTGACACAGTCATGAAAAGGGAGAGATTTGGGTAGGGAAATATAATATGAGGAGAATAAATCATGGCATAGGAGAAAAGGAAGTGGCTCCTTGAAGAAAAAGTTGACCTACTGGTCTCTTACAGGCATTATATGATCAAACGTCTGATTTCTTGTTGTTTTTTCTGAGAATGTGGAAGAAGGAGATGCCTTCTGTTTCCTTGCACAGGGTGCAACATCTATCAATAAGCCTGTTGAGAGCTATATTGGGGGTCTGCATATAATTCTTCATCATGCTTAAGATGATTGAAGGGTCACCAAAAATCATGAATTTTTCCATTTTGAGTGTCTTAATAATCTCGAGACCTTTCAACAGGGCATAGGCTTCGGCTCTGTTATTAGATAGACCCCTTGGCTTCTGAGATAATTTTGAATGCGAAGAGTATTAGGGTTGTTCAAGAGATGGGGTTGCCCCATAATTGAATCTTCCCAAATATTTACACTGCATCCTCATTAAGGGACTTTAGAAATATTATTGACGATGAAAGTAGTAATTTTTTTACAGAGAGCCCATATTTTGGTGCAAGTTATGTGAGGAATAGTATGATCTAAGAGCTTTTGTCTTGACATGGAGAGGTATTTTGACTCCCACACTTGATTCCACCAAGTTTTTTTTCCTATTATAAGGCGCCATACAATTCCCCCCCCCCTAAAGGTAATGTTCAACATCGTAGGAATGTGAATTGCCAATCCTCCATTTGCATGATTTTGCGTTACCTGTCTCCATTTGACCAAATTGAATTTATTCTTCTCATTTTTCCCTCCTTGCCATAAGGAGTGCCTTATGGTAGCTTCTATTTTGTGTTGTACTCTTATGGGGGCCTGAATAAGGGAAAAGTGGTACAAAGGTAAGGAGGATAGAGCATATTTTAGGAGGATGATGTGCCCAGCCATGTTGAGCCAGAAGCATCCCCATTGTTGAATTTTATTTTTTATTTTTTTGATGGTGAGATTCCAGATATCAGTCTTCGACTATCCAGCACTGACAGGCATGCCAAGATAGTTGAAATGGGTCCAATTTTATTGGTAGGAGACCCCAAAAATTTGAGCTATGTTGTGGATAACGTTGATAGTTTTGTTCCACCCATAAATGCAGCTTTTATGATAGTTTAACTGTCCTCCAGAGTAATGTATGAATTTTTCTAAAATAATTTTGAACCTATGGGAAATAATATTGGAGGCCCCACCCATCAAGAAGGTATCATCACCAAACTGGGAGTGATTCATATTCTTGACTCCATTGGTAAATTTGATGCCAGCGATAAGCCTTGCTCTGCATTTGTGGTTGAAAGCCCTTGTGAAAGATTCTGCCATAAGAATGAGGAGGAAGGGAGAGAGGGGAAAATATTTCCTAAGGCCTCCAGAAGATTGGAATAAATTTCTAGGTCTTCCATTGATTAAGGGGGGTATCCAAGGACTGGATATGAAACTTTGGATAAGAGGTATAAATTTTGCTTCAAATCCCATTTTCTGAAGGACAAAGAGAAGGAAAAAGTGTCTTACACTGTCAAATGCGTTGGCTAGGTCATGTTTCAGGATAAATCCCTTATCAGATCTCATCATGCTAGAGGTTATGGCTTCTTGGACCAAAAGGATGGAGTCATTTATTTGTCTTCGGAAGATGAATCCTCCTTGATTTTTAGAGATGAGATTCGGGAGGTGGGTTTTGAGGCGGGTAGCCAGGATTTTGGTTATGATTTTATATGAGGAATTGCAGAGGGAGAAAGGCCTGAATCTAGAAAAGGAGGAGGGCAGTTTTCTTTGGGGATGAGGGCAATGAAAGTTGAGTTAGTGAATCCCCCGACCTTTTTTCTTTCATCCCAAAGAATCATTTTGGTGAGGTATTTTTTGATGACATCCCAAAAGGTACGGTAGAAAATTATGGAGAAACCAATTAGGCCTGAAGATTTGTCAGGATGGACATTCCAAATTGTGTTAAGAATTCCATCCTCCTCAATTTCCTTAGTGAGAGAAGTGTTGATTTCCTCCATAATCATCTTGGGGGTATAAATAAAAAAATAACTGTAATCCTCCAGCACTGCATTTTTGCTTAAAATATTTTTGTAGTGGCAATATGTTGTTGTTTTAATAGCCTCCTTATCTTTGTGCTTATGTCCTTCATCATCTATGATGTTATTCCTTGACGTTATAACTGTGGCCTGTCTATGGAAAAAAGAGGTGTTTTTTCCCCGATCTGCAACCAGAGATTTCTTGATTTAAGCCTCCATTTTTCCTCTTCATTCCTGCTAGCTTTATACTAATTCAAGTATAGCTCTTTTTCATGATCCTGGTTTTCCTTTTTTACTCTATGAATTTCGATGTCAATTTGAACGATTTCAAGCTTTCTCTTAATGTCATTTTTTACTATGTCAGATTCACTATAATGGAGTTTGACCCACTCTTTGATCTAGGTGGATATTGGTGGGCACCCACCTATTACACTTGGGGCCCCACCATTGTCTCTTTCAGTTTTTTCACAACTTAATATTTTTAGCAGTTTTTCAGGTCCTGAACTTCTGGAGCTGTTTTGAAGCCCCAAATGGAGATAGTATGCTGATGTTACATCCCTGGGAAGTTGAAACACCATTTTACCCAAACGGGGCCCATAGTTTTGATGCTTCATCTCCTAGGGTTAGGTTTTTGGAAGTTTAGAGTTCTCCATTGTTTCTCCATAATAAATAAGCGCTCTAGCCTAATTGTAACACAGTTCATAGGTCTGTAGCTGCCACATCTCTTCTCAGAGATTCGCTACCAGCACCCTAGCTATTTTATTTCCATCATGTTTGTAAGCATATTTATGTAATTTGATATTAATGAAATGAAGCCTTATTTCTGCTATATTTCTATGTTTATGGTTATTTATATATTCTATTGTGTTCCTACATAAATCTAGATCAGTGGTATCAGAGCGGTATGATTTTTCTCGATCCTTCTTTGCATGTCCCCAACGAGGTCAGGGTATAAGGAGTTAGGGCTCAATCTGGTGGAACCTTTGCAAGATCAACCTCGCAAACCCTGAAGAACGCCCATGGGGGACGAAAAGAAAGATGAGGGAGCAGGATATCCTATCAAAATATTGCTCGAGGAGGCCCTCAAAAAAAAAATTAATGCGATGATGGATAAATTTTCCCAGATCCTTCAACGACTGCCCACCGACGATGCATTTGCATCCATCATCCATTCTAGAGGTGGGACTCCCTTTAAGGTAAAAGTGAACTTTGACATTCCCATATTTGAGGGTCAAATAGTTGCAGATGTCATAGATAGATGGTTTAATCTATTAGAAGGATATTTCTCGGTTCATGAATTTTCCGACTGGGAGAAGATTATTTTTGCACTTCTCAAAGATAACTCCCATGTCAAGGACTGGTGGGAAACCTACTATGAGAAAAATGATGAGAGAGAACCCTCTTTTTTCTCAGTCGTACCCACTTGGAATTCTTTCTTAGATGCCATCAAGGAACAATACTATCATGTGGGGAGCTATGAGGACAAGTGCATACAATGGACCATGCTGCGGCAGCAAAGGGATCAAGATGTGCATGAGCTAACGAATCTATTCCATACTCTGCGCACAAAGTTGGGTATCAAATATTCAGAGAAACATTTGGTGATAAAGTATCGTGGTTGTCTACACATATACATTCAAGAGTAAATGGAGTTCCTCGACATCTCCTCGCTTGGTACGATATACCAGTATGCTGCCAATATTGAGTAGAAATTCAAACAGAAGAAGCGAGACTTTGGATCTGTGAATCAAAAGAAAGGGAAAGGTTTCCCCAAACCAAAGAACAAAGGAAAAAGCCAAGGCATGGTAGCCCACGACAACCTGCCAAAGATACAAGCAAAGAAAAACACCGTGAAGCCAAAGAAGGACACGGGAAAGTGGCATGAGTTCCACAAGAGCTCCACTCACAACACAGGTGAGTTTCAGGCCAAGCAGTCGCTGGTGGCCGATATGAGGGCTTATGAATCAGATGCATCCTCCGAATCTAAATTAGAACCTGACAAGGTGAATGACAAAGGGAAGAAAATTATTGATGCATAGCCCAATGCCAGTTTTGCCACTATGAAGATCTAGAAGGAGGAACCAGAAGATCTAGAGGAGGCAGAGCATCTCTTCCACTCCCAAATGTGGGTAAAGGGTTCCCTGCTATGGTTCATTGTTGAAAATTGGAGCCAAAAGAACCTCATTTTAGCAGATGTCGTGAAGCGGTTCGGCTTACTGACCACAATGCACCCACAACCATACACCATCGAGTGGCTTCACCAAGGACAAGATCTCCGCGTCAGCCAGCAGTGTCACCTTCCCTATAGCATCAAGCCCTTCACGGATGAGGTATTGTGTGACATTTCTCGTATTGATTATTTTGATGTATTATTAGGCCAACCATACTTGTGGAAGCGACATTCTGTGTATGAGTCTCAGCCTTGCATTATTATTGTTACTTTGGGAAATAAATTGTACAGGATACGAGAGCTACCATCGCCTCCCAATATCTCTTTGGTTACTGTAAAATAATGCAGTAAGCTCATTTCCCAAACCAAGAAATTTGTTTTCCTGATGATCCACCACTAGGGCAAGAAGTATACTGTGGCCACGACCTCCAAACATGGCTCCTCTGCATGACAACAACAAATGGACAAGGTTGTGGAGGATTATAGGGACATCTTCACCTCAACCACAGGGGTGCCTCTACACTGTCAGGTCAAGCACCCCATTGACCTCACCCCAGGTGTGCCACTACCCAATGGACCGATCTATAGGCATTTTTTTATGAAGAATGATGAAATCAAGAGGTAGATTCAGGAGCTGCTGCAGAAAGGTCACATATAGCCTAGTTCATCACCCTGTGGGAGCCCGATCGTGTTGGTACAGAAGAGAGATGGGACTTCGAGACTTTGTATTGATTATCGAGTGCTGAACAAGATCACTATCTAGAATAGATACCTGATCTCACGGATTGATGACCTTCTGGACCAACTCAAAGGGGAAAAATATTTCAGCAAGATTGACTTGAAGTCTGGGTATCACCAGGTACCAATCAAACCCTTTGATGTGTAGAAAAATTCCTTCAAACCTAAGGAGGGCCTTTTCGAATGGCTCGCCATGCCTTTCGGATTGAAAAATGCTCCTGCAACCTTCATGAGGTTGATGGATGACATCTTGCATCCATTCACAAACTCATTTGTAGTGGTATATGTTTGGTCAATTTAGTGTGTCCTAAATTGCTGCATTTAATTTGTCAATCCGGGAATCGTAAGCTGATGAAGTGTGGCGCACTATATGTGCAAGATAACCTATTTCTTAACTTTTTGTCGTTTTTGGTTTTCTAAGGTGAAATGGAAATTCTAAAATGAAAACAAGTATGGTTATGTTTGTTCAAGGAAATGATATCCTCTATAATGATTTACCAACTTGGAACTTAAAAAGGAATTTGAAATTTACAATGACAAAACTTGAAAGGAAATGAAAATGTGCTGCTGAAATGGAAAGGTGCTGCTAATCTAATAAATCAAAACAATGAACTAGGGCGCAGAACTAAAACTATTCTCAGCCTAAACACAAAAGAACTATGCTTAAGGAAATTCAAAATTGCAACAAAGTAAATCTAAATCAGATTACATCAATTTATCTTCTGATCCTTCATCATTAGTCCAGCTATGATTTTCGGAAGTAACCATAAACAACTTGAGTAAATGATATCTAACTTGCAGAAAGTAAACTAATATCAAACCATACATTCATAATTCAATCCCTCACCATCAGTCCAGCTGTGGCTTTCGGAGGTAACTGAAGATGTCATGCACAATTTAATATATCTAAATTTGTAGAAAGGAAACTAATACCAAACTACACATTTCATAATACAATCCCTCACCATCAGTCCAGTTGTGGCTTTCGAAGGCAACTGAAGATGTTATGAGCAGTTTAATATATCTAAATTTGCAGAAAAGAAACTAATACTAAACTACACATTTCATAATACAATCCCTCACCATCAGTCCAGCTGTGGCTTTCGGAGGCAACTGAAGATGTTATGAGCAACTTAATATATCTAAATTTGCAGAAAAGAAACTAATACTAAACTACACATTTCATAATACAATCCCTCACCATCAGTCCAGCTGTGGCTTTCGGAGGCAACTGAAGATGTTATGAGCAGCTTAATATATCTAAATTTGCAGAAAAGAAACTAATACTAAACTACACATTTCACAATACAATCCCTCACCATCAGTCCAGCTGTGGCTTTCGGAGGCAACTGAAGATGCTATGAGCAGCTTAATATATCTAAATTTAACTACTGAAGCAAATAAGCAAAACTGAAATGAACAAAGCAATACTGAAATTAAACAGAAACTATGAAAAGAAAATTAGCAGCAGAAAAATGTTAGTTCCATGTCATTAGTCAAAAAGCTATGAAAATGCCCGGGCTGCCTATCTATAACCTGAAACAAGAACACTGATCAGTGATTAAAAACATAAAACATGAAAGACAGAAATGAAATGGAAATTATGAAAGTTTACAAACAGAAATGAAGCAAATGCAATGTATAAACATGTGAATGGATTATGGCACAATGAGTTTTAAAGAAATGAAATAAGAACTATACACTAATGTACAAAACCTTAGTTGAGCAGGGGCCCTCTACACCAGCCTTGGCAACGATCTTCAAATACGAATTTTGGTTGAAAACAGAGTCTTCTTATATTAAAAAGCAGCCATTACAGAAAGGTGATGTTACGGCACAAGTGCAGCGTAATCACATTACAGAGCAGACTAATAAAAGATAACAGAGACTAACATCGACTAACTCTATATGCGTATGCAAACGCGTTATATATAACAAAAGAAATATAACTGTCTCCTAAATTTCATGCTGGCGGAGAACACGTAGATCATTACGTCCACGGATCTAGGATCATGGCCGTGTTGGAAAGTAAATCTACGAGGAGTGGATGCTTAAATTCGACTAAGGAGCCATGTACAGATGTCGATTTATCCTCCGCAACTTAGAAACGGCCGTATGAACCTTCATGTGACACGAAACAGAGCCCTGTCAACATGAGACTCTATGGTTGACTTCCATGTGGACGCCTTTGACCGCGGCTTCTTTAGATGAGTTTGCTTGAGCCAATAGGACACGAATCATGTCCACATCATTCCTGACTTGCCCATGTGGCTCGTTTTCCTTGTAGACACCTGTAGCATAGAGTTTCACAAAATAGCTGCGGAAAGTTGCAGCAGCTGCGGAAAGTGGAAAAATTCTGCAGCTGAATGAACAAAATCTAAATCAAATAGAAAACACAAAAATATAATTAAAAACCATGTTAGATGCTCTTTTGCACATGATATTGACAACTTGGAAGGTTTAGGTGAGTGAAAAAGGTATAGAAAAGTGTATGGAAAAGATGCAGATTTGAGACTCAACATACCCCCACTGTGAAGGTGTTGCATGTCCTCATGCAACCAAAATTTTGATAATCCTTCCTCAGTTCATATGTCTTGACACTTCAGCCAACACGTCTAATCCTCTCCTCCTCTTCCTTGGTGCTGCCAACATTCTGGGTTTCTTCATTAAGCACCTAAATTTGATATTAACCAGTGCTCTGCTCAACTTTTGGCATTTCCTTTTCAATTTCTTATTCTTCTTCTGCCATATTCCCAAATGTAGCATGGTATTATCATGGATGATTTTGTCCAATTTGCCTTGTTCTTTCAATGTCTCATTTTCATTTTTGATGTGCCTATTTAAAAGCTCTAGCTCAAAAATTTCCTGTTTTAGTGATTGGACTAAATCATCCTGTACTGTATGAGGCTGAATGGACGAAGTACTGGGACCTGTAGCTGCCTTTTCCAAAGATTCTATATATTCATATACTTCCTGCTGCTTGGGGTCTATTTCATGTGTCATTTTATTGGGCTGTCCCCAAAATGCTAGTTGAGAAGGGCTTACATCAACATCTTGCTGAGAATAGGATGGAGTATGTTCAATGTCTGACTGAGAATGAAATGAACCAGGTTCACTAACTGACTGAGATGGACTATGGTCAGTTGGGGACTGTTCAGATGTTTCCTCACCCAAATCAATGAAATGAGGACCCTTTATTTGCGTTTTCCTCAATTTCCCCTTAAGTCTGCTGCTTCTTCTCACACGCTATGGTACACTATCCTTTTGTTTTTGTTTTCCTTTCTCTGTCTTCTTGGGCATAGATGACTGTTTTTGAAGATAAACTAATCTTTCAGATAACACTTGATGATCTTCTTCTTTAGAAGAAGGAGTTTGATGTATAGCCTCAATAGTTTTTCTCTCTTTTGGTGTTATTGGCTTCTTACCCTTGATTTCCTTCTTCTTCCTTTTTGATAGTCTCTCTTCCCTATCAGTTCTTTCAATAGTAGTAGTAGGAGTAATTTGGATTTCATCAATTGTTCTTTTTCTCCTACTTCTTCTTGCTGTGCTACCTTCAGGAATTTCTTGAGTAGGAGTAATTTGGGTTTCAAATTTTATTCTTTTTCTTCTACTCCTTCTTGTTGTACTACCTTCAGGAATTTCCTGAGGTTCCTCAAAGATATTTCTAACCAGAAATTGTTCCCATGTGTCTTTCTTTTCCTTTAACTCCTTTTCAATCAAAATTTTTACAAGGCCGTGGTGATATAGATGTGGTTCTACATCTCCTAAGTGTTTCTGAACAGTCACAACCATTTTCTTCAAGCTATTTAACAGAAAATATGGAAGATTGAGAGCTTGATTATCTAGAAAATTCATTAGTAACCTGGTATGGTACATGTACATGGACCCAAAACGGCCTTCACATGTAATGAATTTCTGAACAACTAGCAGCAAAGTAGCCCATTCCTCTTTCAATGCATGAACAGGAATTCCTCTTTTAAAAACAGTTATGTCCATACCTTGGTTTCGTAAGATTGTTCTCCATGTTTCATCACTGATGCTTTTATTCTTAAACCAACGCTCACCCTCTTGAAGAAGTTCCGTGGCTGTTGCTATAGATGCTTCATTGACCGCAAACTTAAGGTCTCCAATCTCTGCTTCCAAGCCATTAAACGACCTTGCGAATGCTTTTGTAACTTCTTTATGATAACCTCTGAATTTATGGATAAACCACATCCAATTTTCTTTCTTCAATATATCCCTTACTTGCGGATATCCCTCCATGAACTTCGGTCCTTCCGGTTCTACTCTTAGCAATTTACCCATTTCTCTTTTCCGTTCTTCACAAATTTTCCTGCGTGAGGGTTCAAATGGAAATAGAACGGTTGAATGCACAGGAACAAGCTCAATGACTGTGGGAATGTATCATAGAATGGGAATGAGCACCATAAACAGAATGGAGTGAGACAGAACAGAAAGGGGTTTCGTGAGCATAACAAAGATACGACTGAGAGATTGACAGAGTATAACACATTCGGCCACGTTTTGAAATTTTGTGGCTGAAAAATAAATGTGAACACGTTTCAATCAATGGCTATGGATTTATGCGGCTGTAAGAGTCCTTGGTCAAATCAAATACGTCTCATTATCACCGGTGGAATATTGGATCATGAGTGAAAATCGGGGGTTTAATGATGAAACTGTTTGAGAATGAATGCGAGAGGATAATATGGAGATCGTGAAAGGTTACGGAATTGTCAATATAATCATTGCACATAATGGATAGAGCTTATGGTTCAGAACTATATAAAAATGTGTTTTTCAATGCTATTTGAAATAAATTTTATTCATACCTTTGGAATCTTTTCCTTTTCCCTTGGTCTTCAACTAATTTCTCTTCATTGGTGTCTTGAATGCTCCATGTCTTCATTTTTTATCCTCTCACCTGCATTTTATTTCATGATTATGGAAATAACATGTGACTGTACATTCTTTTGAAAACAGAGTAGTAGCTGCGGAATCTGCTTCTGGCTGCGGAAACTGGAGTCAGCTGCCGAAACTGACACAGCTATTACTTGGATGAATGGAAATAAACAGATGAAAAATGACCAGATGGAAATGGTCATGAAAAATATTTTTATTGATGGAATGGAATGAAATGGATAAAATGAAGTGGAATGGAGTGAAATGAAGTGAAATGAAATGGAATGAAGTGGAATGAAATGGAGTGGGTGGTGACAAAACTTATGAAATGAAAGAGAGATTTTTATTTTTTTTGGAAAATATACAGTGTCAGGTGTTCCTGATTTTCACCCTATATTTTCTGTATAAGACTGCCAATCAGTGATTGGTTTTCATGCTTATACCATTTTTTTTTTTTTTTTTTTTTAACTGAAAAGAACAAAAGCTAGGCTGGTGGAGAAGAAGAATTCTTCTGTACCAGCCTGATTGCAGAACTTTCTTGAAACATTTTGACAAAATCCTCTTTTGAGAGTGTCTTATGATAAACTTTCAATCTATGGCCATTCACAATAAGAGGAGTTTGAAACTCATCAATGGTCTTGATTCTTACCGCTCCATTGTTAAAGATCTTGTCAAGACAAAACTTGTGAAATGAAAGAGAGAGATTTTTTTTGGAAAATATAGAGTGTCAGGTGTTCCTGATTTTCACCCTATATTTTCTGTATACGACTGCCAATCAATGATTGGTTTTCAGGCTTATACCATTTTTTTTTTAAAATTTTTTTTTTTAACTGAAAAGAACAAAAGCTAGGCTGGTGGAGAAGAAGAATTCTTCTGTACCAGCCTGATTGCAGAACTTTCTTGAAACAATTTGACAAAATCCTCTTTTGAGAGTGGCTTATGATAAATTTTCAATCTATGGCCATTCACAATAAGAGGAGTTTGAAACTCATCAATGGTCTTGATTCTTGCCGCTCCATTGCTAAAGATCTTGTCAATTTCATATGGCCCAAGCCAATGAGTCTGAAATTTTCCTTGAAAATCTTTAAACTTGGAATCAAATAACAATGCCCAATCTCCTTCTTGAAACTTCTTCTCCTTGATATACTTGTCATGCCATTTAGCTCTTTGATGTTGAACTAGATCAGTTCTTAAAATTGCTTCTTGTCTGATCTCATCTAGCTCATTCAATTGCTCCATTCTATGCTTTTGGGCTTCTGATAAGTCCATTCCCAACTGAACTGCTATCTTGAAGGTCTTGACTTGGAACTCAATGGGGAGCAAGACTTCTTTCCCATAAACAAGTTCATGGGGAGAATGTCCTGTTTTATTCCTCCATGTAGTTCTGTAGGCCCACAAGGCTTCTGGAAGCCTTTCTGCCCAATCTCTTCTATGTAGATGAACAGTTTTGGTGATGATACTTTAAAGAACTTTGTTTGTGGACTCCACTTGACCATTTTCTTGTGGATGGTAAGGAGTAGATTTTCTGTGCTTGATTTTGTATTCTTCCATCAACTTCTCCACCAAATTTGATGTGAATTGGCTCCCCCGATCTGTTACAATTTCTCTTGGAACACCAAAGCGAGTAAAAATATCCTCATAAAGAAAATGAACAACTGAATTTTCAGTAGCAGATACTAATGCTTTGGCTTCTACCCATTTAGTAACATAATCAGTACAAACCAATATATACTTCTTTTGCTTGGATGGTGGATTAATAGTTCCAATGAAATCTAAAGCCCATTTTTCAAAGGGTTCAATGAGTACCTGTGGTTGCAATGGCATTTCACTTGAAAGGGTAGGTTTCCCTACTCTTTGGCAGCTGTCACACCTTTTGACATATTGTTTTGCATCTTTGAAGAGGGAAGGCCAATAATATCCTAAAGAAAGGATTTTATAGGCCGTCCTTTTGTCTGCAAAGTGTCCGCCGCATGGTTCATCATGACATGCCTTAAGAATATCATGCATTTCATCTTCCCTGACACATCTTCTGATCACAAGATCTGGCCCTGTTTTAAACAATTCGTTAGAAATCCTTGAATATTTTGAACTCTCCTGAATAATTTTTCGTTTTTCACTTGGAAATAAATGTGAAGGTAGTTTCCCTGTAACCAAATAGTTAGCAATATCTGCATACCAAGGGGTCTTAATAATTACTGCAAACAAGTATTCATCAGGAAACTTATCCTCTACAGGAGAATCTTCTTTAGTATTCTGAATTCTAGACAAGAAATCAGCTACTGTATTCTGTTTTCCTGGTCTATCCAACACAGTAATATTGAATTCTTGCAAAAGTAAAAGCCATATTGTCACTCTGCCATTAGTAACAGGTTTGTTCATTAAATATCTAATTGCAGAATGGTCAGTATGAATAGAAGTTTCATAGCCTGTTATGTAATGTCTAAACTTATTAATTGCATGAACAACAGCTAAAAACTCTTTTTCAGTCACATTATAGTTCAACTCTGTGGGAGTCAAATTTTTACTGGTGTAATAAATGGCATAAGGAACTAAATCTTTTTGACCCAACACAGCTCCTAGAGCTCTATCTGAAGCATCCATAGAAATATGGAAAGGGAGTTTCCAATTTGGTCCTCTCAAGGTAGGTGCTTCAGATATTCTTGTTTTCAAAGTTTCAAAAGCTGGTTGACAATCAAGATCCCATCTAAATTCACAGTCTTTTGTAAGCAATTTGAAGAGTGGAGATGCTATTTTAGTGAAGTTTTCTATAAATCTTCTATAGTAACCAGTAAATCCTAGAAAACTTCTAACATCTCTTTGACAATTTGGAATAGGCAACTTGGAGATGACTTCAGCTTTTGATCTATCAACCTTAATCCCATCTCCTGAAATATGATGTCCTAAAACAATCCCTTCAGTAAACATCATAAAGCATTTTTCATGGCTTAATGAAAGGTTTGTTTCTTTACATCTTATGAGAACTTTTGCCAAATTTTCTAATGCCTCTTCAAATGAATTACCATAAACTGTAAAATCATCCATATAAACCTCTACACAATCATGGATTAGATCAGAAAAAATTCCTAGTACTGCTCTTTGGAATGTTGCTGGTGCATTACATAACCCAAAAGGAAGCACTCGGTAGGCAAAAGTTCCCCATGGACGAGTAAATGTGGTCTTATCTTGATCTTCAGGTGCTACCTGAATTTGATTATAGCCACTAAAACCATCCAAAAATGAAAAGTACTTTTTACCTGCTAATGTATCTAATACCCGATCAATAAAAGGCAAAGGAAAGTGATCCTTCAAAGTTGCTTTGTTCAATTCCCTGTAATCAATGCATACCCTCCATTTACCATTCTTTTTAGGTACTGTAACCAAAGGAGAAACCCATCGGCTATCTGAAATTGGATAAATGAAGTTTACATTGAGTAGTTTTTGGAGCTCTTCTTTCACTATCTCCCTAAGATTTGGATTCATCCTTCTTTGAGGTTGTCTGATTGGTCTACTGTTTTCCTCAATGTAGATATGATGGATGCAAGTCTTAGGATCAATACCTTTCATGTCAGTATACTCCCATGCAAATGCAGTAGAATGTTTTTGCAAGATTTTGGTTAGTTCTTCTTGTTGTGACTTTTCCAAATGTTTGTTGATATTCAATGTTTTTCCTGGAAAAATCTCAATGGTAAAACTACCAAACTCTTCCATAGAGTAAAGAGACATTTGTCTTGATGATAAATATTCTATGTCAGATTCCAACTGAAATTGTGTGGGGTCATATTCTAAAGATGTCTCAAAATTTTCTAATGTGTTCAGAATTTGACTATCCTCACTGATTTCAGAAATGGTAAAGACGGGTTGTATAATGTCCTCATCATCGACCCATTCATTGTCTCCTACTTCTGTGATTGCTTTTGCTAGAGGATACAAATTGAATTTCTTTGTCGAATTACCATTAGAAATGTACATATCCCCAGATCTACAACTAATGAAAGCATCAGCTGTGGCTAGCCAAGGTCTTCCTAAAATAAGTGGGTGTCCTCCTAGATTACTCTTGGGAGTCAAAATCATAAAGTCTACTGGATATTCCCAAGAATCTAAGGAGACTGAAATATCTTCTAATACACCATCTGGTTTAATAACTGATCGATCTGCAAGTTGCGGTAAAGTAGGTGTAAAAAGAAGGTTAGGAAGTTTTAGCTGTTCCATAGTCTGTCTACTCATAATGTTGATAGCAGCCCCTAAGTCAATCAATGTATTTGGAATTTCTATCCCATTTATATGTGTCTTGACAATTGGACTTCCTGGATCTACATACTTCTGCATGGTAATTTTTCCCATCATAATGTCTGCAATCTTTCCTACCAGGTGGATTCTTCTTGTGTCTTTAGTTTCCTTCCTGGTCTTTTGAAACTCAACTCCTTTATGGTTTTTGCTAGAATAGGAATTTCTCGAATGGCTTGTAGCAATGGAATCTTGATACAAACATTCTTCAATTCATCTAGAAAGTCATAGTTAGGCAACAAGATTTGTTTTTCCACCCCCTTATCAATTTGTAGTCTTTCGGGAAAAGGAGGTGTAGATGAAGATACAGGTTGCTCAACTATAGGAGTTGTGGATGTTAGCTTTTCTTTTTCTTTTTGAATTTTTGAATTTTGAAGAGATTCTTCCTGAGAACCCTTATTGACTTGAAGAGAGTCCTCCTCAGAGGTATCTTGCTCTTGAATGTCTATAGAAGGTTTTTCTAAAACTCTACCAGATCTGAGTTGTACATCGTTGAGAGGAACAATCATATAGGTAGGAAATTGTTGTCCTTCTACCATGTAAGTAGTTTGAGGATTCTTATTGTTAGGATTTGGCAATGGCTGAGCTGGAAGTTGATTTTTCTTCTGTTGGTATGGGAGCATGAGTTGAGGATTTGTATTTTGTTGAGAAGGTTGTTGTTGTGGAAATGGCAATGAAAGTTGTGGATTTGGGTTTGGAAGTTGTGGAGCTTGTTGATTTTGAAAAGATGGAGGATATTGATGAAATTGAGCAAATCTCCCATAAGGATTTTGCATCCCTTGTACCCATGGCTGATATGGATTTTGATGTTGGGGCCAAGGTTGTTGCCAAGGATTCCAATTTGGTGGGGTTTGAAGATTCATAGGGTTGTTAAACCCTTGAGTTTTTTGTCCCTACCAAGGTCTTCTTGCAACAAAACAGAGAGATTCTACTGAATTTGGGTCTTCTTGAAAAATAGCTTTGAGTCCAGGAATTGAAGGACAATCCTTGATCTCATGATTCTCTGAGCAAATTATACATGTTTCTACAAATTTTGCATCCAAGGGACATTCCCTTAAAGCATGTTTCTTCCTACATTTCGGACAAAAGATGGCTAGAGCATCTGTTTCTGCTTTCTGCTTGTTTTGGATTTTAAGCGTGTCTAGTTGTTCACTAAGGCTCCCTAAGATATCAGTTTTGAATTCATCAAGCATATTACCAATCTCTGCCCTACTTACTGATCCAGTTGCAGATTTGTTAACCCTAATAAGAGAAGGATCCCTAGGCCCTTTTCCTATTTTAGATTTTCCTCTTGAGAGATGGACACATAGTTCTGTTATGTCACGAAGTGGAAGTTGAGAAATGTCTCCTTTCCCCATCATGTTTAAAATATCTATCCATTCATATCTAATGGCTTTTAATATGAGGGCTTTCAAGGTTTCATCATCTAAGTTGCTCATCTTTGCTCTTTTCAAGGTGTATTGAAATCTTTCAAGTAAGTCTTCCAAATTTTCATCTTCTTTTTGCATCATTTTGAATACCTCATCCTTGTGATTGGTAGGCATACAATAGTCCAAGTATCTATCCAAAAATGTTTGTTTCATCTCATTCCAAGTCCTAATAGATTGAGTGGCTAATCCCATGAACCATTTCAAAGCAGCTCCCTTCAATGTTGAAGGAAACAGTTTGAGTTTTTTAGAGTCTTCCATATAGTCATAGGTTCGGCACACGACTTCAAACTCAAACAGAAATGTTTCAGGATCCTCACTTCGCAATCCATAAAAATTAGGGAGGAAAGATGGTGAGATAATTTTCATTGTTGCATGAGTTTCCTCATCAACTATAGGGAATCCAAACAAGTTGTCTCCTTCCCTATTTCTACCATTATTTCCTTCACCATTGTTGTCTCCATTGTTTCCTCCTCTTCTACCTCTACCTCTACCTCCATCTATTACTTTCTCTACCATGATAGTTTCTTTAGAGTCCTTAAAGTCCTCTAGTTCTTCTACCAAGGGAGGATGAGAGAGAGTCCCTTTGTTTTCTAAATGGAATTTAGTAGATGGTATAGGAGAATCCTCTAATTCAGCTACTCCTTGAGTTCCAAAAATCTTAAGGCTAGGGGTAGATGGTGGTGAATCTGGTCTATGCCTTGAAGAAGATGGAGTTGTGAAAATCGAACTCTTGGCTTTAGCTATAAACCTTCCCCTAGAATCTCTTGCTCTATGCATGTCATTTTTTTTATTTTAAAAAGTTGGGCTAATAATTCTCTTTCTGATCTTCCAGGTCACACTAGGTGCAAGAAGAGAGCATACTTAAGAAATTACTAAACCAATAACCCTCTTTTCTGATCCTCCAGATCACACTAGGTGCAAGAGGAGAGCATACTTCAAGAAGTTATCAAGTTTTCCCTTCTTTTATGATTTTGTGTTTTTTTTTTTTTTTAAGAAATTTGCTACCTAGTTACACTTCCCCGGCAACGGCGCCAAAATGTTTGGTCAATTTAGTGTGTCCTAAATTGCTGCATTTAATTTGTCAATCCGGGAATCGTAAGCTGATGAAGTACGGCGCACTATATGTGCAAGATAACCTATTTCTTAACTTTTTGTCGTTTTTGGTTTTTCTAAGGTGAAATGGAAATTCTAAAATGAAAACAAGTTTGGTTATATTTGTTCAAGGAAGTGATATCCCCTATAATGATTTTCCAACTTGTAACTTTAAAAAGCAATTTGAAATTTACAATGACAAAACTTGAAAATGGTGAATAATGTTATAACCAACTTATTAAAACTATCATTGATAAAATAATTCATAATCATCAATTTATTAGAAATAAAGGAGAATAAATAATATTCATTCATAAGAGCATAAATCATTATAAAATGAATTTAAATAATAAATTATAATAAATGACGTGATGAAGAATGGTAGAACTTGGTGGAATAAGCATTCACAAGTGATAATAATAATGGCATATTAACGGCCCAACAGGTGCAAGAGGAGAGCATACTTCAAGAAGTTATCAAGTTTTCCTTTCTTTTATAATTTTGTGTTTTTTTTTTTTTAAGAAATTGGCTACCTAGTTACACTTCCCCGGCAATGGCGCCAAAATGTTTGGTCAATTTAGTGTGTCCTAAATTTCTGCATTTAATTTTTCAATCCGGGAATCGTAAGCTGATGAAGTGCGGCGCACTATATGTGCAAGATAACCTATTTCTTAACTTTTTGTCGTTTTTGGTTTTCTAAGGTGAAATGGAAATTCTAAAATGAAAACAAGTATGGCTATGTTTGTTCAATGAAATGATATCCCCTATAATGATTTACCAACTTGGAACTTAAAAAGGAATTTGAAATTTACAATGACAAAACTTGAAAGGAAATGAAAATGTGTTGCTGAAATGAAAAGGTGCTGCTAGTCTAATAAATCAAAACAGTGAACTAGTGAGCATGAAAACCAAACTATTCTTGCTGCTGTCTAAACACAAAAGAAACTATGCTGAAAGAAATCCAAAATTGCAACAAAGTAAATCTAAATCAGATTACATCAACTTGTCTTCTGATCCCTCATCATTAGTCCAGCTATGATTTTCGGAAGTAACCATAAACAACTTGAGTAACTGATATCTAATTTGCAGAAAGTAAACTAATATCAAACCATACATTCATAATTCAATCCCTCACCATCAGTCCAGCTGTGGCTTTCGGAGGCAACTAAAGATGTCATGCACAATTTAATATATCTAAATTTGCAGAAAGGAAACTAATACTAAACTACACATTTCATAATACAATCCCTCACCATCAGTCCAGCTATGGCTTTCAGAGGCAACTGAAGATGTTATGATCAGCTTAATATATCTAAATTTGCAGAAAGTAAACTAATACTAAACTACACATTTCATAATACAATCCCTCACCATCAGTCCAGCTGTGGCTTTCGGAGGCAACTGAAGATGTTATGAGCAGCTTAATATATCTAAATTTGTAGAAAGTAAACTAATACTAAACTACACATTTCATAATACAATCCCTCACCATCAGTCCAGCTGTGGCTTTCGGAGGCAACTGAAGATGTTATGAGAAGCTTAATATATCTAAATTTGCAGAAAGTAAACTAATACTGAACTACACATTTCATAATACAATCCCTCACCATCAGTCCAGCTGTGGCTTTCGGAGGCAACTGAAGATGCAATGAGCAGTTTAATATATCTAAATTTAACTACTGAAGCAAATAAGCAAAACTTAAATGAAAAAAACAATACTGAAATTGAACAGAAACTCAGAAAAACAAATTAGCAGCAGAAAAATGTTAGTTCCATGTCATTAGTCAAAAAGCTATGAAAATGCCCGGGCTGCCTATCTATAACCTGAAACTAGGACACTGATCAGTGATTAAAAACATAAAACATGAAAGACAGAAATGAAATGGAAATTATGAAAGTTTACAAACAGAAATGAAGCAAATGCAATGTATAAGCATGTGAATGGATTATGGCACAATGAGTTTTAAAGAAATGAAATAAGAACTATACACTAATGTACAAAACCTTAGTTGAGCAGGGGCCCTCTACACCAGCCTTGGCAACGATCTTCAAATACGAATTTTGGTTGAAAACAGAGTCTTCTTATATTAAAAAGCAGCCATTACAGAAAGGTGATGTTACGGCACAAGTGCAGCGTAATCACATTACAGAGCAGACTAATAAAAGATAACAGAGACTAACATCGACTAACTCTATATGCGTATGCAAACGCGTTATATATAACAAAAGAAATATAACTGTCTCCTAAATTTCATGCTGGCGGAGAACACGTAGATCATTACGTCCACGGATCTAGGATCATGGCCGTGTTGGAAAGTAAATCTACGAGGAGTGGATGCTTAAATTCGACTAAGGAGCCATGTACAGATGTCGATTTATCCTCCGCAACTTAGAAACGGCCGTATGAACCTTCATGTGACACGAAACAGAGCCCTGTCAACATGAGACTCTATGGTTGACTTCCATGTGGACGCCTTTGACCGCGGCTTCTTTAGATGAGTTTGCTTGAGCCAATAGGACATGAACCATGTCCACATCATTCCTGACTTGCCCATGTGGCTCATTTTCCTTGTAGACACCTGTAGCATAGAGTTTCACAAAATAGCTGCGGAAAGTTGCAGCAGCTGCGGAAAGTGACAAGTTTCCGCAGCTGTATGAACAAAATCTAAATCAAATAGAAAACACAAAAACATAATTAAAAACTATGTTAGATACCCTTTTGCACATGATATTGACAATTTTGGAGGTTTAGGTGAGTGAAAAAGATATGGAAAAGATGCAGATTTGAGACTCAATAAGATACTGGATGATATTCTAATCTTCAGCCAGACTTGGGAAGAGCACCTTCACCACATCCGACAAGTCCTCCAAACACTGCGGCAACACAAGTTGTGTGCCAATTTGGAGAAGTGCACTTTTGGCATGACCCAGGTTCAATATCTGGGATACATTATTGATGAAAGGGGGGTGCATGTGGATCCAGATCCAAGTCATTTGGGATTAGCTAGCCCCAACCACCCTAACAGAGTTTCGTAGCTTTCTGGGTCTTGCTAATTTCTACCGCAGGTTCATGTTGGGATTCCCTCATATCACTTGGCCCTTGAGTCAAGTCACCAAGGGAGGAGCGAAAGAAAAATTCTATTGGTCGGAATCTCAACAGAAGGCATTCATAGAATCGAAACATCACCTTTGTTCTGCCCCAGTGCTCACATTACCATACTTGCAAAAACCATTTGAGATCAAGACAGATGCCTCTGACTATGCTATTGGGGTAGTTCTTACTCAAGAAGGGCATCCAGTGGCATATCATAGTGAGACATTGTCCGACACAGTTCGAAAGTATCCCACTTATGACAAAGAAATGTATTCCATTGTGCAGGCTTGTCGACAATGGAAGCATTACATTTTGGGGAAGGAGACAATCATCCACACAGACCACTAACTCCTATAGTTCATACAAACACAAGGGAAGTTGCAGAATGATCGCCAACAGAAGTGGTCCACATATCTACAAGAATTTCATTTGAACATCAAGTACAAGAAGGGTAGCACCAATAATGTTGCAGACTACCTCAACCAACCACCGACTGTGACCATAACCACTGTTCTCAACTCTTGTGGGCATGAGACTTCTGATTGGATGCTTCTCTACAAGTGCGATCCATAATTCAACTACATATACAACACACTCTTGGGGGGTATGCAAGTTCCAAATTTTCACCTCCAAGATGCACTATTATGTCACCTGGGACACCTTTGTGTTCCTTCAAGCGAGCATGCCAAGATGATATAGGAAGTGCACTACAGTCGAGTCGCTGGGAATTTTGGGGTTGAGAAAATAGTGGTAGTACTGCAAAAGTATTTCCATTAGCCGAACCTTTGATAGGATGTCGAGAATTACATTAGATCCTGCATTGCTTGCGCCATTTCCAAACCGACCATCAAGAAGCAAGGGCTCTATACTTCGCTACCTACCCCTAGTTGACCTTGGGAATCCATCTCCATGGATTACATTTCAGACATTCCTTATACTAAGCATGGAAACGACTATGTTTTCGTGGTCGTCGATAGATTCTCAAAGATGGCCATTATGGCAACCTGCAAGAAGAATATCACAGCAGAAGCCACTGCTAAACTCTTCTTTGAACGAGTGTGGATGCGCTTTGGGATCCCGAAGTCTATCATATCAGATCACGACAACAGGTTCCTCAACACATTTTGGTCCAGCCTCTGGTCAATGTTGGACACTAAGCTCACCAAGTACACAACTTTCCATCCCCAAAGTGATGGCCAGACAGAGGTCGTCAACAGGATTATTATACACATTCTGTGCATGTACAATTCAAATCATCCACGCACATGGGATGATATCCTTCCCTATGTACATCACATTTATAACCGGGCTCTCCACATCTCAACCGGCCACAGCCCCTTTCACGTAGGCTTGGGATTCTAGCCACTATGTCCCATTGATTTAGCCATGCCATTTACAACTACTCAGGTCGATTCGGCTCATGGTCAGTCTAAAGCTGACAAAGAAAAAAACTTCATCGAGAGCATTTAGCACATATTCCAATAGTTTCATGACATATTGGATAGAGCCAATGCTAAGTACAGGAAATGACATGATCAACATCGGGTGTCACACAACTTCCAGGTGGGAAAAAAAGTGTGGCTACATTTGCAGAAGGAGCACCTCACTGGAACCCATCGTAAGATTCCCCCGCTCCAATATGGGTTGTACACCATCACCAAGGTTGTAGGCAACAATGCCTTCGAGCTCAGTATTCCACCATTCCTTGGTATGCACCCAGTATTCAATGTAGGCCGCCTTCATCCCTACTTCCCACCTCTATTGGACACCTCTAACATTGCATAAGAACTCACACCAAAAGAGTTAAACCCAGACTGCATGGAATAGGCCACCACAGACTATATCATGGGCATGAAAATCAAGAACACTCGCCGACAGAAGGTCCAACTATATCGGGTTGTCAAAGCTGGCTAACTCCTGCACCAAGGCAAGTGGTTCACCAGGGACCAAGTTCAATAGATGTTTCCTCATCTCATGGAGGAACTAAACGCAATGGTTACCATTGCTTCCTAAGGTGGGAGGAATGGTCTAGGTGGATATTGGTGGCCACCCGCCTATTCCACTTGGGGCCCCACCATTGTCTCTTTCAGTTTTTTCACAACTTACTATTTTTAGCAGTTTTTCGAGTCCTGAACTTTTGGAGCTTTTTTGAAGCCCCAAACGGAGATAGTATGCTGAACTTACGTCCTTGAGAAGTTGAAACACCAATTTACCCAAACGGGGCCCATAGTTTCGGCACTTCATATCCTAGGGTTAGGTTTTTGGACGTTTATTGTTCTCCATTGTTTCTCCATAATAAATAGGCCATCGAGCCCCATTGTAACATAGTTCAAAGGTCTGTAGCCACCACATCTCTTCTCAGAGATTCACTACCAGCACCCTAGGTATTTTATTTCCAACATGTTTGTAAGCATATTTTTGTGATTTGATATTAATGAAATGAATACTTATTTCCACTACATTTCTATGTTTACGGTTATTTCTATATTTTGTTGCGTTCCTGCATAAATCTGGATCACTCTTTGAGCACTATGCACACAAGTTTCAATTTAGATTCCCAAATATGAATAGGGGAGCCCTCAACATGTTGAAACCAAGAAATAATCATGATCTACTGAACTTCAGAGAATTCACACTAGAGTGGATTATATCGAAAGGGGAGAGGCCCCAAGGAAGGTTGATCCCCTAATGTGAGGGAGACAGGATAATGATCAGAGGAAAAACAAGTCAGGATGGAAGAGGAGGCAACAGAAAAATGTGAGATGAGGAAAACATCAACATGAAAGCGATCAAACCTCTCCATAATATTTCCAGCCCCAATTCTACTATTATTCCAAATATATTTTCGATTTTTGGGGATGATATACACGAAATCATGATCAAGCATAATGGATTCCAACTACTCTCATGCAAGATTAGGATTAAAACTGCCTCCTCTTTTTTCATTGGCATGCAAGATCAGATATAGATCCCCTCTTATGATGACATTAGGATTTTCCTCACTGTCTATGTTAGCTTTCATAATGTTCCAACAAACTTCTTTGTCTCTGTAGTGTTTTGGCCCATAAATTGTATAGACAGTAGTCTTGATATCCTCTTGTTGATTCTGAAGTATGACTAACTTACTAAGAAATATGTTAATATTAATTTGAATTTTTTTTTTAAATGAAGTGAACGAAAATTAAATTAACATAAACTTATGGTATAGTCTATCTTATATATGAAATACGATTTTTCATTGGAATTCGTCAATAAGATTTCAGCTCAGATGGATATTTTTTGTTGTTTAAAATGAGTTTTTGAATGCATAAATAAATTCAAAAATGTCAAAAACCCATAAGGAAATAGAATTCTACATATTAAACAACTTAAACTAGAGTTTCTCAAAATCTTTGTAGGATTTCATTTAAAATTAATAATAAAAACACTCTAAAAAAGGTCATTTAGTCTACAAGTTGGACTATGGCTAAATTTATTTGAACCCTTGATCAATATAATTGAAAGATATTAAATTCATTAAAATATTTCTAAGTTAATTCTTCTTTGCATATGGATTCTAGAAATATTTATCATAATATAATTGCAATTTATTTGGTTTGTATCGAGTGATATGCATGGCTATTGTTTGTAAATGGAGGCAGAAAGATATAGCCTATAGTTTGATAATGAAGGAATTTTACAAATTACTGGTTTGTTAAGCTTTTGGGAGTTTAGAATAGTAGGAGTGAAAAATGGGAAAGGCCACGAAGTGCGATAAGCCAAAGAGGTAAATAGAGAAATCTGTGATATGTGATATCGCAATATCACAGTCGACAAATATAGCGGTAGGTTTTAAAGGATAACGGTAAACATGGCGAAGTGCCATAAGCGACTGGTGACATGGAGTGTGATTGCAAATTTGCATTCTATTGGAAAGGGAAGGAAGACATAAAAGTAAAGGGGAAAAGGTGAGATGAGTGAGTTGCGATGTGGTGGACGGAGAGAAGATAGAAATGGTGGCGAAGTGCTATCGCAAAATCGCTTATGACGTTTGGAGGCGACGCAGGATGAGAAACAAGAGGGAATAAATAAACGGGTAGATCTCTGAGGGAGAAATGATAACAGAAGAACTGCCCTGACACAGTCATGAAAAGGGAGAGATATGGGTAGGGAAAGATAATGTGAGGATATTAAATCATAGCATCGGAGAATATGAAGTGGCTCCTTGAAGAAAAAGTTAATCGAATGGTCTCTTATAGCCATTATTTGCCAAAATGTCTTATTTCTTGTTGTTTTTTCTGAGAATGTGGAAGAAGGAGATGTCTTCTGTTTCCTTGCACAGGGTACAACATCTATCAATAAGCCTGCTAAGAGCTATATTGGGGGTCTACGTAGAATTATTCATCATGCTTATGATGATTATAGAGCCACCGAAAATCATGACTTTTTCTAGTTTGAGTGTCTAAATAATCTCGAGACCTTTCAACAGTGCATAGGCTTCAACTTTATTATTAGACTAACAACCAAGCCCCCATTCATAGGTGTCCATGATGCAACCTTTTTCGTCCGTTACATATCCTTATGCACCTTAAAAACGTGGGTTTATTTTTAAGTGCCATGAAATAATAATGTTGGCCTTTTTATCCCATCAAGTAGCTCAATGAACTCTTTCTCTTTGAGTCTAATCTTGCACTGCTCATTGTGTGGAATATTTTTGAATGGATTTTTTCTAAACCTCGGAGGATTGTCAAGAGATTTACCAACAAAGTTTCTTTCTTCAATTTGCTGACTCTTAAAGTTTAGATGGACTTTTTTTATGGAAAGGATTGTGTCAGTTGTGATACTCCAGGTCTCGCTCTAGACTTTTCTTGTGAAGGGTCTCTACCCTTGAAAAATAGCCTTCTTCCTTTTTCACCAAATGTTCCATAGCAAACCATGGGGAAGAGTATCCCAGACTCCTTTGGTTACCGCTTGCTTTTTTTCCCCAAGGTTAACTTCTTTTCCATTTTATGAATCAAATCTGAGATTGAGGTGATAGAAATAAGGTCAATCCGGGAGGATCATTTATGTGGCATGAGATATCTCATTTATAAACAATGTAGATCCACTTATCTACCATTATACATTATATTTTGTGTATAATATCAATATATTTTGTGAATGTATGTAAAATTTTGGTTATTAATTTGAAAAGAAAAAAAAAACTAAATAATTTTAAATAATAAACATATTTAATAAATTTTAGAATCAAAGCTTTTATGATTCATGGTTAAAACGAACCATCACCATAATTATTTATACTGTGATTTATAATTAAAGAAAAACTCATTCAAAACTTATGTAAGAGGAATGCGAAGACACCTGGGGAGATGGCAAATACTATGAGGAATATAAGCATGAAAGAGGAATGTTGAGAATTCTTATGGCAGAGGTTGTGAAAAGTAGAAAAATGAACTTTATGAGTTATAAAAATGAAACTTTAGGAGTTGGTATATTATTTTTAATGCTTCTATTAATAATGGAACCAAATATTTTATATAGTATCTTATGGCATTTTTTTTTGTACACGGATACTAGGGCTTTACAAAATCTTTCTAGTACATAATAATTTAATGTAATTAAGAGAATGTTCACACAACAAGCTTAAAAAACTCCTTAACAATACAATAGTATGAAGAAAACTTCATGATACTTAATGAATTCAATTCATATTCCACTCTACAACATTACAACATCGATAGTATATTGTTCATGTATATTCTTTTGGAGCATTGGTGTGGTGGTCTAAGATTTTGTGGAAAGTTGTCCTCTTCTTCATTATGGGTATAACCCTATCAACGATTGGAACTCCACTAGATAAAAATGATTTCCACCAATCCCCAGCCATTCGGTCCTACCAAAACTCCTTATCGGGGTCTCTTTCCCCCCAAATTCCATCCATGGATCTAGTCAATCCAAAAAGAAATATGGATTCAAGCAGAATCCCCTCTCCCTGAATCCACATACCCATGCTCCAAATGTGGGGAAATCACATGGCCAAGATCGGAATTCTACATGATTATCTTCTCAGAAGCTGAGAAGTCGTAAAATTTCCCTGTTATCCCCAATTAAACATTAGCCTAAATTAGTTTTAGAACCGTCATCTATCTTTGGATATGCAGACCTAGATCATACTACTGAGGCTTCCTCTTTGAGCCTTGAACCTATGTATCTAAAAAGGATTTTCTTCCAAGATAGCGATAAAAGGTTGGTACCTCAAGCATCTCGATCCAAGGAGCCTCGTATAAGGAGGAAGAAGGAGGCTAAATATAAGTTTTTGGGGCTATTGAAGCTAACCAAAATGAGTGTTTTTTTGAATCTCTGCAATAATTTCTTATTCCCCCATATGATCCTAGCCCATAGAGGGATTCCTCCTCATCTGGGGGCTTGAAAATGTCGCGAAGCTGTGTCTCATGGTTCTGAATTTTCTTAATCAAGATTCTATCCTTCAACATCAGGGGTTTCAAATCGTCCCAATCTACTAGATATCTCTTATGGATAATTCAATAAAAGCTATCATATAATTATTATGTTTTTATATTGTTATTATTATGATAAAAAAAATCATATTTTTTTTTATTTTTAAAAGAATTAATTATTTCTAGTTAAATTAATTAATATAATTTTGTATTTATTTCTGTATAATATATACATTTTAAAAATAGGTATCCATTCAAGTCATCAGACATTAGTCAACTTGTTCTCTTCAGGAGGGGAGCTTTCCTTAAAAGAACGGTTTTTCCTTGATAGACCTTCCCATACCCAAGCCTTCCTTCAATTAAATATGCTCAAAACATTTCTTCAATAAAAATTGTGTCAGAAGAATTTCAATAGATATAGGAAATTTCGTTTCCTCCAAGATGCGCCCAAAAAAAAAAATTAATGCCATTAAAATTCATTTCCTTGATATGATATTCCCATGCCAAAATAGAGTGAAATAGAGAATATCGTTAACTAGGGTGGAATCTTTCACCATCGAAATTGACATGAAGGAAAGGGGTCTTAAAACCCTCAAAGCTAATGCTAAAAAAAGATGATATGATCCACACTTGATGATCAAAATGAATCTAATCCTCCTTTATTTATAGGATTCCTCAAGGGGTGTCATATTCATAAATGGTTTGTTAAATCTCACACGAAAACCTAATTATGGTGTTTTTTTCCCAGCTGCCACAAAAATTGTCTTTCAATGGGTGTTTTTGGGGTTTTCCCCTTTTTAGGTGGAATATTGACTGTGGGGAAGGATAGGAAAATGAGTCTTATTTATCCTCAATTCATTCAGGGAATTATAGTCTCACTTTCCTGAAATTTATTTCCCTCAAGCAATTGCAAGTTTCGGTGTTGCAAAATTTGTGCTCCTTCAAATGTCATATCATCCTATGGTAACTTATCCTATATGATGAGGTATTTTAAAAGTAATCTTCCCCTTAGCTTATTTTCCCACACAACCATGATTGTTTCCATAATCAATTCCAATTAACCCTCTTCATCTAATGGTGTAAATTCGATAGAGGTGGTGACATATTGACCCATAGCCTTCTTGAGGCATGAAACATGGAATAAATTGTGTATTATTATATCACTTGGTAGCTCCAACTCATGAGCCATCTCACACACTCTACGGATAAATTTTTAAGGCACATAAAACCTCAGCTTCAATTTTTCCACTTTTCTCTTCTTGAGTGTAGACTATCTATAGAGTTGTAATTGCAATAAAATAAGATCTCCCATATAAAAATTGTTTTTTTTTCTATGTTGGTATGCATACAAATTTTGTCAATTTTAAGAAACCTGTATTTTTTCCTTGAGTACCTTGAGAATTTCCTCACTCTCCTATATCTAGTATCTGGAAATATGTGCTTTATTGTCTCCAAAAATTATGTTGATGAGGGACGGTGCATCATATCTATATAGATCTTTGAAGGGAGTCATCCCAATGGATAAGTGGTAGGCTGTGTTGTAGCAATGATACCCAAGGTACAACCACTTAATCCATGCTTTCTACTAACTTTTCACATAGTTATGTAGGTACCCATCAATCCAAATATTCATAATTTCTGTCCGACTGCTAGTTTTAGGGTGATAGCTAGTGTTAGGGGTCAATTCAGTTCCTGCTAACTTGAAAAGCTCATGCCAAAATTCCCTCATAAATCTACTGTCACGATAGCTAACTATATTATTTGGAAAATGAAATCTAATGAATTCTTTGAAAAACAAGTATGCCACATCTTTGGTTGAATAATTAGTTGCAATTGAAAATAAGGGTGTGAATTTAGCCAAATTTTCTACCATCGTGTAGATGTATTTCGTCCCTTGTGTTTTGGGTAATCCTATGATGAAATCCATCGAGATGATCTCCCATTTTATTTCAAGGATTGGTAGGTGATCCTGGTGGCTCCAGAGACACACACAAGACAAAGAGGGCTTACGAAATCTCTAAATTAAAAGTGATGGGAAGATGAAAAACTTAGCTTCATATTGAAGAGATCGTTTCCCTAATCACAATGATGTGAATGGCGCGTCAATCTGAGCTCATATAAGAAAGTTAGACCAGTTTGAAGTTTTGTTAAAGCAAGGGAAGTGGGGCTGACAACATGCAATATGGCGTCCTAGTAAACACATGGGAAGCACATGGAAAACCCCTCATCTGTTGAAACATGGCGCTCCTCCATTGGCCCCTTGCCCCTACAGAAAAGACAAAAAAAAATGATATTTACTTTCCCACATAAAAACAAAAAAAAAAATCATTAAAAAAATAACTATATATTAGCTATAGTTATTAAACAATCAAACTCAATTTAAATATGGTAAATTTTTATGTAACAAAAATAGTATTAAATATGGTTTTAAAGTCCATATTAAAGAAAACATCCATTTTTGTTTTTGGGAGTCATTACAATATGGAGATACGAATTCCATATATTATATACTTTTAAAAAACTATATTAAAACTTCAATTGGGCTTTAAAAAAATATTGGGAGACAATCTGATTTGAACTCAAAACCTCCCAATAACAACTATCTTAATGTTATTATGCCAACCATTGTGCCAACCTCACACTTTGTCTTATTCATCCTCACACTTTGTTATAAAATTTTATTCAAATGGTTGAAGGAAACCATGGAGAATGATGGAGAATACATGAGAGATGAGGGCACAGGGAGACCAATGGAGCCGTGAGCAAAGAGAGTTCAGGTCAGAGTGCAGACAGACATGTATTTCAAGGCAGTGATGGTGCATGCAGTTCGAGGGAATATTTTTTGATGCCGAGGGAATCTTTTGATTCCAAGGAGGTAAAATTTCTCTGTGTCAGAATGTATTGAAATTTATATGCATTTTAACCATAATTTCACAAGGAATGCAATGGAAATTTTGGATTCGCGTTTCAAGAAGTGGTTCGAAATATTCCCTGTGGAGGAGAATCTTCAAGAATCTTGAGGGAATCGTTCAGATTCCTTGGAGGCTGAAATTCGCCGATGTCAGAATGAGGTCAACATTATGCTCATTCTTCTCGGAATTTTGCAAGGATCTCAATGGTGAGATAAAATTATTGTCCTGAACAACATATTTCCAGATTCCCCATGGATCAATCTCTTTGAGAGATCTAGAGGGGATCTAAAAGATTCCCTAAGGCCCATATTTTCACTTTGTCAGAATTCAGAAATTTGACAGTCGATTCTGCACTATTCGACACCACAAATTTGATGGTCTATTCATATTTTCCAATTGAATATTCCATTTCTCGACCAATTTTCAAATTGGAGTTGCAGGTGTTAGCATTCAGTGAGTGAGCAGTCGATTACATAACTTTTGATTCCATGGTTGCGATGATGATTTCAGATCTAGCAGCGAAACAGCCTATTATTCATTCATCTTCAGTGTGAGATATATGCAACGTGATCATGTACTTCTTTGTGTCTTTTCTATGAGGTGCATTGTGTTGTATAGATCACTACTTGATGTTTGATGCAAGATATTTTTTTTGTTCTTGATGTGAGATGTAATTTCTATCACGGAGGAGGACTTGGCATTCATGGCCAAGGCATAACTCAGCCATTGGAGGTTGTGCAGAGACCTTGCTATGCAGGTTTGGGATACAATGAAGGAGAATTTTCGAAGATGTCATAAGCCTCCATTACATTTTTGAAACCGTCAAGAAGAGAGAAACAAGATGTCATCACCATGCTCACACCATAGACGGCAAAGAAAGGTATAACAAGTCTCGATATTCGCATGTTAATTTTGATTATAATCATATTTCCAATCATGAACATAAATCATGGCATAAGAAAATTTTTCATTTTTGTGGTTTACACAACCATGTCAATCTGGTGGAACCTTTGCAAGATCAACCTCGCAAACCCCGAAAAACGCCCATGGGGGACGAAAAGAAAGATGAGGGAGCAGGATATCCTATCAAAATATTTCTCAAGGAGGCCCTCGAAAAAAAATTAATGCGATGATGGATAAATTTTCCCAGATCCTTCAACGACTGCCCACCGACGATGCATTTGCATCCATCATCCATTCTAGAGGTGGGACTCCCTTTAAGGTAAAAGTGAACTTTGACATTCCCATATTTGAGGGTAAAATAGCTGCAGATGTCATAGATAGATGGTTTAATCTATTAGAAGGATATTTCTCAGTTCATGAATTTTTCGACTGGGAGAAGATTATTTTTGCACTCCTCAAAGATAACTCCCATGTGAAGGACTGGTGGGAAACCTACTATGAGAAAAATGATGAGAGAGAACCCTCTTTTTTCTCAGTCGTACCCACTTGGAATTCTTTCTTAGATGCCATCAAGGAACAATACTATCATGTGGGGAGCTATGAGGACAAGTGCATACAATGGACCATGCTGCGGCAGCAAAGGGATCAAGATGTGCATGAGCTAACGAATCTATTCCATACCCTGCGCACAAAGTTGGGTATCAAATATTCAGAGAAACATTTGGTGATAAAGTATCATGTTTGTATACACATATACATTCAAGAGTAAATGGAGTTCCTCGACATCTCCTCGCTTGGTACGACATACCAGTATGCTGCCAATATTGAGTAGAAATTCAAACAGAAGAAGCGAGACTTTGGATCTGTGAATCAAAAGAAAGGGAAAGGTTTCCCCAAACCAAAGAACAAAGGAAAAAGCCAAGGCATGGTAGCCCACGACAACCTACCAAAGATACAAGCAAAGAAAAACACCGCGAAGTCAAAGAAGGACACGGGAAAGTGGCATGAGTTCCACAAGAGCTCCACTCACAACACAGGTGAGTTTCGGGCCAAGCAGTCGCTGGTGGCTGATATGAGGGCTTCTGAATCAGATGCATCCTCCGAATCTGAATTAGAACCTGACAAGGTGAATGAAAAAGGGAAGAAAATTATTGATGCACAGCCCAATGCCAGTTTTTCCACTATGAAGATCTAGAAGGAGGAACCAGAAGATCCAGAGGAGGCAGAGCATCTCTTCCACTCCCAAATGTGGGTAAAGGGTTCCCCGCTATGGTTCATTGTTGAAAATTGGAGCCAAAAGAACCTCATTTCAGTAGATGTCATGAAGCGGTTCGGCTTGCTGACCACAACGCACCCACAACCATACACCATCGAGTGGCTTCACCAAGGACAAGATCTCTACGTCAGCCAGCAGTGTCACCTTCCCTATAGCATCAAGCCCTTCACGGATGAGGTATTGTGTGACATTTCTCCTATTGATTTTTTTGATGTATTATTAGGCCAACCATACTTGTGGAAGTGACATTCTGTGTATGAGTCTCGGCCTTGCATTATTATTGTTACTTTTGGAAATAAATTGTACAGGATACGAGAGCTACCATCGCCTCCCAATATCTCTTTGGTTACTGTAAAACAATGCAGTAAGCTCATTTCCCAAACCAAGAAATTTTTTTTCCTGATGATCCACCACTAGGGCAAGAAGAATACTGTGGCCACGACCTCCAAACATGGCTCCTCTGCACGACAAAAACAAATGGACAAGGTTGTGGAGGAGTACAGGGACATCTTCACCTCAACCACAGGGGTGCCTCTACACTGTCAGGTCAAGCAACCCATTGACCTCACCCCAGGTGTGCCACTACCCAATGGAACGATCTATAGGCATTTTGTTATGAAGAATGATGAAATCAAGAGGTAGATTCAGGAGCTGCTGCAGAAAGGTCACATCTAGCCTAGTTCATCACCCTGTGGGAGCCCGATCGTGTTGGTACAGAAGAGGGATGGGACTTGGAGACTTTGTATTGATTATCGAGTGCTGAACAAGATCACTATCTAGAATAGATACCCGATCTCACGGATTGATGACCTTCTGGACCAACTCAAAGGGGAAAAATATTTCAGCAAGATCGACTTGAAGTCTGGGTATCACCATGTACCAATCAAACCCTTTGATGTGTGGAAAAATTCCTTCAAACCTAAGGAGGGCCTTTTCGAATGGCTCGTCATGCCTTTCGGATTGAAAAATGCTCCTGCAACCTTCATGAGGTTGATGGATGACATCTTGCATCCATTCACCAACTCATTTGTAGTGGTATACTTGGATGATATTCTGATCTTCAGCCAGACTTAGGAATAACACCTCCACCACATCTGAGAAGTCCTCCAAACACTGCGGCAACACAAGTTTTTTGCCAATTTGGAGAAGTGCACTTTTGGCATGACCCAGGTTCAATATCTGGGATACATTATTGATGAAAGGGGGGTGCATGTGGATCCATCCAAGATCCAAGTCATTTGGGATTAGCTAGCCCCAACCACCCTAACAGAGCTTCGTAGCTTTCTGGGTCTTGCTAATTTCTACCGCAGGTTCATTTTGGGATTCCCTCATATCACTTGGCCCTTGAGTCAAGTCACCAAGGGAAGAGCGAAGAAAAATTATGTTGGTCGAAATATCAACAGAAGGCATTCATAGAATTGAAACATCGCCTTTGTTCTGCCCCAGTGCTCACATTACCATACTTTCAAAAACCATTTGAGATCAAGACAGATGCCTCTGACTATGCTATTGGGGCAGTTATTACTCAAGAGGGGCATCCAGTGGCATATCATAGTGAGACATTGTCCGACACAGTTCGAAAGTATCCCACTTATGACAAAGAAATGTATTCCATTGTGCAGGCTTATCGACAATGGAAGCATTACATTTTGGGGAAGGAGACAATCATCCACACAGACCACCGACCCCTGTAGTTCATACAAGCACAAGGGAAGTTGCAGAATCATCGCCATCAGAAGTGGTCCACATATCTACAACAATTTCATTTGAACATCAAGTACAAGAAGGGTAGCACCAATAATGTTGCAGACTACCTCAACCAACCACCGACTGTGACCATAACCACCGTTCTCAACTCTTGTGGGCATGAGACTTCTGATTGGATGCTTCTCTACAAGTGCGATCCATAATTCAAATAAATATACAACGCACTCTTGGGGGGTATGCAAATTCCAAATTTTCACCTCCAAGATGCACTATTATGTCACCTGGGACACCTTTGTGTTCCTTCAAGCGAGCGTGCCAAGATGATATAGGAAGTGCACTACAGTCGAGTCGCTGGGAATTTTGGGGTCGAGAAAATAGTTGCAGTACTGAAAAATTATTTCCATTAGCCGAAACTTTGACAGGATGTCGAGAAGTACATCAGATCCTGCATTGCTTGCGCCATTTCCAAACCGACCATCAGGAAGCAAGGGCTCTATACTTCGCTACCTACCCCTAGTCGACCTTGGGAATCCATCTCCATGGATTACATGTCAGACATTCCTTATAATAAGCATGGAAATGACTATGTTTTCGTGGTCGTCGATAGATTCTCAAAGATGGCCATTATGGCAGCCTGCAAGAAGAATATCACAGCAGAAGCCACTGCTAAACTCTTCTTTGAACGAGTGTGGATGCACTTTGGGATCCCGAAGTCTATCATATTAGATCACGACAACAGGTTCCTTAGCAAATTTTGGTCTAGCCTTTGGTCAATGTTGGACACTAAGCTCACCAAGTCCACAACTTTCCATCCCCAAAGTGATGGCCAGACAGAGGTCGTCAACAGGATTATTATACACATTCTGTGCATGTACAATTCAAATCATCCACGCACATGGGATGATATCCTTCCCTATGTAGAACACAACTATAACCGGGCTCTCCAGATCTCAACTGGTCACAGCCCCTTTCAGGTAGGCTTGGGATTCTAGCCACTATGTCCCATTGATTTAGCCATGCCATTTACAACTACTCAGGTCGATTCGGCTCATGGTCAGTCTAAAGATGACAAAGAAAAAAACTTCATCTAGAGCATTTAGCACATCTTCCAATAGGTTCATGACATATTGGATAGAGCTAATGCTAAGTACAAGAAATGACATGATCAACATCGGGTGTCACACAACTTCCAGGTGGGAGAAAAAGTGTGGCTACATTTGCAGAAGGAGCACCTCACTGGACCCCATCGTAAGACTTGCCCGCTCCAATATGGGTTGTACACCATCACCAAGGCTGTAGGAAACAATGCCTTCGAGCTCAGTATTCCACCATTCCTTGGTATGCACCCAGTATTCAATGTAGGCCGCCTTCATCCCTACTTCCCACCTCTATTGGACACCTTTAACATTGCAGAAGAACTCACACCAAAAGAGTTAAACCCAGACTGCGTGGAATAGGCCACCACAGACTGTATCGTGGGCATGAAAATCAAGAACACTCGCCGACAGAAGGTCCAACTAGATCGGGTTGTCAAAGCTGGCTAACTCCTGCACCAAGGCAAGTGGTTCACCAGGGACCAAGTTCAATAGAAGTTTCCTCATCTCATGGAGGAACTAAATGCAATGGTTACCATTTCTTCCTAAGGTGGGAGGAATGGTCTAGGTGGATATTGGTGGCCACCTGCCTATTCCACTTGGGGCCCCACCATTGTCTCTTTCAGTTTTTTCACAACTTACTATTTTTAGCAGTTTTTCGAGTCCTAAACTTTTGGAGCTTTTTTGAAGCCCCAAACGGAGATAGTATGCTGAACTTACGTCCTTGAGAAGTTGAAACACCAATTTACCAAAACGGGGCCCATAGTTTCGGCACTTCATATCCTAGGGTTAGGTTTTTGGACATTTATAGTTCTCCATTGTTTCTCCATAATAAATAGGCCATCGAGCCTCATTGTAACATAGTTCAAAGGTCTGTAGCCACCACATCTCTTCTCAGAGATTCGCTACCAGCACCCTAGGTATTTTATTTCCATCATGTTTGTAAGCATATTTTTGTGATTTGATATTAATGAAATGAAGCCTTATTTCCACTATATTTCTATGTTTACGGTTATTTCTATATTCTGTTGCGTTCGTGCATAAATCTGGATCACTCTTTGAGCACTATGCACACCAGTTTCAATTTAGATTCCCAAATATGAATAGGGGAGCCCTCAACATGTTGAAACCAAGAAATAATCACGATCTACTAAACTTCAGAGAATTCACACCAGAGTGGATTATATCGAAAGGGGAGAGGCCCCAAGGAAGGTTGATCCCCTAATGCGAGGGAGACAGGATAATGATCAGAGGAAAAACAAGTCAGGATGGAAGAGGAGGCAACAGAAAAATGTGAGATGAGGAAAACATCAACATGAAAGCGGTCAAGCCTCTCCATAATATTTCCAGCCCCAATTCTACTATTATTCCAAATATATTTTCGATTTTTGGGGATGATATACACGAAATCATGATCAAGCATAATGGATTCCAACTACTCTCATGCAAGATTAGGATTAAAACTGCCTCCTCTTTTTTCATTGGCATGAAAGATCAGATATAGATCCCCTCTTATGATGACATTAGGATTTTCCTCACCGTCTATGTCAGCTTTCATAATGTTCCAACAAACTTCTTTGTCTTTGTAGTGGTTTGGCCCATAAATTATATAGACAGTAGTCTTGATATCCTCTTGTTGATTCTGAAGTATGAGTAACTTATTAAGAAATATGTTAATATTAATTTGATTTTTTTTTTAAATGAAGTGAACAAAAATTAAATTAACATAAACTTATGGTATAGTCTATCTTATATATGAAATAGGATTTTTCGTTGGAATTCGTCAATAATATTTCAGCTAAGATGGATATTTTTTGTTTTTTAAAATGAGTTTTTGAATGCATAAATAAATTCAAAAATGTCAAAAACCCATAAGGAAATAGAATACTACATATTAAACAACTTAAACTAGAGTTTCTCAAAATATTTGTAGGATTTCATTTAAAATTAATAATAAAAACACTCTAAAAAAGGTCATTTAGTCTACAAGTTGGACTATGGCTAAATTTATTTGAACCCTTGATCAATATAATTGAAAGATATTAAATTCATTAAAATATTTCTAAGTTAATCCTTCTTTGCATATGGATTCTAGAAATATTTATCATAATATAATTGCAATTTATTTGGTTTGTATCGAGTGATATGCATGGCTATTGTTTGTAAATGGAGGCAGAAAGATATAGCCTATAGTTTGATAATGGAGGAATTTTACAAATTACTAGTTTGTTAAGCTTTTCTGAGTTTAGAGTAGTAGGAGTGCGAAATGGGAAAGGCCACGAAGTGCGATAAGCCAAAGAGGTAAATAGCGCAATCTGTGATATGTGATATCGCAATATCACAGTCGAAAAATATAGCGGTAGGTTTTAAAGGATAACGGTAAACAGGGCGAAGTGCCATAAGCGACTGGTGACATGGAGTTTGATTGAAAATTTGCATTCTATTGGAAAGGGAAGGAAGACATAAAAGTAAAGGGGAAAAGGTGAGATGAGTGAGTTGCGATGCGGTGGACGGAGAGAAGATAGAAATGGTGGCGAAGTGCTATCGCAAAATCGCTAATGACGTTTGGAGGCGATGTAGGATGAGAAACAAGAGGGAATAAATAAACGGGTAGATCTCTGAGGGAGAAATGATAACAGTAGACCTGCCCTGACACAATCATGAAAAGGGAGAGATATGGGTAGGGAAAGATAATGTGAGGAGATTAAATCATAGCATAGGAGAATATGAAGTGGCTCCTTGAAGAAAAAGTTGATCGACTGGTCTCTTATAGCGATTATTTGCCAAAATGTCTTATTTCTTGTTGTTTTTTCTGAGAATGTGGAAGAAGGAGATGTATTCTGTTTCCTTGCACAGGGTAAAACATCTATCAATAAGCCTGCTAAGAGCTATATTTGGGGTCTACGTAGAATTATTCATCATGCTTATGATGATTATAGAGCCACCGAAAATCATGACTTTTTCTAGTTTGAGTGTCTAAATAATCTCGAGACCTTTCAACAGTGCATAGGCTTCAACTTTATTATTAGACTAACAACCAAGCCCCCATTCATAGGTGTCCATGATGCAACCTTTTTCGTCCGTTACATATCCTTATGCACCTTAAAAACGTGGGTTTATTTTTAAGTGCCATGAAATAATAATGTTGGCCTTTTTATCCCATCAAGTAGCTCAATGAACTCTTTCTCTTTGAGTCTAATCTTGCACTGCTCATTGTGTGGAAGATTGTTGAATGGATTTTTTCTAAACCTCGGAGGATTGTCAAGAGATTTACCAACAAAGTTTCTTTCTTCAATTTGCTGACTCTTAAAGTTTAGATGGAAATTTTTTTATGGAAAGGATTGTGTCAGTTGTGATACTCCAGGTCTCACTCTGGAGTTTTCTTGTGAAGGGTATCTACCCTTGAAAAATAGCCTTCTTCCTTTTTCACCAAATGTTCCATAGCAAACCATGGGGAAGAGTATCCCAGACTCCTTTGGTTACCGCTTGCTTTTTTTCCCCAAGGTTAACTTCTTTTCCATTTTATGAATCAAATCTGAGATTGAGGTGATAGCAATAAGGTCAATCCGGGAGGATCATTTATGTGGCATGAGATATCTCATTTATAAACAATGTAGATCCACTTATCTACCATTATACATTATATTTTGTGTATAATATCAATATATTTTGTGAATGTATGTAAAATTTTGGTTATTAATTTGAAAAAAATAAAAATAAATAATTTTAAATAATAAACATATTTAATAAATTTTAGAATCAAAGCTTTTATGATTCATGGTTAAAACGAACCATCACCATAATTATTTATACTGTGATTTATAATAAAGAAAAACTCATTCAAAACTTATGTAAGAGGAATGCGAAGACACCTAGGGAGATGGAAAATACTATGAGGAATATAAGCATGAAAGAGGAATGTTGAGAATTCTTATGGCAGAGGTTGTGAAAAGTAGAAAAATGAACTTTATGAGTTATAAAAATGAAACTTTAGGAGTTGGTATATTATTTTTAATGCTTCTATTCATAATGGAACCAAATCTTTTATATAGTATCTTATGGCATTTTGTTTTGTACACGGATACTAGGTTTTACAAAATCTTTCTAGTACATAATAATTTAATGTAATTAAGAGAATGTTCACACAACAAGCTTAACAAACTCCTTAACAATACAATAGTATGAAGAAAACTTCATGATACTTAATGAATTCAATTAATATTCCACTCTACAACATTACAACATCGATAGTATATTGTTCCTGTATATTCTTCTGGAGCATTGGTGTGGTGGTCTAAGATTTTGTGGAAAGTTGTCCTCTTCTTCATTATGGGGATAACCCTATCAACGATTGGAACTCCACTAGATAAAAATGATTTCCACCAATCCCCAGCCATTCGGTCCTACCAGAACTCCTTATCGGGGTCTCTTTCCCCCCAAATTCCATCCATGGATCTGGTCAATCCAGAAAGAAATCTGGATTCAAGAAGAATCCCCTCTCCCTGAATCCACATACCCATGCTCCAAATGTGGGGAAATCACATGGCCAAGATTGGAATTCTATATGCTTATCGTCTCAGAAGCTGAGAAGTCGTAAAATTTCCCTGTTAACCCCAATTAAACATTAGCCTAAATTAGTTTTAGAACCGTCATCTATCTTTGGATATGCAGACCTAGATCATACTACTGAGGCTTCATCTTTGAGGCTTGAACCTATGTCTCTAAAAAGGACTTTCTTCCAAGATAGGGATAAAATGTTGGTACCTCAAGCATCTCGATCCAAGGAGCCTCGTATAAGGAGGAAGAAGGAGGCTAAATATAAGTTTTTGGGGCTATTGAAGCTAACCAAAATGAGTGTTCTTTTGAATCTCTGCAATAATTTCTTATTCCCCCGTATGATCCTAGCCCATAGAGGGATTCCTCCTCATCTGGGGGCTTGAAAATGTCGCGAAGCTGTGTCTCATGGTTCTGAATTTTCTTAATGAAGATTATATCCTTCAACATCAGGGGTTTCAAATCATCCCAATCTACTAGATATCTCTTATGGGTAATTCAATCAAAGCTATCATATAATTATTATGTTTTTATATTTTTATTATTATGATAAAAAAACTCATATTTTTTTATTTTTAAAAGAATTAATTATTTCTAGTTAAATTAATTAATATAATTTTGTATTTATTTCTGTATAATAAATACATTTTAAAAATAGGTATCCATTCAAGTCATCAGACATTAGTCAACTTGTTCTCTTCAGGAGGGGAGCTTTCCTTAAAAGAACGGTTTTTCCTTGATAGACCTTCCCATACCCGAGCCTTCCTTCAATTAAATATGCTCAAAACATTTCTTCAATAAAAATTGTGTCAGAAGAATTTCAATAGATATAGGAAATTTTGTTTCCTCCAAGATGCGGCCAAAAAATTAATGCCAATAAAATTCATTTCCTTGATATGATATTCCCATTCCAAAATAGAGTGAAATAGAGAATATCGTTAACTAGGGTGTAATCTTTCACCATCGAAATTGACATGAAGGAAAGGGGTCTTAAAACCCTCAAAGCTAATGCTAAAAAAATATGATATGATCCACACTTGATGATCAAAATGAATCTAATCCTCCTTTATTTATAGGATTCCTCAAGGGGTGTCATATTCATAAATGGTTTGTTAAATCTCACACAAAAACCTAATTATGGTGTTTTTTTCCCAGCTGCCACAAAAATTGTCTTTCAATGGGTGTTTTTGGGGTTTTCCCCTTTTTAGGTGGAATATTGACTGTGGGGAAGGATAGGAAAATGAGTCTTATTTATACTCAATTCATTCAGGGGAATTAGAAGACAAAGAGGGCTTACTTAAAGCTTGAAATTAAAAGTGATGGGAAGATGAAAAACTTAGCTTCATATTGAAGAGATCATTTCTAATCACAATGATGTGAATACGCTGGGCTAACTGAGCTCATATAAGAAAGTTAGACTAGCTTGGAAGTTTTACAGCAAGGGAAGTGGGGCCGACAACATGCAATATGGCGTCCTAGTAAACACAGCCACATGGAAAAACCTCATCCGCGTTGAAACATGGCGCTCCTCCATTGGCCCCTGCCCCTACAAAAGAAAAGACAAAAAAAATGATATTTAATTTCCCACATAAAAACAAACAAAAAAAATCATTAAAAAAATAATCATATATTAACTATAGTTATTAAACAATCAAACTCAATTTAAATATGGTAAATTGTTATGTAACAAAAATAGTATTGGGCCAGGGTTTTAAATTCCATATTAAAGAAACATCCATTTTAGTTTTTGGGAGTCGTTACAATATGGAGATACGAATTCCATATATTATATACTTTTAAAAACTATATTAAAACTTCAATTGGGTTTTTAAAAAAATATTGGGAGACAATATGATTTGAACTCAAAACTCCCAATAACAACTATCTTAATATGATTATGCCAACCATTGTGCCAACCTCACACTTTGTCTTATTCATCCTCACACTTTGTTATAAAATTTTATTCAAATGGTTGAAGGAAACCATCGAGAATGATGGAGAATACATGAGAGATGAGGGCACAGGAGGCCAATGGAGCCGTGAGAAAAGAGAGTTCAGGCCGTGCAAGACAAAACATGTAGTTCAAGGCAAAAGTGATGGTATGCAAATGAGGGGAATATGTTTTGATGCCGAGGGAATCTTTTGATTCTCCAAGGAGGTAAAATTTCGTGTCGAATGTATTGAAATTTATATGAATTTTAACCATAATTTCACAAGGAATGCAATGGAAATTTTGGATTCGTGTTTCAAGTAGTGGTTCAAAATATTTCCCGTGGAGGAGAATCTTCAAGAATCTTGAGGGAATCTTTCGTAGACTTTGGAGGCCGAAATTGGCCGATGTCAATGAGGTCAACATTATACTCATTCTTCTCGGAATTTTGCAAGGATCTCAATGGTGAGATAAAATTCTTGTCCCGAACCGCATATTTCCGCATTCCCCATGGATCAAAATCTTTTGAGGGATCTAGAGGGGATCTAAAAGATTCCTAAGGCCCATATTTTCACTTTGTCGTACTTCGTAAATTGAATGATTCTCGCACTATTCGACACCACAAATTTGATGGTCTATTCATATTTTCCAATTGAATCCATTTCTCGGACTAATTTTCAAATTGGAGTTGCAGTGTGTGTCGCATTCAAAGGAGGAGACAAATGATTAACTTTTGATTCCATGGTTGCGATGATGATTTCAAATCTAGCAGTCAAGCAAATTTCTATTATTCATTCATCTTCGTGGTGAGATATATGGTGGATCATGTAATTCTTTGTGTCTTTTCTATGAGGTGCATTGTAGTTGCATGGTATCATCGCTTGGATGTTTGATGCAAGATCTTTTTTTTTTTCTGGATGTGAGATGTAATTTCTATCACTTGGAGAGGATCAAGATCATGGCCAAGGCATAACTCAAACCTATCATCGGAGGTTGTGCGCAGACCTTGCTATGCAGTTTGGGATACACTGGCAGAATTTTTCGAAGATGTCATAATCCTCCATTACATTTTTTAAAACCGTCAAGAAGAGAGAGAAAACAAGGCTATTAATCACCATGCTCACACCATAGACTGGGTACAGGTGCTGGGTATAACAAGTCTCGATATTCATGCTGTTAATTTTGATTATAAGCATATTTCCAATCAACATGAACATAAATCCTATGGCATAGAAAAATTTTTCATTTTTGTGGTTTACACAACCATGTAATTGTCAGAAAAGTTGGAAAAGAATGGTAGCAATAAAGGAGATGAGTGCATGGAAAGCCTTCTCCACAACAAAGAAAGAAACTAATTGCCAGCCTGAGGAAAATTTCAGCCACTGCAACTAAAGTGTGTCATCAAAGAGGGCACATGTTCGAGGTTAAATCTAGATTAGCACCTTAAGGATGAAGTATCGTTGCATGAACCGCTGAAATGATTGTTCGATGTACAAGAAAACGTGCTTTTATTGTGAGATGATCCATTCACTTTGATAAGTGAGATGGTTTTTCTAGGTGCAGAGTGTGTCATGACCTTCTTGTAAAATCACGTGTTTCATTTCTTTATGTAAAAGTGATGATGCATTTTTCCATCACTTGTTAAGCAACAATGATGTTTTTTGGCCTTGCGTTGATAGTCGGGGTATTATTGATTCCATTTTTGATGTAAGCTTGTCCATCGAGTAAGTGTTATAAACTCGTGGAAATTATGGAAATGTTTGTCATAGTTGGTCACATTCGAGCATGTAATTTGCATGGATATGATACTAGAGGTTTGCATGGCGGTGTGTCATTTTATCGCTTAAGGTTCAAGGAAAAAGGTGAAGGAGGATGAAGGATGACCTTTCATGACACTTGTGGTGTGTATATTATACACAATAGTTGTATATTATCATTGATGCTTTTTGAGTAGAGCTCCTCAAAGGGGGAGGAATGATCCAAGTGGCTCTAGAGACACACACAGAAAAAATGTATTGGTGAAATATTGAGATTCAAAGTGACAAGAAGATGACAAAATCCCTAACTTCATATCAATGAAATTTATTGCCCCGAGCAACGATGTGAATGATGCATCAATCCGAAGCCGTATAAGAAAGGTAGATCACTTTGAAGTTTTGTTAAGGCAAGGGAAGTGAGGCTCACATCATGCCACATGGCATCTTAGTAAGCACGTGGGACCTACATCATGCCACATGCTGGCATCCCAAAGAACTACGTGGGACCCACATGGCAAGCCCCTCACTCGTTGAAACAGGCGCCGTATGGTTCAAGGAAACCATGGAGAATTATGGAGAATACATGAGAAATGAGGGAACAAGGAGTGCCAATCAAGTCAGTGAGTAAAGAGAGAGGCCAGGCCGCAGTGCGTACCGAGATGCTGATCGAGGCAAGTGATGGTGCATGTAGCTCGAGGGAATATTTTTTGATGCCGAGGGAATCTTTTGATTCCAAGGAGGTAAAATTTATTTGTGTCGTAATGTGTATTGAAATTTATTTGAATTTTAACTAGAATTTCGTCAAGGAATAAAATGGTGGAGGTCGATTCGCCTTCTTTATAGCATTTTTTTCAAATTCTCTTGAGATAGTTTTAGGAATTTTGAGTGAATCTTTCAGATTCATCAAGGCCAAAATTCACCGGATCGGAATGAGAGGTCAAATTTATACTCATTCTTCTCGAATTTCGAAAAGATCCGAATGGTGAGATCATATTTATATTCTTAGCTGTATATTTCCCGTATTCCCTATGGAGTAGCATCTTTTAGAATTCACGGAATCGAAAAGATTCCCTAAGTCCCGCATTTTCACTTCTGTCAATTCAAAATTTGATAGTCGATTTTTCACTATTCGATGCCAAATATGATGGTGTATTTGTATTTTCCATTTGAATATTCCATTTCTCAACCACTTTTCAAGGTGGAGTTGCAAGCGGCCACAAAGATTAGTGAGAGTGAGAAGTTGACTTCATACCTTCGAAGGCCACGATTACGATGATGATTTTTTAGATCCAACAAATGGAGCCACCTATTCTTCGCCATATTCTATGTGAGGTATATGCATTATGATCATGTACTTCATTATCTCTTTGCTATGATATGCATTGTGATATACAGCCCCGCTTTCGATTTTTTGATGCTAGATCTTGTTTTTGTTCTATGTGAGATGTAATTTATATCATGGATATTCATTTATGTTTGAGATCGCTTTGTTGCCATATTGGAAGGATAATTTCCATTGTCACATGTATGTTTGATTGAGATCCCTTTGTTGCCATGTTTTCAGGATAATTATGTCATTATGTGTGAGTCTAAGGCCATGTTGATATGTGCAAGTTTATGAGTGAGAGTTCCTTGTGTTTTAACGTCTCGTGGAGAGACTTTTCCTCTCATGTTTATTATTTATTTCCTTGTATGAAAAGTAACATCGGCCCATGTACATATTCACTCTTTACATCACTAAATGAAGTGTTTTAAAACACCATCAAGACACCGAGGCTTGGGAGACATAGTCCACACCGGACAAACTCTACTATTAAAACTTCGTATATTTTTCGTATGATGGTTGACATGTGTTCCTCTTTGGACATATATGCATTTTTCATTAATGCTTTTGGTGTGCTATACCCTAACACATCAACCAAAGTAAAAGGTCTTCAAGTTAAATGGTATAAAAATTTACCCTGTGATCAAGTGGTATCGTAGTGCTGCCTTCGCTAATTTGGATCAGAAGGCGTGAACCATTGAAAAGTTTGATAGTTCGAGTAATGGAGGATGTCAAAGACATGTACAAAACCATGCCTGTGGTGTATGAGAAAGTGGACATGTTGTATGAAGCTTATGAGAAACAAGCACTAGATATCACCGAGTTGAAAAAAAAATCTACAAGAGGAGGAGGACAAAATCGATTGCAACTTTAGTTACAGCCACGAAAGAGGCATTGAATAATCGAAGCACAACGACGAAAGTCATCAAGAATATCATGAGGCATTGAAGGCACTCCTACAGAAGAAGAGAAGGAGGATAAGCATCGAATGTAGCTTCGTTGCAAGTCACCATAAAGACATTGGAATAATTGAAGCGCAACGATGAAAGACTTAAAATAGATCATGATACACTAAATACACTTCTCACGAGAAGAGAAGGAGGAGAAAAACGATTGGAGTCAGCCTACAAGCTACAACAAAGGTCTCGAGGAAGTGAAGTGCAACAAAGGCTCATAAAATCCCTCTTCACTTGTTTCAAAAATCATCCGAGGTAAATAGTTGTGATCATTCTCCTTAGTTTCATCTTCACATGCGATTATTTATGGTGGAAATGTGGAGATCCCCATTATAGGAACCAAAGATGAGACTCCCTAAGTACCCAAAGGAAAAACATATACGCTTAGAACTTACCAAGGAAGAGTATTGATGAGAATACTTAACCTTCATCCCATGGAAGTGCATGTTGCAACAAGAGATGAGACAAGCTCTCATCACCATGATCGCACTGCAGACGAACAATAAAGGTATAACAAGTCTCGATACTGCAAGTTCATTTATCATAATCATGTTTCTAATTATGAACGTGACTCATGGCATAAGAAAAATTGTCAATTTTTTGGTTTACATAACCATGTCATCATTGAAAGTGTTGGAAAAGAAATTACAAGACAAATGAGGATGAGGCATGGAAAGCCTTCTCCATTAATAGGGAAAGAACCGGTTAAGGTGTATGGAGAAAAATACCTTTTGCACCCATTGCAACCAAAGTGTCCATCAAAGAGCCACGTGTTTGAGGCTCCATCTAGAGCAAAAACCTTAAGGATGAAGCGCTAAGGTATGAAACTAGCTTGAAATGATTGTTTGACAAGAAAACGTAACACATGGAGAGATGATCCATTCACTTTGATAAGTGAGAAATGGTTTTTCCACATGTGGTAGTGTATCATGGCCTTTGTAAATCATTTTTTTCATTTCTTTATGTAAAAGTGATAATGTCTTTTTCCATCACTTGTTAAGCAAGAATGATTTTTTTTGGCCTTGTGTTGATAGTTGGGGTATTATTGATTCATTTTGATGTGTAAGTCATTAACGGTATGTGTTATAAACTTAAGGAAAGTATGCAAACGTTTGGGTCATAGTTGTCCATTTGAGCATGTAATTTGCAAAGAGATTGTAATATAGGTTTCTAGGGATGCAGTGGTTCATTGCTTATGGCTCTAGAGACACACACATAGACAAACAGTGGCTTATGAAAGCTCAAAATTCAAAGTGACAAGAAGATAAAAACTCATCTTTAGATTGAAGATTTTGTTTCCTTGATCGCAATGATGAATGGTGCGTCAATCCGAGCTCGTAGAGTAAGAAAGTTACAACATTTTGAAGTTTTGTTAAGGCAAGGGAAGTGGGCCCACAAGATGCCACATGGCGTCCCCGTAAGCACGTTGGACCTACATGGAAATCGCCTTCGTATGTCGATGGTGCCTCCATTTTCCCCTCGCTTCCCCGCAAAGACAAAACAAGATGATATTTAATTTCTCACATAAAAAAAAAATCATTAAAAAAAATAACATATATTAAATATAGTTATTAAACAAACAAAATCAATTTAACTATCAGAAGCAGCTATGTAACAAAAATCGTATTAAATATGGTTAAATTCCATATTAAACAAACCTATTTTAATTTATGGGAGTCGTTAAATATAGAGATACGAATTCCATATATTATATAGTTTGAAAAAATAAATTAAAACTAAGCTTTAAAAATATTGGGAGTCAATGGGATTTGAAACTCAAAACCTCCAAGAACAAATATCCTAATATGATTATTCCAACCAATGTGCCAACCTCACACTTTGTTATAAATGCCATTCAAATGGTTCAAGGAAACCATGGAGAATGATGGATAATACATGAGAGATGAGTGTGAGGCCAATGGAGCCATGAGAAAAGAGAGGCTCTAGGCCGAGTATTGACGACATGCAATTCTAGGGAATATTTTTTGATGTCGAGGGAATCTTTTCATTCCAAGGAGGTAAAGTTCTCCTCGTGTCGAATGTATTGAAATTTATATGCATTTTTTAACTAGAATTTCAGTGGAACTCAATGGAAATGTAGGAATCACCTTTTCGAGTGTTGTATTTTTAGATTCCCCCGTGGAGGAGAATCTTTAGGAATCTTCGAGGGAATCTTTCAAATTCGTTGAGTGTTGAAATTCATCACGTCGAATGAGGTCAACTTTGTTTCACTCTTCTCGCATTAAAAATTACTAGTTAATAGTCATGGTCTAACACTAAGCCACCTCACTCCTGCCCAAGTACAAGGCCCTAGAGCCGATCCTGGGCTTCGTCCCTCATAAGACAAGTTGAAACTACATAAAGCCATTGGAGAAATTATGCATAGAGAGATTTTGAACATACCTCGCCTTAGAGAAGGCTAAGAGAAGGCTAGCCCGTATGAAAAGCACCTGAAAAGAGGAAGGGAAAATGAAAGCCCTTTCAACCCGCCTAGAGGATTGTAAGAAGCTTATGCAACAGAGGAATTTTCCCAAGCTCTAAAAGGCACTTTCCAAAAGAGATGAAGGATCAAGCATGGCTAAAGGGAAAAGTAGCCAAGCTTCAAGCTCAAAGATAGTCATGTATGCCTACTCAGCAGTGCCCGATGACCCATAAAATTCCTCGCAGAATTCACCAATGCTTTGGTAGATTTGGAGATACCAAGGATGCACTGAACCGTTCGACGGCTACTAGACGAGGCAAAGGAGGCCTTTGAGAAAAATCAAAATATGGTCTCATCTCTACAAAAAGAAGTGGAGACCTTTCGCAAAGGATCTTAGGAGTACCGTAAGTCGATTAGGGACTTGAAGGCTCAACTCAAGAACAAAAAGTCGCTAGTGGAAGCTAGACAAATAATTGGATTCCAAATGCTGGAAACACAAAAAAAATTCCCTTCTTCATTGCGGTGGTACAATTAGATGCAAAATGCTAGAAAGGAATGTGAATTTGATAACCATGCAGAGGCAAGACAGATACATCAATGCACTCCCCTTAGAGGAGCCGGGTATGTGCGGTAGTCGTATACCATAACCAGCAATGGAGGTCAATAAAATGATTCAAGGAAGAGGCATGAACCAAAGAATCAAGATATTTAGCATTAAGTGGGCTGGGGTGGATTATTTTGATCAAGAGTGGGAAAACATAGTGCAAGTCAGTATGCCTCGCATTCCGTGACCCATTGGGAGCATTGCTCAATTGGACGACTCACAAGAAGAAGTTGTATGTGTATGTGAAAGGTTGATTCAACCTTGGAGAAGAGCTCTTCACTTAAAATATGAAACCTTGGTGGCTGCACTCCCAAGGAATTATTTCTCCTCACTATGGTTAAAAGGTTTTCACCGCCCACCTCGGATTACACCGAGGTGACTCGCCTACATGCATTTTTCGATCTTTTCGCCCATCATCTTTACTTGTGGATATTATATGGAAGATAAGGTGAGCATTTACATCCCATAGTGGCATCTACCGTTACGTGTGGCGCCCTATCACCACGCCACTCGCTCTCTTCCTCCACTCCCACATCCACGTTGTACCGGACTTCCGCCACCCTCGACGAAACCATTCAAGATTCCATGATCGTGCCCATGTACCTTATATTTTAATTTATATTTTCATGTTATGATATGATGTTTAATTGGGTGAAATCATGATTTTCACCCTCGCTAATCGGGTGAAGTCATTATTTTTATGTTCTTGTTATGGTCTATTATGAAGAGTAGTGCCTTTGCATGCTATAGCTAGACCGTATCATTTTTTGATTTTGATATGTGTATTAAAGAATCAAGAAAGAATATCAAAGGTAAAAAAATATCTAGCTAACTAACCTAAGATATCAACGCTAAAAATATGTAACTCTAAAATTATAGAGAGGCTGTGTCGTAGTGCATACGATTACCTAGCTTTGAGGGAATCTTTTCATTCCGAGGAGGTAAAATTTATCTCGTGTTTCGAATGTATAGAAATTTAAGCATTTTAACCAGGACCACAAGTAGGAATGCAATGGAAATGTAAGATTCGTCTTTCAAGAAGTGTATTTGTAGATTCCTTGTGGAAGAGAATCTTTATAAATCTTGAGGGAATCTTTCAGATTCCTCAGAGGCCAAAATTTGTTCGTGTCAGAATGAGGTCAACTTTATACTCATTCTTCTTGGAATCTAATAAGGATCTCATTGGCGAGATCATATTCTTGTTCTGAGTTGCAGATTTCTAGATTCCCTGTGGGGCAACATCTTTGAGGAATCTAGGGGGAATCTAAAAGATTCCCTAAGGCCCAGATTTTCACTTTGTCAAAATTTAGAAATTTGACAGTCGATTTTGCACTATTCGATGCCACAAATCTGATGGTGTATTCAGATTTTCCATTTGATTATTCCATTACTTGGTCACCTTTCAAAGTGAAGTTGCAGGTGTGATCATTTAGTGAGTGAGAATTCAATTTCTTACCTTTCAATGCCACGATTGCGATGATGATTTCTGATCCAACAGTGGAGCAACCTATTCTTCAGTCATGTTCAGCGTGAGGTATATGCAGTTTGATCATTTACTTCCTTGTCTCTTTTCTATGAGATGCATTGTGTTGTATATATCCGTGCTTGATGTTTGATGTGGGATCTTGTTCTTGTTCTTAATGTGAGATGTAATTTCTATCATGGATTGTCATTTATGTTTGAGATCCCTTTGTTTCCATCTTGGCGGGATACTCATTTTCACATGTATGTCTGGTTGAGATCCCTTTGTTACCATGTTGGCGGGATACTCATAGTTGTTATGTGTGATTCTATTTCATGTTCATAGGAGGTCAGTTTATGAGTGAGAGTAGCAGCATCCATCTACATATTCACTCTTTACAGCACTAAATGAAGTGGCCAACACCATCAAGACAGTGAGGCCCGAAGACGTAGTCCACACTGGACAAACTCTGTTATTAAACCTCTTGCATCTTTTTCATATGATGGTTGACATGTGTTCCTCTTGATTTTATCTACATTTTTTCATTGATGCTTTTGATAAAATGTAATTCTAACAGATCATTCGATGTAAAAGGTCTTGGTTAAAAGGGTCTCAAAAATTTACCTAGATCGGTAGGGATTGGAGAAGACCTACAGGGTGTGTATTCTCAACCTTATTTTGTTGGCATGTCATGTATTCCTTGAAGTATTTAATCACATATTCCTTGAGCTCTTTCCATCAGAATAATTCTCGAATTTGTAGATATGCCTTGAAAAATATCTGATGCCAATCCAAGGGAATACCATCTATAGCCTTCAAAATATTTTCCCTGAGTGTAGATTCAGGAACCAGGTATACCTTGTCTTTATAATAAATGACTCCATTAATTATTTTTTATGTGTCATCTTGGATGATCTCATCTATTAGCATGCAGGCAAACTAGTTCTTAGTAGACTTTGTTGTGAGGCATGCCTTCCAATCTTCTGTGATTTTCATCAGTGCACATGTTTCTAGTTTATTTGAAGGTGCATTGGCCACAACATTTTTCCTTCCCTTCACATACTCAATATGAAATTCATAATCTTGGATGTTGCTTACCAAATTTTTTTTCTGCTCATTTTTGTGGTATGTCCTTACTATGAACTTGTTTCCAACCAAATATTGTTTGAACTTTTCCAAAGCATGAATGATAGACAACATCTCCTTCTCATATGTGGAGTAATGCTTATATTTTTCTTGAAGCTTCCAAATTTTGAATGAGATATGGTGACCCTTTTGCATTAAGACAACCCATATTCCTTTCCTTCATGCATTACACTCCAACATGAATGGTTGACCAAATTTGGGAAGAGAGAAGACTAGACATAGCTTATTATTTCTTTAAACTTCTTAAATGTATTATTAGATTATTTTTTCCACCTAAATGTTCCCTTTTTGGTTCATTCCGTCAAAGGTGCACTTAACTAAGATAAGCCCTTAATGAACCATAGGTAGTATCTCCATTTCCCAAGGAACCCATCAATTCTATTAGGGTTTGGGTGTGGGCTAGCCCAATGTTACCTATATTTTCTCCTGATAAAATTATCCTCCCTTTGTGTTGATTATGTATCCTAAAAAAATAATCTTCGTCAACCCAAAATCGCATTTTGATGCTTTGGCATAGAGAGAATGCTCTTGCATAATTCTCAAAATTGTGTCCAAATGCCTAAAATGATCATCACATGTTTTGATGTGAATGAGAAGGTAGTAAAAAAAAACTAATAATAACTTCCTTAGTTGTTTGTTAAAGATATTTTTCATTCATTATTGGAAAGTAGTGGGGGCAGTTGTTAACCCAAACAACATGACAAAATTTTTAAAATGTCCATAATGAAATCAAAATGTAATCTTCGACATATATTCTTCTCAAAATTGGACTTTATGGTACCTTGATCAAAAATCAATTTTTGAAAAGAAAACTTCACCATGAAATCTATCAAATAATTCATCAATCCTTGGGATAGGGTACCTGTTTTTGATAGTTTTCTTGTTCAGTGCTTGGTAATCAATGCACATTCTCCACATGTAATCCTTGTTATTAAACAATATCATAGATGAGGTGAATGGACTCGAGCTAGGTCTAACGTAGCCCATTTATAACAGCTCCTGGATGGTATTTTATATTTCATCCTTGAATTTCTTCAGGTGTTGGTAAGGTGTGGTGATCATATGCTTAGATCCATCTTCTAGTTCTTAGCAAACTCTATTATGAGGCGTGCCTTCTAATATTCTATGATTTTCACAAGGGTAGATGTTTATGGATTCTTTGAAAGTGCATTGGCCACAACATCCTTCTTTCCCTTCACATACTCAATATAAAAGTCATAATCTTGGATATTTCTTACCCATTTTTGTTTTTGCTAATTTTTGTTGCTTTCCATGACTATGAACCTATTTCCAGCCAAATATTGTTTGAAATTTTCCAAAGCAGGCATGATAAACAACATCTCCTTGTCATATTGGAGTAAATCTTACCTTTCTCTTGAAGCTTCCAAGTTTCGAATGAGATAGGGTGACCCTTTTTCATTAAGACAACCCATATTCCTTTCCTTGATGCATTACACTCCAATATGAATGGTTGACCAAATTTGGGAAGAGCCAATAATGGACATGGTGTTGTCAGGGACACTATGTGCTAGGTCATTAAGAGTTGGTGGGATCCTATGGGAGTTGGGCCAATGGAGTTCGGAGCTCTTTTAAAATTGTTTGTTGTGGAGGTTTCTTAACTACAACCTTCATTTGACAAAGTTTTCATTCAGTGGCCTATTGGATTTATAATGATCTCCATCAATTCTACTTTCTGATCAAATTCCTAAGCTCTGGGACTTCCTTCCGCCTGGGATATCTCTTTCTTGGTGGCTCCTGTCACACTGTGGCAAGATTATTTGAATTTTACCACTTTCTCTCGTGAGGTGGCACTCCTGGGGGATGTCTCGATGAACTATAATATATGTAATTACATAGCTGGGTGACTGCATTTCAAGGGTTATTCTCCCGATGATGAGCTCATCACAGCTACTATTTGGGTGGAAAATGACATCTTGAAAAAACAGCTAGGTTTGGCCTCTGTAGTGGATTCAGTAAGAGATGTTTCATGTGATGCACCTTGTTGGCCTCTGTCATTTTCAAGGTTAAGGAAAGAAGATAGATTTAACTAAGGAAGAGGTTGAATGTTTCAATAGGAGGGTCGGGGAAAGACTCGCATAACTACTTTGGAACACTTTCCAAATAAACCACCCACCATGGCCACACCACCTCCATATGAGTGGTGCAACCCACGCCACCCACATAGAACTCACAACATCTATTCTGATGGCTCTCAAAAGCACGAAGGGCAGTGATATTGACTCGTCAAAGGGGATGACATCAGCCTCCCCTTGGACTAATCAGAGGAGCTTCGAGGGGCGAAACAAGGATCTTCCCTCAACTTTCTGACCCGATGAAAGGTAGTGGGGTCCAAAAATTCACAGCTGGAAAAGGTAAGTTAAGGTAAGGTAATTCCATCCAGGTACAAATATGGTACCTCTATGTCAGGCACGTGGCCTCTCAACCACCCGGCCGCTGTCAGGCAATCACCTTGTGCCACATGTTCTCCTGTGGATGTCCTCGTGATTTCAACCCTCCAGTTGTCACCCCGCTTCACTCCCCAGTAAAAAACCCATCTCCCCCCAATTTTTACATTAGGCCATTTGATTATTACCATTTACGATCGTTTCTTACTCAGCTGGGCGCTCTGGTAAAACTCATAGTACTTGTTGTTTCCTTCTCGCGTCGCTATCACTGTTGCCTCAGGTATTTAGTGAAGTCCCTATCACTATTTTCCTTTATTTTATCATCAAAATTATGATATAAAAGATGAATTGAACTTCCCTCGAAACCCTGAAGACCCTTAAAGCCAAAATTTCTCCCGGTCATGAGCCCCTCATGGATGCCCACTCCCAGCTCTATGACACCATCTATCCTTTGAATGTGGCCTGTATGAAGACTGACCCTTTTGATTATAAGCAGAAGGGCGAATATTTGTATCAGGTTGTAGATTATGGGCTTTACTACCAAGTTTCCCCATCATTCCACCCTTTTCCCATGTCCATATCTTGGCTCACCCACACATACATTGAGGGGAAGGAAATTTTCCTCTATCTCCTTGTGGTTAAAATATTTAAAATTACCCCTCAACTAATCAGAAGGGCCATGTGTTATCCCTCCTCTCAAGAATGTGTCGAATTCACTGAAGTCACCCTCTCATGTCATTTTTCAAACCAGTCCCTAGAAAAGCAAGGGGGTTTCCTCAAGCTCATCACGACTTCGCGCCTAACTTCTCTCCCCCCTTCAGGAACTATTTTTCTGTCCTTTTCCATGAAACCATCCAACCCATTCTAGCGGCCATCTCAGGAATGTTTGGTTTAGAGAGTGCATACAGGGTAACAACTACTGGTCTAGGGTTTCTAGAGCTCATGTTGTAGCCCAGGATCCTATTCTATATCCCCACCTTCCCAGACTCTACTATTAAAGCTCAGTTTCAATACATATCATCCTTGAGCTATTTTAGATATTGTTTTTTGGTATTCTACTTATTATTTTTCAAGCACGTAGATAAGTTTGAGGGCTTAGGCCTAGTCAAGTCCTCCATTAGAAATGAAAATGTTGAGCCAAGTTTCATTTTTGAATGGACCTAATCAGTTATCCAGCACCCCAAGGGAAAGGGTTACACAAAATTCATTACGAATTTCATGTCCAGGGTTTATGGGATCATACACGATAGCCCCCTGCCCAAACCTTTTCCTGAGTAGAAGGAGCTACTCCAGTTCAGTGAAAAATATTGTTTCAGGGTTTGGTATTTATTTGAAGACCACACTAAGATCAAGGTTATGGTTCTAAGGTACCCCCTTACCATCTTCTAGTGTTAATGTCCATGAGAATCTTTTCCCTCGAGTTTATCCTCCAAGTCCTGAGTGTTGACCAAACCCACTTTGTTCTTGCAAAGAAGGGATATCTTCTAAGGCTCCCAAATGTTGTAGGGCCTTTCAATATTAGCTGAAGACACCCCTCCCCTTACTCGAGGGGTTATTGAGAAAAATGAATTTCATGCAAGGGGATTTATGGCACTATGATCCCAAGGGATTCATCACGGGAAGAAAGAGGAAGATTAAGTCTTGAGCATATGAACATGAGCCTAGGCCTCTAATATAATGGAAAGCTAACTATTATTCATGGCCTTTAGATATGAATATTGAGGATAAATCCCAGGTTGCCAAAGGAAGAGGACGTAGTGTGAATGATGAAGTGAAAATATAGGATGAGGGGAGCCATCAAATGTCTCAAGAACTCGTAGACGAAGAGGCGGAAGATCGCCTTAGCAAAAAGAAAAAAACTGAGGGACCTGAGGAACTGGGCACCGAGAAAATTGAAGAAGAAACCCCATAGCCTACAGGTCAAGGGAAAGATAATCTAGGCTTTCAACTATCTTTCGACTCTGCATCATCATCAACGCCTTCATAACTATCACATGCAGTCACCCTAGGTAATGGAGGAAAGGGAGACTGATTGAGGAAAAAAAACCAATCAGCCAGGGAGAAAATGAGAGCATAGTTAGCTCAGTTTGTGGATAGTCACAACTCCAGGCTAACGATATATTTAGACGTGGAAAATTACCAGTTAATAGTCATGGTTCAGCACATGGATTCTCACCCTCTACCTCCAGGCTCCAAGTACAATGCCCTAGAGATTATTTTGGAGTTAGCTTCCATCCCCTTGCAAGAAAAGTTGAACCTGCATAAAGAAATTGGAGAAATGCTGCATACAGAGGTGTTGAAACATACCCTTGCCTTAGAGAAGGTTGAGAGAAGGCTAGCCTCGATGAAAAACACCCTAAAAAGAGAAAGGGCAAGTGAAAAATCCATTTCAATCCAGCTAGAGGATTGCAAGAAGATGATAAGAGGAAAGGGCACTGATCATAATGCAACAATGCAAATTCTACTGCAAAAAAGGTGAAGTGGAGGTACAAGAATTATGACATAAGATGAAAATCCCTCATTCAGTACATATCCAAACAAAGGAACTGGCTCAGGTCGAAAAGGAGAAAGACACATTGAATGAAGCACTTTCCCAAAGAGATGAAGATATCACAGAGTTAAAGGGAAAAGTAGCTAACCTTTAGCAAGCTCAAGATAGTCATGTATTCCTACTGCAGGTGCTTGATGACCCACAAAATTCCTCAGAGCATTTTACCAAGGATTTGGTAGATCGAATATGTCTGAGGATGAGACTTGAAATGTCCAATGGCTACTAGATGAGGCAAAGGTAGCCTTTGCAGAAAATAAAAGGATGGTCTCATCTCTACAGAAAGAGGTGGAGACTCTCTGCAAAGAATATCAGGAGCACAAAAATTCAATTAGAGACTTGAGGGCTAAACTCAAGGGCAACAAGTCATTGGCGCAAGCTAGAAAAATAATCTGGAATGAGATCATGAAGGAGGTAAAGGAGCATTGGGAGCTCATTACGCTAGGAAATGACAAAAATAATTACCTTTGTCATTGTAGGGTACGATTGGATGCAGGTCATATTGAAGGGAATGATAATTTTACAACCACGTAGAACTAGAGCAGATACATCAATGTGATCCCCTCAGAGGAGTTGGGCATGCATGGGGTATTTGATCATTTTAGAACCATAATGGAGGTCCTTAAAATGATTTAGAAGGAAGAGGCACGAACCAAAACGTCATGATATTTAGCATTAGTCGTGAGTGGGGTTGAATATTTTGATCGGGAGTGGGGCAGGGTAGTGGAAGCTGGCATGCCAAAATTCTCGGATCTGTTGGGAGCTTTGCTCAATTGGACCACTTACAGGCATAAATTTTCTGAGTGTAAGTTCAAGGTTGATTCAAGCTTGGAGAAAAGCTCTCGTGTAAAATATGAAACCTTGGTAGCTGCACTCCCAAAGGAATTCTTTATGCTGACTATGGTTAAAAGGATTTTTTACTTTCCACCTGGATTACACGGAGGTGACTCAGCTACATGTGTTGTTCAAGATTTTTAGTACATTTCCCTTACCTACAGATATTATATGGCATAGATGTTATGAGCATTCACATCCTCCATTGGTCTCTACCTCATAGAAAATGGCTCCCCTGTCACCACGCTACTCTGGCTCCTCGTCCACTGATGTACATCCACGTAGCTTCAGACCTTTTTCCACCCCTCGATGAAACCATTGAAGATTCTAGGATCAGGCCCATGCGGCCTTCTATTTTACTTTATCCTTTCATGTTCTGTTATGATTTTTAATTGGGTGAAATCATGATTTCACCCTCACTAATAGGGTGAAACCATTATTGTTATGTTCTTGTTATGTTCTCTTATGAAAAGTAGTGCTCTTGGCATGCTACAACTGGACCATATCATTTTTTGATTTCGATATGTGTACTAAATAATCAAGAAAGAATATCAGTGTAAAAAAATATCTGGCTAACGAACCCGAGATAGAAAGGCTATAAAGATGTAACTCAGAAAGTATAGAATGTACATTTTTGGAAATTAATATAGCGATGACCTTGTTGCAAATGGATTCCAATTGGATCACTGAATAGTATGTATGTGTTCGTTGTGTGTTTGTTTAAGTTTCCTTACCATTCCTTTAAATAAGTCTTCAATTGTTTCATGCAAGAAGTGCTCATTACTGTTGTTAATAAATGAATATGCATATGCCGTCGCTGAGGAAAGATGGCACTCACTTGTTAATCAGGAAATTCACCTTAATATTTCTCTCCATGGGATGACCTCTCCATAAATATATTTTGGCCATCTTTCTCCCTAATTTTTAGAAGGATGGATTATAATTTTCATATAAGCCTGCACTTCTCAAATCTCCTCTCTTTTCTTCTATACTTCCATTCCCTAATATTTTCAAGTCTATTCACTGGTTTTAAACCTATCCCATTCACATCAACCCAGATCTATACGGCCTCATGCCCATTCTAAGTATTATCCGATATACACTGGTGTTCAGTACCTTTATTTCCACACTTACCTTGAACCACAATCACCTTTACCTTATAAAGATACCTTCAAAAGATGTTTTCCAGTGGAAAATTTCTTATACACTTCAAATTTTTTAAGATTTCCTAGGCACTGGTCTTTTGCAAATCAAGGATTTCTCTAGAAGCTACAACATATTTTTGGCACTATTGCAAGGGAACAAATTAAAAGAATAATTTCCCTAGGATAGGAAAATATTTTCACCCTTCAATCAGGTGAGCACAAAGAGTTGAGATTTGCAGTACCCTCACCTTAGCGACTCCACTATAAATCAAGTTAAAATTAGTGGTAATCCTAGCTTACACAAGGCCCCATAGCCGATCATATACTTCATAGCTAAAAACCCCTTTTGTATTTGACCCCAAAAAAATCATATTAAGGAGGATTTGGAAAGAAAAGCAGCCAACCCAGAATGACCTACCACCTTTTTCTCTAGAAGCTTCACCCTCCTCATCTCAGGAAGCTCATATCTGTGGTCCTGGTTCAACAACCTATGTGGTCAAATATCCCCCAGAAACTACTACTCTATCCAACTCACTCATAAAAGAGGAAGCACAATCGACTGAAACCTCCCTACCTCCCTTGAATCATATACCTGAGGTTGAAGAAGTAAAAGAAGTTGCAGCACTCCAAAGCTTCTTACAAATCAACCTCCACCTCTCTACTCATCAAATACTTTTTATCCCTCAAAAAACTCATCCCCACAACTTACCACTGCCTCCCCCAATGGTTGTGCCTGATTTTATCCTAAACAAGTATTCTCCATTAGCTCTTCCCCAGATTTTAAATGACATGTCGTGGGATTATCTCAAGATCTTGCCCCAGTTCACAGGGGAAGATAACACTCTAGCACAGAGACATATTGAAAAAATTTTCGCCTTCGATAAGAATGTCAATGTGGAACATCTAGATTTGGTGTTAAAGCTCTTTTTCTAGTCCCTGGATGGAGAAGCTCGGAAGTGGTTCAAGTCCCTGGCCGACAAAATGGTTCATACCTGGGAAGAGATGGAAAAGTTCTTCACACAGAAATGGGGAGAGAAGAGAGATCATGGCTATGCTCTTACCGAATTCAATTCTCTAAAAAAGAGACTTAATGAGTATGTAAAAGAGTTCATAAATAGATTCAACAAGTTGTACAATAACATTCCCATAGAAATAAAGCCCCCTCAAGCAAATGATAAGGTAGTTTTCGCGGGTTCCTTTGAACCAGAATTTGGGTTGACCATGAGAGAGAGGAAGCCTGCTTCTCTAGACTAGATTCACACTGACACATTGGAAGTAGAATCAGACTTCACCTCTACTGAAAAATTCAAGGGTAAGAAAAAGCATGAAGTGAGAAGGGAAATAAAAGAGGAGACTTCCACTTCTAATCAGGAAAGAGAATCACAAGAAAATATAATTGAAGAGATGAAAAAATTAATCTATTACCTTTCAAATAAATTGGTGAAACTTGAATTGGAGGCCAAAAATTCGTCTCCTCGATCTAACCAAATAATTCCTAACTGAGGATTCAGTCCCCAGTATAGGAAGCTTCCTCTGCAACTATTGTAGCATGAAATGAAGGAGTAGTAAGATGACATTCAACCCCCTCTGTACTTGGAAGGAGAGGTGGAGGGGCAAGCCGAGGAAGTTACAGACAGCCAAGAAAATCAATTCCCTGCTTACTTTGATGATGAGGAGGGTGAAATAATTTTACAAGGAGAGGTAGAAGAGAAAAAACCCCCCCCAGAAGATCAAGATATTTATAATTACTGCAAGCAGTTCATGGAATTCATGCAGGTTTAGCTCCACAATAAATATGACCTCAGGTCCTCTCGGAAGAGAACCTGAGTACAGGAAAAAAAATGAAGAGTCGACATGAAGGGAAAAAATTCCTCCTAATTCTCTCTATAAAGGAAAGAAACCGATAGAAGAGTCAGCCTCCCATAAGGCCACTATATCTACCTCCATCAAACAAGATTCTGACCCACCCAAAAAGGAAAAATATCCATCCTTGAGTTTTCTTGAACCTCCTAAAGAACATGACAAAGAGACCCTTACTGAAAAGGGGCCTACGAACTTTAATGTCAGGAAGGAATTTGAAAAGGTTAATATCTTGTCCCCCCTAATCGAGCTCCTAAAATAGCCTTCATATAAAGCTCAAGTCTCCCAATTCATGTAGTGTCATCATGTAATCCCCCTACCTGATAGTCTAAATATCCAAGAAGAGTGACCCATGGTAGTTTTTGGACCTCATGTTGAAGAGCAAGACGCAACCACACCTCCATTTTATGTGACCTTAGTGATACATGACCTGCTAGTACATAATTGTATGTTGGATTCTGGGGCATCACACAACCTTTTGCCTTTGTACTTTATGGAGTAACTGGGGTTGTAAATCACTAGGCCCTATAAATAATTGTATTTGTTTGACTCCAAAAGAGTGAAATTATTGGGAATGATAAAATTCCTGGTGTTGAAATTGGCTCAGATCCTAGCCAAAAGCATGGTAATGGATATCATTGTGGTAAATATCCCATCCCATTTCAGTATGCTGCTATCGAGATCTTAGGGATCCAAAATTGGAGGATCAATAAAGCTTGATCTAACTTAGGCCACTATCTTAGTATTCGATGGAGAGGAAAGAAGGTTATACCGGGAGTCCAGGTTTTTTAACGTGGTCACTAAAGCTGATGGTTTGACCAATTCCAAGGTATACGGTAAGGAAAGTGAATTTTCATTCCTCATGCTTGAAGAAGAAGATATGTTTCTCCAAGAGACAAAGGTCTGTCCCCCAAGGCAAGGTAATCCCAAAAGTGGAGAGGAAAATAAAGTTTAGATCTTATTGTTCGATGGAGTATATTCAAAAGAAGGGAATGGGGTAGGCGTGCTCCTGATATCCCCGGAAGGATTTTTGATTCCCCTCTCCTTCAAGCTTGATTTTGAAGACACAAACAACATGGCCTAATACGAGGCACTTTTTTTGGGACTACATGCAACACGAAACATGAATATACAAAGTCTGAAGGTGTTTGGAGATTCAAAATTGGTAGTGAGGAAAGTAAGAAGAAAATGTTAGACTAAGCACCCGTGACTTAGATCTTACCAGAATGAGGTATGGGATCTAGTTGAAAACTTCTTCTTTTCATTTAACATCCAATTCATGCCTAGGGATAAAAATAGGATGGCTGGTTCACTAGCTATAGCTGCCAAAATTTTCCATTCTCCTCAGAATGCCCTAATTAGATATGAAGTGGAGGTACAATATCGTCCCTCTATCTGAGATAATGTGAAACACTGGCAGGTTTTTGAGGATGAACAAAAAGTCAAAAGCTTCGTGCAAATGGTGGTTGAATTCTCAAATTCGGTGATCGAATCAATAGTAGAAGATGACAGTGCATTAGCAAAGATGAGATGGGAGGAGGAACTCGCTAGGCACCGCATTCTGAAGCTGAAGGGAAATGTCATCCATAGAGGTCTCGTGCCCCTGGAGAGGTTGTTGGACATAAATGATGTCTCGGTGAACTCAAACAAGCCAGCCCTTGACAAACCAGTCAAAGAATTGAACATAGGGACGGAAGAAGAACCAAAGTTGATAAATTTATCTAAGGGGGGTCCTTGAAGAGTATCAAGGTCAGTACCTGAATCTGTTTTGATCATATAAGGATGTCTTCACCTAGTCATACAAGGATATAAATACTTTTGATTTGAACATCATACAACATAAAATACCTCTCAAAGAAGATGCCAAGCCTCATAAACAGAATTTGAGGAAGATTAATCCGCTCCTCCTTCTAGCTATTGAAAAGGAAATTAATAAACTACTGCATGTGAATATCATCATGCCACTGAGATATTCAGAGTGGGTGGAAAACCTTGTTCCTATGAGAAAAAAAAATAAATCAGGCTTTGCATGGAATTTTTGAACTTGAATCGAACCTCGCTCAAAGATAATTATCTCCTCCCCATGATGGATCACATCCTATAGAAGGTAGTACGATCCTCCCACATGTCTATGATGGATGGATTCTTAGGGTATAATCAGGTGGCAGTGCTCCCTAAAGATCAGAAGAAGATGGAATTCACCATGCCTTGGGGAACCTTTATGTATGCTCAGATCCCCTTTGGTCTGATAAACTCTGGCACCACATTCTAGCGTGCAATGGACATTTTTTTCATAGGGGATCAGGATATGTTCGTAGTGATTTACCTAGATGACATCATAGTCTTTTAAAAAAACAATGCCACACATATAGAGCACCTCAGGCGAACCTTCAACAAATGTCGCAGGTATGGTTTGTCTCTGAACCCACACAACTCCTTGTTCGCCCTCAAGGAAGGAAAAATTTGGGGGCATATAGTAACAAAGGAGTAAAAATTTATCACAAACAGGTGGAAGTGATAAATGGCATCTCCCTACCAATAAATAAGAAAGAAGTACAAGTTTTTCTGGGAAGGATAAATTTTTTAAGAAGATTCATACAAAATTATTTCGAGATCGTCTGAAACATCACCAAAATGCTGAAGAAAAGCAATGAGGTAAAGTGGATCCCCTAGTCAAGAGAGTATTTTAACAGGATCAAGCAAGCTTTTGTAGACACCCTAGTGTTGGCTGGTTCGGACTACAAAAATCCGTTCATGGTTTTTTATTTTGCCTCCCCTCACACTATAGTTGCAGTACTGCTACAGAAAAATGATGAAGGGTATGTAAAACCAATTCCATTCTTCAGCCAAGTCCTCCAAGATGCTGAAGTAAAATAAAACATCTTGGAAAATTAGCCATACACTCTGGTCAAATCTTTAAAATCATTTTAGGTATATGTGTTATAGTCTGCTATAACAACCTATGTACCCAGCGTAGTCGTGAAGGACATTATTTACAGGGTGATAGTGAAAGGAAAAGGGGTCAAAGATCTAGGAGTATGAAATGGAGATAAAGCCTACCAAGCTCATTAAAGGCTAGGGATTGGCTAAAATTCTATCATAATCCAACTTTCAAGCCTTAGGAATAAATCTACCTAGGACAAGGGGTGAGGAGGAGGAACATACATGTATACAATAGGGAATGGAAACTTCCATACAAAAGACACATGTAAAGTACCTCCTCTCCCCGTGGTATAAAGAAATTATGGAGTATCTTTTCACTTTGATATGTCCTGCTAGCTATGATCGAAATCGCTATCACACTCTGTGATTGAGGTCTCAAAAATACATAGCGAAAAATTGGAATTTATATTGGAGAGACCCAGTTGAAATATTGTTATTGTGCTTGACCGAGTAGGAGGTGGAGGAGGTGATGACAGAGTTCCACGATGGGATATGTGGTGGAAACTATATATGGCACATGAAAGCCCACAAAATCCTCATAGAAGGGTTCTATTGGCCTAAGATATTCGGTGAAGTTGAAGTTCATGTCAGGGCTTGAGAAAAATGCCAAACATTTCTCGAAAAGAAAAGGTTTGCACCCCTTCTATTGATCCCAACACAAGTTGAGGAGTCATTCAGACAATGGGCAATCGACTTCATAGTTGAGATCCACCCTGAATCTAGTAATTAGCATCAATGGATCCTCACTACCACATAATTTTTCACTAACTGGGTCGAGGTCGTCCCAGAAAGGAACCCCATAGACTTGGTAGTGAGCAAGTTCCTAGAAGAAAACATAATAGCTAGATTTGGGTGCCCTACAAAAATGATCACAGATAACACTTAGGCTTTCAAATCAACGAATTTTATAAACTTTTGTTAACATTATAATATATTTCTAGGACATTCCACTACATATTACCCTCAAGGAAACCGATTGGAGGATTCATCTAATAAGACGTTGGTGAGGATTCTAAAGAAGACCATCAATGAAAATCAAAAGAGTTGGGATTCCCAAATGAAGTTCTCTCTTTGGGTGAATCGAACCACATCCAAAATATCCACAGAGAAGTCTCCCTATGATTTTTCATATGGAAGAGAAACAGTCTTCCCCATTCAGCTCACACTGCATGTGGTCGGATTTCTGCAAGAGAGTGAAGAAGAACGAAATGACCTCTTCAGAAGAATGAATCTATTGGTAGAGTTGAATGAAACCTGGGAACAGGTGAACCTCATGTTGAAAAGTTATCAAGAGAAATTAAAGGCTTATGAGCTAAAGAAAAACAGATCCGAGCAGGGGATTTGGTACAATGATGGGATTTCAGGAGGTCGGGTAAAGGGAAACATGGGAAATTCGACCCACTTTGGTTTGGACCATTCATGGTGGCAGAGGTCAAAAGAAATAATACTTTTATTTTGGAGAATTTGGAAGGAGACACACTTGAGATGCCTGTCAATGGGAATTTTCTCAAGCCTTACTTCCAGCACTTACATGGACCTTGAAAGTCAATTGTACATATCCTTCCATTGTATATGCACCATTTTTATTTTTGCATTAATTACTGTTTTGAATTTCACTGAGTTGTCTGAAAATTATCTAATGGTGACTTTGTGCACTCAAAAATAACACAGGAAGATGGTCTATGAGTTCTCAACACAACTGAGCGAGTGCATTGTCCCCAGATGGAGCCAATGTTGGCCTATGACATTTTCAAGGTTAAGGCAAGCAAAGAGATTTAGCTAAGGAAGAGGTTGAATTTTTGAATAGGAGGGCGGGGGAAATACTCACATAACTCCTTTGGCGCACGTCTCATATACACCACCCACCATGGTCGTGCCACCTCTAGATGAGCGATGCATCCCACGAAAGCTGTGGCACCACTCGCATAAAGCTCACAACAGTCGTTCTGACAGCTCTTAGAAGCGCAAAGGGAGATGAGATTGACCCATTGGAGAGGATGACGTCAACCTCCCCTCGAACCAATCAGAGGAGCTCCAGGGATCAAGACAAGGATATGCCCTCGACTTTCTGACTGAGGTAATTCAAGGGAAGGTAAGTCCATCCAAGTACGAAGACGGTATCTTTGTGTCAAGCACGTGGCCTCTCACCCACCCGACAGATGTCATATAATCACATCATTCATTGTGTCCCCCCGCTAATGTCCTCATGACGTTAGCCCTCCATTTTTCATCCCACTCTACTCCCCAGTAAAAAAACCCATCTCCTCCCCTAGTTTTTACTCTCAACCATTTGGTTGTTACCATTTACAGTCATTTCTTACTCAGATGGGCACTCTTCTAAAACTCACAGTACTTTTTGTTTCCTCCTCGCATCACTCTCACTCATGCCTCGGGTATTTTTTCAATTTCCTCTCACTTTTTTCCTTTATTGTATTGTTGAAATTATGATGGAAAATATGAAGCGAACCGACCCTGAAACCCTGCGGGCCCACGAAGCCAGAATTGCTCCCGGTCCTGAGCCCCTCATGGATGCCCACTCAAAGCTCTGTGACACCATCTATCCTTTCAATTTTGCTCATATGAAGACAGAGCTTTTGGATTATAAGTGGTGGGGCGAAGATTTGTTTAGGGTTGTAGATTTTGGGATTTACTATAAAACTGACCCATCATTCGACCCTTTTCTTGAGTTCATAGCTTGGCTCACTGACACCTACATTGAGAGGAAGGACATTTTATTCTCTACCCTTGGCGTTAAAATCTTCAAAATTACCCCTTAGCTAATCAGAAAGGCCCTTTGTTATCCCTCCTCTCAAGAATGTCTCGAATTCACTAAGGTCACCCTCTCGTGTCATTTTTCAAACGTTCCCCTGGAAAAGCAAGGGGTTTTCCTCAAGCTCATCATGACATTGTGCCTAACTTCTCTCCCCAATTCAGAACATATCAATCTGTCATTCTTCCAAAAACCCATCCAACCCATTCTAGTGGTCATCTTGGGATTGTTGGGTTTAGACAACACATAGAGGGTAACAACTGCTGGTATAGGGCTTCTAGAGCTCACAATGCAGCTAAGGATCCTACTGGATATCCCCACCTTCCTGGCATCTGCTATTAAAGCTCATTTCAATACATATGATCCTTGAGTTATTTTAGATACTTTTCTTTGGTTTCTACTTATTCTTTTTCAAGTACGTAGACAAGTTCGAGGGCTTAGGCCTAGACAAGTCCTCCATGAGAAATGGAAATGTCGATCCAAAGTTCATTTTCGAATGGACCTACTCAGTTTTCCAGTACCCTAATGGAAAAGGGTACATGAAATTCATCATGGATTTCATGTCCAGGGTCTATGGGATCATACACGATAACCCCCTGACCATAATTTTTCCTGAGCAAAAGGATCTACTCCAGTTCAGTGAAATAGATTGTGTCAGGGATTGGTATTTATTTGAAGACCACATCGAGATCAGGGTTTATGGTTCTGAGGTACCTCCTTACCATCTTACAGTGTTCATGTCCATGAGAATATTTTCCATTGAGTTTATTCGCAAAGTGCTGAGTGCTGACCAAACCCTCTTTGTGCCCGTAAAGAAGGGATATATTCTAAGGCTCCCAAACGTTGTAAGGCCTTTTACTATCAATTAAATACATGCCCTCCCCTTAGTCTAGGGGAATTTGCAGAAAATGAATTTCATGCAAGTGGATGTATGTCACTATGATCCTAAGGGATTCATCACCCGAAGAGAGAAGAAGATTAGGTCTTCAGCATATGAACATGAGCCTAGGCCTCTAATAGAATGGAAAGCTAATAGTGATCCATGGCCTTTGGATACAGTTATGGAGGAAGAATCCACAACTACCAAAGGAAGAGGAGACAGTGTGCATGATGAAGTGGAAATACAGGATCATGGGAGCCATCAAATGGCTCAAGAACTTGTATACGATCATGGGGAAGATCACCTCAGTAAAAAGAAAAGAATTGAGGGTCCCAGGGAATTGGACACCGAGCAGATTGAAGAAGTAGCCCCATAGCCTACAGGTCAATCGAAAGATAAAAAATCCTTTTAGTTGTCTTTTGACTGCATATCATCATCAATACCTTTGGAAATATCATAGGTAGTCACCCTAGGTAAGGGAGAAAAAGAAGAACAGATTCAGCGCAAAAACTAGTTAGCAAGGGAGAAACTGAGGGCAGAGTTAGCTCAATTTGTGGATAGGCACCACACCAAGTTAATGTTAGCTTTGAATGTGGAAAATCACCAGTTAATAGTCGCGGTTTAGCACTCATCTTCTCATCCTCTACCCCCAAGATCCAAGTACAAGGCCCTAAAGATGATCTTGGAGTTAGCTTCCATCCTCTTGCAACACAAGTTGAAACCTCATAAATCCATTGAATAAATTTTTCATAGAAGGGTGTTGAAACATACCCTCAACTTAGAGAAGGTTGAGAGAAAGCTAGCCCAGATGACAAACACCCTAAAAAGAGAAAGGGAAAGTGAAAAAGTGCTTTCAACCCAGCTAGAGGATTGTAGGAAGCTAATAAGAGGAAAGGGCGGTGATCCTAATGTAGCAGTACAAACTCTACTATAGAAAGCTCAAGTAGAGGTACAAGAGTTACGATGTAAGCTGAACATCCCTCTTTCAGATCATATCCAAAAAGAGGAACTAACCCAGGTCGAAAAGGAGAAAGACACGCTCACCGAGGCACTCGCCCAAAGACATGAAGAGATCACAGAGTTAAAGGGAAAAGTAGCCAAGCTTCAACAAGCTTAGGATAGTCATGTATGCCTACTATAGGTACCTGATGACCCACAAAGTTCCTTAGAGCATTTGACCAAGGATTTGGTGGATTTTAAGATGTCTAAGGATGAGATTCAAACTATCTGATAGCTAGTAGATGAGGCACAGTAGGCCTTTGCATAAAATCAAAAGACAGTCTCATCTCTAGAGAAAGAGGTGGATACCCTCTGCAAAGAATCTCAAGAGCACCAGAAGTAGATCAGAGACTTGAATGCTAAACTCAATGGCAACATGTCATTGGTGGAAGCTAGAAAAATAATTTGGCCTAAGATCATGAAGGAGGTAAAGGTCCATCAGGAGCTCATTACGCTGGAAAATGACAAAAATAACGCCCTTCGTGATTTCAGGGTACAATTGGATTCAGGTTGTAGGGAAGGGAACGAAAATGTGACAACCACACAGAGGTACATTAGATACATAAATGAGTTCCCCTTAGAGGAGTTGTTCATGTGTGGGGTAGTTGATCGTTTTAGAACCATAATGGAGGTAACTAAAATGATTCATAAGGAAGAGGCATGAACCAAAGCATCAAGATATTTAACATTAGTGGCCAGTGGGGTGGAAGCTTTTGATCAGGAGTGGGGAAAGGTAGTTGAAGCTGGCATGCCCGAATGTTGGGACCCGTTGGGGGCATTGCTCACTTGGACCACTTAAGAGCATAAATTGTCTGAGTGTAAGTGCAAGGTTGATTCAACCTTGGAGAAGACCTCTTGCTTAAAAGTTGGAATCATGGTGGCTACACTCCATAAGGAATTATTTCTCCTTGCTATGGTTAAAATGATTTTTGTCCCCACCTGGATTACACCAAGTTGAATCAGCTGTGTGTGTTGTTTGAGATTTTCAGTAAAACACCCTTACCTGCAAATATTTTATGACAGAGATGTTATGAGAATTCACATCCTCCAGTGGCCTCTAACTCACAGCAAATGGCTCCCTCAACATCAAGCCACTTTGGCTCCTCCGACACTCATGTACATCCACGCGGCTTGGGTCATTCTGCCTTCCCTCGACAAAACTATTGAAGATTCCAGGATCAGGTCCATGCAACCTTTTATTTTACTTTATGTTTTCATGTTCTATTATGATGTTTAATCGGGTTAAATCATGGTTTCACCCTCTCTACTGTGTTATTATTGTTATGTTCTGTTACTAAGGGTAGTGCTCTTGGCATGCTATAGCTAGACCGAATCATATTTTTATTTTGATATATGTACTAAAGAATCAAGAAAGAATATCTATGTAAAAAAATATCTAGCTAACGAACCTGAGATAGCAAGGCTATAAAGATGTAACTAAAAAAGTATAGAAAGGTTATGATTTCTATGTAAATTTTGGGTCCCTATTGTATAACACTTTTTTGTAATTACTGTATTGAGCTCTGAATGCATATCTTGGCGAGCAACCTTTTTGAAAATTAATATAGCGATGACCTTCTTGTAAATGGATTCTAAATGGATCACTGAACATGATGTATGTGTTCATCGTGTGTTTGTTTAAGTTTCCTTTCTATTCTGTTAATTAATTCTTCAATTTTTTCATGCGAGAAGTGCTCGTTACTATTGTTAATAATTCAATATGGATATTCCCTCACTATGGAAAGATGGCACTCACTTGTTAATCGCGCAAGTAACCTTAATATTTCTCTCCATGGGATGACTGCTCCATAAATATTATCTCAGCCATCTTTCTCCCTAATTTTGAGAAGGACAGATTCTTATTGTCATATAACCATGCCCCTCTCAGATCTCCTCTCTTTTCTTCTATACTTCTGCTGCCTAATATTTTCAAGTTTGTTCACTGGTTTTAAACCTAGCCCATTCACATCAACCTAGATCTATACGGCCTCAAGCCCATTCTGAGTATTAGCTAGTATACATTGGTGTTTAGTACCTCTATTTACACACTTATCTTAAACCATTGATTAGGAGTTCATAAACTTTGCTTAAAATTCAATGTTACAGGACTGGTTTGAAACTAGGACGGTTTCATAGATCTTGTCTTCTTAATTCTGGTGCCACGAACAGTTCAAAAAATCGATGTCGTATGAGGGAGATATCATGTTCTGATTGAAATGCCAAATAGGTAAATTGCGACATTTTGACCAACTTTGACTGGGATGCACAGACAACAAATGAGTGGAGGTACAGTCAGAAAAAGGGAGTATTTTGAGCAATATTCCTTCCTCATAACCAACAACAGGTTGAAAAGTGTTGAAATTTTGTTGGGGTGTACATTTTTGGCGAGTCAATTAGGAGCTACCACGTGGCCATCCCTGAGGCCACCACGTGGCCTTGGAACCACATTATAAAATTTTGTTGAAGGCCACAGGATTCAAACCCTGAACCTCCTACCGAGCATGCACACACCATACCACCTGAGCTACATATTAGTTCTTAACCTATTAGGTGATGATTTATATTTATTATGTGTTTCAAACCACATTGGGGGTTGGAACCACCAGTGGTCCCAACTTGCCAGCGGTTCCATAACAAGTGTTCACATGGCATATGTTAACATTAATGTAACCACCAACCATCATATCAAATGTAACCCAACACTTCAAACTAATTTTGGGTCCTGTGTTGTCACGTGGTGACAGACTATCGACTCTGCGGTCTGCGCTAACCTCCAACGTTAAACATGCCATTCAACTACAGTTCAAGTCTCCAAACTGGAGTTCCACCATGGGTTCCACCCAAGGGTTTTGTAACCGCAGGTTTAGGGTTGGAATGTTCCACCCTAATCACAACATTTAATATACAATTGGATTCAGCAGTCATTATAGTAGGCGTGCTATTTAGGGTAGAGATGCCTAATTTAACTCCATTTAAGTGAAGTTCTCCACTTTTAGTGGAGCTTTTCTAGGTGAAACTGGGAAAAAGAATAGGAGACTCAATTTTCACCCATTATGGGTGAATGAAAAGAAATTTTTGACTGAATAATTCTAGAGCCATTGGTGCAGAGAAAACAAGTATTGGAGCACTATAACGACATGTAATAGCAGAATTTTGAGCATAATGAAAGATGGACATGCCATTGGCAGCTGGACTAGCAAATATAGCCCAGGAGGGGTAAACTGCTTCATCACGCCTGCTGTGTAAATTTCATGTGGTGACTTATTTCAAAATTTTACACTATTTTTTAGTGTTATTTAAGCTTGTTTTATGCTTCTAATTCACCTAAAATCATCTACAATTCATGGACAAATTCCTCAATCCTTAAGAAAAATAATGAGTCAATTATGTACGTGTTTATAATCTACAAAGACACTTAGCACAACAAAACTAATACAATCATTTCAGATCATGTTGGTATAAGAGCTACAGTTTATTCTCTGGTGTTGTTTTGTTCAAAGAATTGTTTAACTGTTTGCAAGTTTTATATGCTTACAAGGCTCAAGCTCAAGAGAGGAGAAGGGAAATTGGTGGAAGCAGAAGGTTCTCAAAAGGAGCCAAAGAAAAGGAGAGCAAGATTTCCACAATCTCGACCAACTATTTCACCTCCTAAGGAAGAAGAAGCTACATTAAGAATGCCTCAAGAAGAAGGAGAAACCCATTAAGAAGTTGATCCAACAGAGGAAGAAAGAGTGTTCAGGAAAGCATTCCTTGACATTATTGAGATGGTTAGAATCCTTTATCAAGAAAGGAATGGGAGACTAGAAGGAGAAGGATCTAAACTTCACAAGGAAGGGTAAGGATATTTAGGAGGTCACCATGATGAAGATAAGTCAAAGAAGGGAAAAGAAGGAAATGGAGGCAATATAGAGCCATCATCCTCACCCTCATCATCATCATCCTCTACTTCTTCCTCAATACATTAGCCACACAATTCAAAGAACACTGGTAAAAGTCCTTTTCTAAAACTTGATGTTAAGTTCGAATTGCCTATGTTTAATGGTGAGGTCAATGCAAAAAATCTTGATAATTGGATTAGACAATTGGAGGTCTATTTGAGAATCCAAAACCTTCAATATGATGATACTAAAATTCAATTAGCTTCATTGAGAATGGAAGGTGCAACACTTGTTTGGTTGGAAGCCAAGACAAAGGAGGAAATCAAGAAACATGGTAAGATTATTCTATCATGTTCATATTTCATTTTTCCATTATCTCATATGCAGAAAGCTACCATGAACTGGCAGAACTTTAGGCAATTAAAAGGACAAAATGTGCAAGAATAAACCCAAGAATTTTGGGGAAGAGCTCTCTTATTAGGGGTAAATTTTCAGAGCCAAGATACTTTGCTCAAGTACATAGGAGGCTTACATAGCTACCTTAAACATATTATTCTCATGTTTAACCCCACCAGTCTTGATGAAGTATGTGTTCAGGCCACACTTCTAGAAGCTAGAGGGAAGAACATTTCTGAAGAGGGTAGAAAGAAACCTTTTAAGGGTAAAGCCAAGGAAAATACCTCAAAAGGGAAAAAAAAAAAGAATTTATCTACTAAGAAAGAGGGAGAAAAAGTGGTTTGTAAACATTGTTCAAAACAAGGCCATGATGAAACTCATTGTTAGAAATTACATCCTGAAATGAGGCCAAATAAACCCAATAACAAAGGGAAACAAAAAACTACTGCTACAACTGAACATGATTTAGGATCTGATTCAGGTAATGAATCTAATATTATAGCCATGGGATTGAAGAAAATTAATGGAAAATAAATTCAAACTAAACCCATTACCAATACTTCAAACTGTCACATACATACTCCAAATGAAGAAGAAAGAATATAACTGTTTCATGTGAGGGTCATATCTAAGCATACCAAGATTGACACACTGTTTGACAATGGGTCACAAGAAAACTTAAAATTTGAAGACTTGGTCAAGAAACTTAACCTTGAGACCATACCACATCCAAAACCATATCCATTCGGTTGGATTTGTAGGGATGAAAATCTACAGGTTTCAAAGAATTTTATATTGCAGTTTGGAATCACTACAAATTCTTTTGACACGGTTGAATTAGATGTGGTTCCACTTGACATCAATGGTATTGTATTAGGGAGTCCTTAATTGTATTATAGGAAAGTGATTTTCCATTACCATGAGAACAAGTATCATTTATTCAAATATGGCAAGGAGTTCATTGTTAGAGCACATCGCAAGAACACAAACATTGCGATGGTAAATGATGGACAAATAAAGAGGTTGGTCAATTCAAGTAAGAATTTTGTTCCTCTTATGATTAAGCCTAAATCTGATGTTAACCATGAATCATTTAAGGGATGTGATACTAAGTTGAAACCATATTTATATGATGTATTTCATGCACATCATAAGATTTTTCAGGAGCCAATAGGGTTGCCTCCACAAAGGGAAATTCAACATGAGATTCAGTTGCAAGAATATTGTCCTCTTCCAAACATCGGTATGTATTGCATGTTGATAATGGAGAATGCTTAAATAAAGAGGAAAATCAAAGATATGTTTGATAAATGAATCATAAGGCCAAGCACCTTGCCATGCAGTTGACCCATACTCTTGATACCAAAGAAAGATGGGACTTGGCACATGTGTGTAGATTTTCAAGCTTTGAACAAGATTACAGTAAAAAATTGTTACCCACTCCCAAGAATAGATGATTTTCTTTATCAAATGAAAGAAGAAATTTTTTTCACTAAGTTATATTTATGAAGTGGATATAATCAAGTAATAATTGCATAAAGTGATATATGGAAAACTGCATTCAAAACTAAACAAGGACTCTTTGAGTGGCTAGTTATGCCATTTGGTTTGTGTAATGCACCATAAACTTTCGTGTGTGTTATGGATAGTGTTTTGCATCCATTTATTGATGAATTTTTTATTGTGTACTCATATGACAAATTTATTTCCAGTAAAACAATAGAAGAACATGTCTTGCATGTGAATAGAGTGCTTGATATTTTGAAGAAAGAGAAATTATTTCTTAAGATGTCAAAGTGTGAGTTTGGAAATACTTCTTTGGTCTATTTGGGACATATTGTAGGAGGAGGAGAATTGAGAATTGATACTTCTAAAGTGGAAGCCATTTTGAATTGGCTGACACCCAAAATAGTAACCGAGGTAAGAAGTTTCTTAGGTGCAGCTCAATATTGGAGAAATATTATCACTAACTTTTCTTCCATCGCAGCTCCTATGCATGCAGTGAAAAGTGTGATGAAAGGCTTCCAATGGGGAGGAAAACAACAACAAGATTTTGAAGAATTAAAAGAAAAAATCAGTTCAGCTACAATCCTTACATTACCAAATTCGAGATAGCCATTCGAGATTCAAACCGATGTTAGTGATTATGCCATGGGTGGAGTTCTTTTGCAACATGGTAAACCTATCGCTTTTCATTCTGAAAAATTTAATGGTGCCATCACTAATTATCCTACATATGAAAAAGAACTATATATGTTGGTACAAATTTTCAAGAAGTGGAAACACTACTTTATGGTAAAGAGACTATTGTACACACCGATCACCAACCATTACAGTACTTGCAGTAAAAAAAAATTGCAACAATCAAGACATTTCATGCAAATGGGATTTCTTCAAGAATTTAACTTGGTTACAAGGTACAAGAAAGGTATTTTCAATAAAGTTGTTGATATGCTTTCAATACCAATAATTAGTGCATCTACTTTACTCAAAAATGATTCTGTTGTACATGAGAGTTACATAGAACAATATGCACATGAAATTGATTTTCAAGATGTGTATGTTAGTTTGAGTGAAGGGAATCAAGTTGAAGAAAAATATTATCACATGCATAAAAATTTGTTGTTTCATTTGGGCAAGCTATGTATTCCAAAAGGAGAGAGGCTAAGTGTCATGAGAGAAGCTCATTCATCTCTTATTGTTGGACACTTTGGGGTATGCAAAACAATGGCGCATCTATAGAGGTATTTCTATTGGTCTCACATGACAGATAGTGTGTCACATTTTATAAGAGGTTATTTTATCTGTGCAACAGGTAAGCCTAGTAATAGGAAGCTTGGGTTGCACACGCCACCACTGGTGCCATCAAGGCTGTGGGAGAGTGTCTCCATGGACTTTGTTGGAGGTCTACCTATGTCAAGGAAAAAACATAATTATATTTATGTAGTTATGGATAGATTCAATAAAATGTGTATACTTACACCATGTAAGAAAACTATTACCTTTGAACAAACTTTTGAACTTTATTTTCAACATGTTTGGGTTCATTATGGATTTCCAACTTTTATTGTTAGTGATAAGGATTCCAGGTTCATTGGGAATTTTTGGTCAAATCTATGGATAATGATGGACAAAAAGTAGAAAAAGAGTACTTCTTTTCATCCACAAACAGATGGACAAACTAAGGTTCTGAACAGAACCGTTGTGCATCTATTGAGAGGATATTGCAACAAAAAATCTAAGTTGTGGGATGAACAACTGCATTACATTCAACACGCTTAGAACCAGGCAAAGCACTCTTCAACACAAAACTCACCTTTTGAAGTATGCTTTGGCTATTTCGGAAAATCGCCATTAGACTTCATCTTTGGGAAGGATGTTGCAATTTATGGCCATAGTGACATTGATAGGGCTCGAAATTTCATTGAGAAAATTCAGATTATACATCAACAAGTTCAAGAACAACTTGAGAAAAGTTTAAAAAAATACAAAGAGAGGCATGAAAAAGACCGGGTTGATCACAAGTTTTAAGAGGGAGATGAGGTATGGTTGCACATTAGCAAAGAAAGGATCCAAGGGGAAGGTAAAAAGCTCAAACCCATTACTATGGTCCTTTAAAGATTATAAAACAAGTTGGTAATAATGCATTCCAACTTGAATTGTGTTCTTATATGCAAATGTATTTAGTTGTTAATGTTGAAAACTTATGCTTGTATGAGCCACCTTTGATCGATGAACAAGGAAGTGATGTTCAACTACCTTCTATTGAATATTTCTCTCCAGAATTTTTAGATGAGCTCAAAGAAGACACAATTCTTGACAGGAGGACAAGAGCATCCAAGAGGGGAAGTGTTGACTACCTTCGAGTTGGGCTCAAAGGCACTAAAACAAGCAAGGAAAAATGGATGGAGGTTTCAAAGGTGAGGAAGTTGTACCCTCATCTATTGAACAGGTAATCAATTCTTTTGGGGTCCAAAAGCTTCCCAATGGGGAGGAGTGATGAGGAGTTTATAAATTTTGCTCAAAATTCAAAGTTACATGATTGGGTTGAAACTAGGATGGTTGTGTAGAGCTCGTCTTCCTGTTTTCGGCGCCATGAACAGTTCAAAAAATTGATGTTGTATGAGGGAGATATCACGTTCTAATCAAAATGCCAAATAGATAAATTGCGACAGTTTGACCAGGTTTGAATGGGATGCACAGTTAGAAAATGGGTGGAGGTACAGTCAGCAAAAAGGAATATTCTGAGGAATGTTCCTTCCTTAGAACCAACCACACGTTGAAAAGTGTCAAAATTTTTTTTGGGTGTATGTTTTTGGTGGGCTAATCAAGAGCTACCACGTGGCTGGCCCTGAGGCTGCCACGTGACCTTGGAAGCACATTATAAAATTTTGTTGGAGGTCGCAGGATTCGAACCCTAGACCTCTTTCCAGCATGCGCACCCAGTACCGCCCGCACTACATGTTATTTCTTAACCTATTAGGCAACAATTTATATTTATTATGTGTTTCAAATCATGTTGGGGGTTGGGACCACTAGCGGTCCCAACTCGCCAATGGTTCCATATCAAGTGTTCACATGGCATATGTTAACATTAACATAACCACCAACCGTCGCATCAAATGTAACCTAACACTTAAAACTGATTCTGCATCATGTGTTGTCACATGGCGATGGTCTATTGACTCCACGGTCTCCGCTAACCTCTAGCGTTAAACGCATCATTCAACCACAGTTCAAGTCTCCAAACTGGAGTTCCACTGTGGGTTCCACCCAACGATTTTGTAACCACAGGTTTAGGGTTGGCATGTGGCCACCCCAATCACAACATTTAATATGCAGTTGGACACGATGGTCATTATAGCAGGTGTACTATTTAGTGCAGAGCAGGGAAAATTTTAGGGGCGAATTTTAGCCCAAAGGTGAATTTTAAGGGATTTTAAATTTTATTAGGGAGAATTTTTTATATAAAACCCAATTTTTATAGTTTAATAAAGTTAGCCCAAAAAATATTTTAAAAATAATTAATTATTTAATATTATCCCACCAAAAAAAGAGCACACAAAATTAGAAACATGAAATTTGCCCCATTTTTTCAATCGATTTTCCAGATTTCCATGGCATGCGGCCCATTTTTTCAGTGGTTTAGAGAGGTGGCTGGGCTTTGTGCACATCGAACTTCTAAGTTCTTGCTGGCTGAGCAAGACCGAGTCAGAAAAAAACAGTCACAGGAATCCCATCATGGTCCGTTAGGGCCTGGTCGACTCTCTCTGGTCCGGACTCCGTTAGGGCCTCCCATAGTTCGTATATAGCAGAGACTTGGAGATTCAATCCATCAACGTGTCAAGAAATTCCTTTTCAGATAGGCTTCCCCACCTCGGCTTTCTTTCAAATCTGATTGCCCTTAATGTTAGTAACAATTCCTTCACTGGTCCAATTCCAACAGTTATTTGCCGAAATTTTAGCTCAATCAAGATCCTTGATTTCTCGATGAATAGATTTGAGGGATGCCTTGATGAAGGGTTGCAAGAATGTAAGGTACTTGAGGAGTTCGAAGTGGGTTTCAGCAACCTCGTGGAATTTATCCCGAAGGATATATATAATATATCATCTTTGATAAAGTTCTCTGCACCCGTCAACAGGCTTTCTGAGGCTCTGAATTCTGATATTGGGTACCTATCAAATCTCACCATTTTGTCTCTCTATGGCAACAATTTCATAGGAAATCTTCCCAAGCAGCTTGGAAAGCTTGAGAAGTTGGAACAACTCATTCTCTATAGCAATCAGTTTAGTGGAGGCCTGCCAACATCTTTATCTCAGTGTAACAAATTGCAAGTCATCAACCTGAGGAACAATTCTCTGAGTGGAGAGATCCATCTTGATTTCAGAAGATTTCCTGACCTGATTTCACTTGATCTTGCTTCCAATCAGTTCTCTGGTCAGCTTCCACCTACTTTATCGACCTGCATAAAGATCAAGTCATTAAGCTTGTCAAGAAACAAACTTGAAGGTCAAATCCAAGAGAGCATGACATCTCTTAAGTCTCTCACCTTTTTCTCCATCTCAAACAATAGCCTGAGAATTATTACAAGAGCCCTTCATGTTTTTCAGGACTTTAGGAACCTCAGCATTTTGATTCTATTTAAGAACTTCCATCAGGAGTCCATTCCGCAAGGCATCACGGGCTTTGAAGGGCTTCAGATTCTTGCCCTTGGAAATTGTGCTCTTTCAGGGAAGTTTCCCAGCTGGTTGAGGAATTGTTCAAAGTTGCAGGTATTGGACCTTTCCTAGAATAACCTCACTGGAATCATTCCACATTGGATTGGCAGTTTCTAGTCTCCTTTTTACTTGGATATTGCAAACAATTCCTTCTGTAGATCGATTCCCCTTGAACTCACAAAGCTGCCTAGCCTAATATCTAAGAAAAATTACACTAATATGGATCAAACTTCCTTTGAATTGCCACTAATTGTTAAGCACAATGAAAATTCATCTGGACTGCAGTACAAGCAGCTGTCCAAGTTTCCTCCTGCGATATACTTAAGCAACAATAAACTCAATGGAAGTATATGGCCAGAATTTGGGTGCATGAAAATGCTTCACATTTTGGAATTAAGGAGTAACAGTTTAACAGGGAACATACCAGATGAGCTCTCTCATTTGACAAACTTGGAGAGTTTAGATCTCTCAGACAATATTCTGACTGGAAGAATACCCACATCTCTTTAGGAACTCACATTTTTGTCAAAATTTAATGTATCCAATAACCATTTGGAAGGACTTATTCCTTCAGGAAAGCAGTTCTATACTTTTCCAAAATCTAGTTTTGAAGGCAACCCTGGTCTATATGGACCGCCTCTTTCTCCCTGCAATGCCAGTATTTTAAATCCAGGTTATGATTACATGGGTTTCGAAGTTGAGACTCGGATATTGAACAGGAATGACATCTTAGGTATAGTAGTTAGTGTTGGAGTTTGTATTTCTCTTTTGCTAGGTGCATTGCTGTGGAGCCTATCAAGAAAACCCATTAAAACTGAGGCAGATGTAAATGAGATACAGTGCAGCATGTCTCATAGAATCTCTGATGCTTTAGGATCTTCCTTGGTGCTTCTATTCCAAAATCATGATATCAAGGACCTGACTGTGGCTGATATCCTGAAAGCCACCAATAATTTTGATCAGGCCAACATCATTGGATGTGGAGGATTTGGATTGGTATGTAAAGCCACCTTGGGGAATGGTACAAAAGTAGCTATCAAAATATTAACAGGATATTGTGGTCAGATGGAGCGTGAATTCACAGCAGAAGTGGAAACTTTGTCAAGAGCTCAACATAATAATCTTGTATCGTTGAAGGGTATTGCAGAATTGGCAATTGCAGGTTGCTTATTTACTCCTACATGGAGAATGGGAGTTTGGATTATTGGTTGCATGAAAGGCATGATGGAAGCCCAATGTTGGACTGGCCTACTCGACTAAGAATAGCTCAAGGAGCAAGCAGGGGGTTGGCATATTTGCATAGGTTATGTGATCCTCACATTGTACATCGAGATATTAAGTCTAGTAATATTCTCTTAGATGAGAAATTTGAAGCTTATGTTGCAGATTTTGGCCTTTCAAGGTTGATTTTGCCATTTGATACACATGTGACCACAGAATTAGTAGGCACTCTGGGATACATTCCCCCTGAGTATGGACAAGCATGGGTAGCTACTCTCAGAGGTGATGTCTACAGTTTAGGGGTTGTTATTTTGGAGGTTCTCACTAGAAGGCGGCCAGTTGAAGTCTCCAAGTCAATAATAAGCAGTGATTTGGTGACATGGGTGCAGCAAATGAGGTCCGAAGGTAAGCAGGAGGAGGTCTTTGATCCTTTGATCCAGGGAAAAGGATATGAGGATCAAATGTTGCAGGTACTTGATGTTGCTTGCATGTTTACTAATCAAAACCAATTTAAAAGACCCACAATTCAAGAAGTAGTTGCATGGCTTGAAATTATAGGAGATGATGCCCAACCAATGAAGGGAGCTTGTCCTATAAAAGGTTAATGATATGTAAAGTTTTCAGTTTTCTTAAGCTTGTATCCTTCCTCAATTACACTGAATGAAAAAAAATGATTTTCACATACCAGTTTGTTAAATCTTCTTTTACTGTGATACATTTGAGTACATTATGAATGCTTTTGAAATATATATTGCCATACTATATTTTAAAGGAATTGTGTTTATGTTTAGTGAGATTTTTTTTAAAGGAATTGTGTTTATGCTTAGTGATATTTTTTTGGAGCTTCAGGTGAAATTTTGATTTTGATTTGTGTGATTTAAATTAGTTTTTTTTTACTATATATATGATTCAACACTTGCATTTCATTTTGTAGATTTACTTGATTTCAATCAATGAATTCTTACCAAATTTTAAATAAATTTGATTAGAAGAATTAGCAAAAAAAACTAAAAACAACTCGACTTGTCATTCTTGGTGTATTGTTGATGGAAATGTTGTTGACTTAATATAAAAAACTATTCCAGTCTCCTATATTAATTTATGTTTTAGTTATAACTTTGCCTCAGATGCCTCTCTCATAGTTATCTACAAATTCGATTCAGGCAATTGAGCTTAGGACTGTCACATTCACGGAGGCACAACAGCTCAGGGGAGTCACATTTAGGCGATCACTGAGGAAATAGGTCAAAGCTTAGTTCAAAATCGTTAGGTGATTCTAGAGCCATAAAACGGTTTGTCTCTTCCAACCATCATTCATTGTCTGGCCATGACCGAGATTCTTCCGATTGCCAGTGTATAGGGGTTCTCAAGCCGATTGCCAGCTAACTAGACCCATATCTGACCAATACAGAGGCCACAATGCATATACGCCAGAAGATAGTGATATTTGTCTACATAGAACCCGTGACGTTGACAAGGGTTTAGATGATATGAACAATGTAGTGAGAATGAGGTCTAGTAGCTTGAAACTGAGGGAATCAAGTCCAAATCATAATAAAAGATACTGGTATCCATCAAGTGCTTTGAATATCATCCCTCCTTATTACCATTGTGGTACCTCTCAAAAGGGGCAATATAGCTATCGCCGAGAAAATCTGCAAACTTCCAAAAACCAAACACAGTTGAGGCAAGACCAAAATCAATATGTAGAGAGAAATAGAGAAAATAAACGCTATGAGAAGTCATGCACAAGGCAATACGGGCAGTGTACGAACTGATAGCCATCTTATGGCATTAGATAGAAAAACTACAAGTCAATATATATCATTATATTTTATCCTCTTCAAGGTCTTACTATTGCCCAAAAGAAAGCTCTAGCAATGAAGTTGGACAGAGAAGCTTGGCAGAAAGAAACAGAGAGAATTAACACTATGAGAAGTTATGCAGAAGGCAGTGTGGGTAGTGTACGAACTGATAGCCAGCCTATGACATTAGGTACATATGCACGTTACACTCCTCAAGGTCTTAATATTGCCTCCAAAAAATCTCTAGCAATGAAGTCGGACAACAAATCTTGGCGGAAAGAAATTGAGAGAATAAATGATATGAGAAGCCATGCAGAAGGCAGTATGTGCAGTGTAGGAACTGATACCCAGCCTATGACATTAGATACAAACCCTTCTTATAGAACAGAAGAGGTTTTATCAATGAGTAATCAAGGTAGAGACAATATGCTAATGATTACTTCACCTGCATTAGACTATGGGGCTCTTATACAAAAACTAGATTGTGTGTCCGTTGAAGAAAATGTTCCTGTTCAGGGCCCTATAGCCACAGAAACAGGAGGCAAACAAGTTATTTTATCCAATCCGAATAAAACCACTTCAGCACAAAATCAAGGACTACAGCATCTAGAAAATTGAAATATTTATTCACCCAAGAATCCTTTAATCAAGCCGGTGACATCTTTAGAAAAGGTTGGTTTTCATTCAGGAATCACAAAAACAACAGGCCATATGTCTCATATGACTGACGCAGGTGGAGTTTCTGGTAACAAGTTTGTACAAAGGAATCTCGAGGAAACCCCATTGAATCAGGAAGACAAGAAAGGGAGGCCTTTACAAATGGAGGACGGAGGCAGCTGCAGGATAGAGCAGAAAAACATTTAAATTTCTATAACTAAGGGTGAGCATATTGGGCTGGACAATGGTCAAGATTCTGCAATTAATGAAGGTTGAACTGGTGTTATAGACAGTGATAGCAACAATGTTCCGGAGAAACTTATTCATTTATACAAAAATATTTGCATTGTTGAGGATGTGGAGAGTGGAGACTGCAAAGATGGTTGCAGGGAAGCTGATGGGAGACTAGAAAAATCTTATTCATGCATGTGATACAGAGGTTGGTTCAGTTTCCTACCATTTCTATTTTGTTCTTGTTTTAAAAGGTCAAGAGTTTTTTGATTGTTTTTTATTTTGTAATAATTTTTTTTCCCGGATCCATCGTATTAAGTAGATATTTACTGTCGAAATTTTGAACCAGGACAAAGAAGGAGATCAAGAGTTATAAGTACTACTATTCCGGCTGTTTCATTGATCCTTTTCCTTGTACTGTTTAATCTGTTTTTCTCATATGAAGCAGGATTGTGGTCTGTTTGTATGATTATATTCTTTTTCATCTATGAACTTGAATGAAATTGTTTAGTTCTTGAAATTCTCTCGATTTTTTTGGTAGTTTTACCTCTTCCATAAAATTATGATTTTATTAGTGGACCAGGACTATTGTCCATTATCTAGGGAAGAAACTTCCCCATTACCTTTATAAAGGTAGTTTAATGCATGTCTATGAACATTGATGCAACTAAATTCAATATTTATTGGCATAGTAGGCAGTTGGGTGGATGGACCCTATTTTTAAACAATTGATGTCAACTGCAAGTCTATTGATTTTTGTGACCTACAATTTAGATTTTTCTGAACTGGGACTAGTTTTCATTTATTCCATCTTAGCTCAAAGAATACCGGTTTTTTTATTTTTTGCTTGAAGGGGTAACGAGATGCAAATGGCTGCTAAAGACTTGAACAAATTTTAAATTATTCAAGCTGTCATTTTCCTGTCCTCTCTTCCATAACCAGTTTTCTCAATGCCCCCATTTGACATGACTTCTAGAAACTTATGGTCTTAGTGTTTTCAACCTGCCTTTGCATTTTGTCTTAGGCATGTGCTGAGTAGTTTTTTTCCCAATATTTACTGTACCCTCAACATTGCAAGTTCTTTAATGAAAATCACATTGAATTAGCTTTTTTGGGTGTTCCTGTCTAATAGCCATGCAAACTGTTGTGATGCTCAATGCAGGTTGCAGACATTAATATCAAGAAAGAGAGCCCAGTTGGTCATGGGAAGATCATTTGTTTCAGCATATCTTGTGGATCTCAAGATGATTTTGGCAATTGGAAGTCCTGTGTATGGGTAGACATGCTGGATGGTGGTGAAGATGTCTTGTCAAAATTTTCCCGTTATTTTGGAGATCCATCTATTCGAAAGGTGAGGCACAGTCACCACATTTGAATGGAAATGAACTACTAAACAACATTATTAGTCAACATGAGTTTGATATCTAACTCTGCTGGTATACACTTCATGTTTAACTTTCGATCACTTTGCTTGAAATGTAAATTATCCCTGCTAATCAGTGTGCTGTTACATGTCTACGAACAACTAAAATCTACTTTATTAGTTAACAGTGTAATTATTCGTATGAGTTTGATAATTGACAATTTTGGGATATTTATTCAATATTTCTACTCCAGATGTAAATTATACTGGTTGACGAGTGTGTTGTTCTGTGTCTGTCCTTTGTAGAGCTAGTTGTCTTTCCACTGTCATTGAAATTGTGGCCTTGGCAATATATGATTTATTACTGATGTGCATGCATATAATGATCTCTAAGATAACCCAATTCAGTGTTAGTTACTGGAAATTTTTACTTTAGTTGAGTCATTGGAATTTTTTATACTTATTTATATATTCTCTGTTAGTTAATTTATTTACTATTTTATGTTAAGATAGAGTTTCAGTCATTGGAAATTTCAATACTTTATATATTTTCTGTTAGTTAACGTATTTTATGTTAAGATAGAGTTTCATGCTGTATTTTTGTCTGTTACTTAACGAAGCTTTAGGTTAAATTAGTTAACCCAAATTCAAAAGTCAATGAAGATGAAGTGGAACATTAGCTATTAATATTTGCATGTGAGTTTCATATTGGAAAATTTGGTTATACTTATTTATTCAGTGTTTCTACTCTAGATGTAAACTATGCATGTTGAGTAGTGTGTTGTTCTGCGTTTCTCCTTTATAGCGCTTACTGCCTTTCCCATATATTTGAAATTGATGGCCTTTTGTCAATATATGATTTATTACCTAAGAGATAGCTTGACAAATGTTATGATCTCTAAGATAACCCACTTCCTTGTTAGTTATTGGTACTTTGTGCGGGTCATTGGAATTTTGGATAGTTGTGTATTTTTTCTGTTAGTTAATGGCTTTTATGTTAGGATAGAGTGTTATGATAGTTTTAATTTCTTCACGGTTATTTCTGTTAGCTAACATAGATTTATATTAGGCTAGTTATCCCATAAAAGATAAAGGATAAAGCGTGAACATTAGCTTTAAATAGGCTTGTAGAGACAGGTTTTTTCTATTAATTGTCTTGTATAGGTAGAATATGAGAGATTTTGTATCTGACGAAGTGCAGCATCCCTATTACTTGACGAGTTGTTTGGAATATGTTATTTAATATTTGATTATGTGGATATTAATTTATTTCCATTAATTAAAGCATCGCATGCTTGAGTCCATAGAAAAGGGTACATTAATTTTTCCATTAATTAAAGCAGCCCATGCTTGAGTTCATAGAAAAGGGTAAGATATTCTTTAGGAATCAGAAAGGGTAAGATATTTTTTATAAATCAAGGTTATTCAACAATAAGGTTTGAAGCCATTACAACAATATATTCATTATGAGCTCATCATGTCATTTGCAGGAATATTACTTTCATGTGGAAGATAACGATCAACTATCATTCTTCTCAATCACTTGAGATAAACCCAATTAACAACTATACGAACATTAATTGTCTTATTAGCCTGTCATTATTGTGGTGGTTATAAGGTGGATTAGTCACACCTTATTATTATATTGGTTAGGTGACTTAGTAGTTGATAAATAATGTATAGTTAGCTTGATTGTTATTTATAAATCTCTTAATCCCCATTGTAAGGTTTGAAGCCATTACAACAATATACTCATTACGAGCTCATCATGCCACTTACAGGAATAGTACTTTCACATGGAAGATAACGATCAACAATCATTCTTCTCAATCACTTGAAATGAACCCAATTAACAACTATACGAACATTAATTGTCTTATTAGCCTGTCATTATTGTGGTGGTTAGAAGGTGGATTAGTCACACCTTATTATTATATTGGTTAGGTGACCTAGTAGTTGATAAATAATGTATAGTTATCTTGATTGTTATTTATAGAGCTCTTAATACCCATTGTAATCACCTAGATTGTACATGGTGAAATCATGTAATGAATTTATTGTTGTTTAGAGTAGAACAAATTGTTAGATATAAGATAAGTTAGAGACTTATCATGGTGTAGTAACCAATTAAGCCATCGCCTTACCTTATAAAGTGAAGTGTTGGCTTGCCCTTATACTACCAAGGCCGGTTGCCCCAAGTCTGCTTTTCCTTGTACGCATGCATATTGGAAATAGGTAGGGAAGTGTTTTGGGTTTCACCAAGGGTGGGATTTGTTCCTTTGATGTTTTTGCTATTGTGTATTCAATGTCCATTGTTTATATGATGTATAATATGTGATGGTGTTTTCTGATATGGTATTAGAGTAAACTTTAATGCTTTCTGATTTTGTGATTTTCTATGTGAAACTTTGGTTCAAATCCATATTAATGGAGATTACAGTTATTGAAATTGGTGGCATCTCAGATCAAAAGAGGTGTACAAGGAGGAGGTTATGTTGTTTATGCATGCAACATGAGTGCTTATGGTGTGGTGTGATCAGTGCCAATGTATAAAGGTCTCTAAACATAGACATATTGTTGCTTTTTTTATTTGCTCGTGCTCGATGAATTTTTGGAATATTGTTCTTTTTGCACCATTTTCCCCCATTGAGTGCAATAATCAAAAGACTTTTGACACTATTGTTTCTCTGGTTTCATGCTCTAGTAAGATTCCCTTTCAGGTTTTCTGTTGCTTGATAATGATGAAAGTGTTGCATGATTGTAGGCATCAACGTTATTGGAACGGGTGGGTCCAACTAGTTTGGAGGCAAAATGGGTGCTTAAAATTGTTGGTAGGGAAGTGGATTGTAATATCCCATATGTAAAATTTGTAGGAAATTGCATATAAAAAATTTGTTGTCAACTCACTAAACAAAATTCACAAATTGAACCATACCATTAACATGCAATAGGGAATATGAACTGCAACTAAAAATTCAAAAAAGTGCACATGCAGTGAAACTCAACGTTATTTTATTAATATAAAAGGAGTACATATAAAATTGGTAATGGCCGAGAGAATGGCCACCAAAATAAATCTGCTCCAATACTACATTGGGCCTCCAAAACTAAACTGACTAATCAATATGCTGCAACATGTGAATCCTGAGTGGATTCACCGAGGGAGAGAGCTAGGTTCACATCTACTCATTGAATCACCTTGGGGTTTTCGTACTGGGGCTACTGAAGTAGAGAACTTTGTCCTCCAACTCTCAACAAGACAAATACTCAAGTCCCAGATGTCCCAAATGATCTCCTCCTCTTCCTTATAAAGACTCCATAGATAGATCTCCTAGTCTCTATAAGCATCTTATTTTGATTATTTTAATATTATTCTAAAAATTATTTTTTGACTCCATCTAAGTGACTTAATACCATTTTGGTCTTCAATTAATTATTTTCCCCTCTTTCAATTAATTATTTAATCAATTGAATGACTAATTAGGGATCAATATTTTAGCTAAAAATTCAAAGTGCTCAAAAATATTTCAGACCAGGACGACAACGTAGAGCTCGTCACCAGGATTCCAATGCAACTCATTTCATCAAAATTAGAGTTCGTATGAGTAATTTATGGCATGTTGTTCACTTTCTAAAACAGCTAAAAAAATTGCAGGTTGGTGATAGGTCGTTGACATGGAAGCCCAGTCAGAAAAAAAGATTCTTCTGGAATATTCTTCAAGTTTCTTCTAGTTCAACTACCATATCTTCATTGGAACCAACATCCTGAACTCCACTAGACAACGATTCACCTTTTTGTAGTAGTGATTCGTCATTTGTACTGGTGATTCGCCATGATTTTACAAGATAATATAATCTTGTGAGAGATTCGCCAAAAAATTGTATATACATATTATATTATTAATAAAACCACCTTCCATTTTTCCTATGTATCATGGGGATTCGCCCATTTATTATATATATAAATTTAGGGGGGTTCTTAAAATTTTCCTGGTGTAGAGATGCCTAATTTAACTCCAGTTAAGTGGAGTTTTCCACTTTTAGGGGAGCTTTTCTAGGTGAAACTAGGAAAAAGAGTAGGAGACTCAATTTTCGCCCATTCTAGGTGAATGAAGAGTCATTTTTGACTAATTGGAGCATTCTAGAGCCATTGGTGTAGAGAAAATAGCCATTGGAGCACTGTAACTACATCTAATAGAAACATTTTTAACATAATGAAAGATGGACATGCCATTGGGAGCTGGACTAGCAGATGTAGCCAAGGCGAGGTGAACTACTTCATCATGTTTGTTATGTAAATTTCATGTGGTGACTTATTTATCTATTTTACACTATTTTTCAGTGTTATTTAAGCTTGTTTGATGCCTTTAATTCACCTAAAATCATCTACAATTCATGGAAAAATTCCTCAATCCTTAAGAAAAACACATGTTTATAAATTGAAAATACACTTAGCACATCAAAACTAATACAGTCATTTTAAATCAACCACAATCACCTTTACCTTATAAAGATACCAGAAGATGCTTTCCAATGGAAACTTTCTTATAAACTTATGATTTTTTAAGATGTCCTAGGCACTGGTCTTTTGAAACTCAAGGTTGTATCTAGGAGCTACAACACAACTGAATCTCTGTATTTGTTGTCTAGGAAACCCTTTCAGCACAAAAGAAGACACCAACCTATGGGAGCATTAACAGGGCAACCACCTCTCACTTTGGACTCAACTGCATATTGGGAGTCTCTGGAAAGATTGCATGATAAGTCTTTGTTGGGACATTGGAATTATCTAAACATGTCTTGAAACCAACTGAAGACATGCGCGATGGTTTTTTGGGTACAAATCTTGGGATACCATCCTAATATCATTATGCTAACAAATGAGTGGTTTTGTTTCCATTTAATAATAAGGGTGGATGTAGATAGAATTATGCAAGAAACTTGGGTTTAACGTCAAGCTTTCCTACTTTTATAGAGGTGGAAGGTTGGATTTAACCCACTTGTTGAATTTCCTCGATAGAAAATTGTCTGGGCTAAGTTAATGGGTCTTCCATTGGAGTTGTGTAATTTAGTTGCGGTGGAGGAAATAGCTAACATAATCGATAACTATTAATTCTTGGAGGATTTTAGCTTTGGACAGTTGGACAAGTGTTTTACTTGGGTTCTAGTTGAATTAGACATGGAGCATGGATTTTTCGGTGCAGTGGTGGGGTTTCATCACTATGCTGGAAGTGGATTACTAGGAAATCCCATTTCATTTTCTTAACTATCACTTGATGGGACATCTGGTTGCCACATTTTCGGGTCTATTGTCTCCTGGAGCTGGTATCAGCACCCATGATTGTTGGCAAACATACACGTCCTTTGGGGAGGCTTCAGGAATCAACACATCTTCTGGGGGAGTCTGATGTATGATGAGAACCACGTCCTCTTTCAGTCTTGGTGAAAATGTTGAACATGATGATTCACTGTTTGAATTTCATGGGTCTCCCCTTCTTACCTGTGGCCCAGAATCCAGTTACTCTCCTCCTCTATACTCTACACCTCCTCTTGACCCCATTTTTCTTGCCACTGGTTCCACTTCATTTTATGGTCTTGTTAATTCATCATTTTCTTATATCTATGGTTCATCTCATGTCTCAAATGTCCTCATTACAACACCCTCACAACCTCTGAACATTACTGAGGGTTAACTGTTGACCCTATCACCTGACAAATAAATGTTGCGCATGTCGAACTTAGGTGGGGATATGAAGCCCTAGTCATTAAACTCAATTTATTCTCAGCTCCCGAATCTTCCAGACCGAAGCGTACTTGCCCAATAATTTTGCACAAGAAAACGAAACCTCCTATATTCAGAAGAGTTTTGGAATACATTGAGACTCCACCTGCTTCACCATATGGAAATGAATTGGTGGATGCCCTGATCTCTTTAGGCCTTGGAATATTCTCAAATTCCATGTCCATTTATATTTTGGATGTCTCTTGGGCCCTTAGAGAGTATTTTCCAGGTCATGGTGTGTCCTCATGACCATCATTACACCGAATACTTGCGGGTTGGCGGTTGTCCTTCAAACTAGCTCTGTAAGGGGGTTGATCTGCCAATACCAACCATTGATGCTTCTCATTCAGGAAACAATGGTTTAGGAAGATAAATCTTGCGGTTATATGCATATTATCTCTCTGGATCAGGCGGTTTGTGCAACTGATGCTGTTGGTTTATCTGGGGGGGCTTGGGGTTATGTGGAATCCTCTTTGTTCTGATTTAATCGCTTATAAAGCATGTGTAGGAATACTCTTATCTATCTATGAGACGGGTACTAGTGGTATATTCACATTATAAACACCTATGCTCCCTATTTTGGCCGCAAACATTTCTGGAATCGAGTGGTGAATTCATGATTGCTTCATCTCAGTGCTCTTATCATTGTTGGGGATTTGAACTTTACCCTGACATCAGGGAAAATTTTAGGGGCTAATATTCATAGGTGGGCTAATTTTCCATGTTTTTTCCAAAAAAAGGATTTGTTAGTTTCCATTTTTCTGAAATTTTATAGTATAAATGATTTCACCTTAAAAATCACCAAAATTTTATATAGAAACTATATAAAATTATTAGAAATTTGAGCATTTTTACAAAAATATTGTCCAACATTTTATAGATTACATATGATGGAAAAAATGATTCTCCAAGGTTTCTAAACTTCAAGATAAATTTCCATCCTTAAAATTTTCCATCTCTGACATCCTCAGAGATATAGGGGTCAAAGGCCAGAGAAGACCCATTATCTAGTTTCTTCAAAGATTTTATAGAATCCAACTCATTAACTGACATTCTTCCACCAGCCATTGTGCCCACTTGGCATAATCAGATAATGGGCAGAAAATATATTTATGAGCATATTGATCACTTTTTGGTGAATCTATCATTTTCACAAAAACTATTGGATGTTTCCTCTTTCATTATTCCTTTTTGTATCTCTGATCATATGTCTATTGCTTTGAAATGGACTAGGTTGGAGGTGTGTTGGTCATGTTGGCCTGTGAACGTACAATCTAAGGCCACCTTGAAGAGCAAGGAACTAAAAACGAGCGAAGAGATTAGTAAGGCCTCCAAGATAAGGTCTGCGCAGCTGCGCAGCGGTTTCTCCAGTCACACAGATTGCAACAATCGCACAATCCTTCAAGTGGTCATGTAGCTCATAACAACCGTGTAATCCATCAAGCAGTCACATAGCTCCCCGCTACCATGCAAATTATAGTGATTGCCTAGAGCACCTACTCTAACACCTCTAAATGGGAAGAAAGCGGCATAAGTGACCCGCGGGAGTGAGTGATGTCAGTCACCTCGCAACCTAATCAGAGAAGAATAGGGAGGGAAGACCAGGGATAAATCTCTAAATTTCTCACCTTACGAAAGCCTGAGGGGAACACTTGTCCAACTGTAGAACGTAGAATGAAAGAAAGGTAAGTAGGGTAAATTAAGTTTCTTGGTACAAAGTCGATCCCTTGCGTCAGACATGTCGCCCTCACCCACCCAACCACCTTTGGCCAACCCTCTCGAACCACGTGTCTTCCCGAAGATGTCCTCTTGACATCATCCCTCCAGTTATCACCCTCATTTTATGCAAAAAAATCACCATTTACCGATCTTTTTTTCATGGCTAACCGTTGTTTTTAACCATTTACAGTCTGTTTTTACCAAGTCGAGCACCTAAGTAAAAATCAACAGTGGTGCATCCCCCCCCCCCCCCCCCACATCATTCTCATCATTGCCTGAGGTATTTGGTCAAGCCCCTCTCTAGTTTCCTTTATTTTTTATCAAATTTACGATGGAGAAAATAAATAAAACCAATCTCGAAACCCCGCAGAATCAATAATCTGGAGCTGCCCCTGGCCCTAAGGTTCTCATGGACTCCCAATCCTAGTTCTGTGATATATTTTACCCTTTCAACGTGGCTAATATGAGGTTTGAGCTTCTGGGTTATAAGTGGCAGGGTGAGGACTTGTTTAGGGTCATATATTTAGCACTTTACCATTATATACCCCCATATTGTTACCCTTTCCCTGAGCTCATAGCCTGGCTTGCCGACATATACATTGAATGAAAGGATATTTTCCTGTTCGCAGAGGGGACTAAAATATTCATAATCACTCCTCAATTGATAAGGAAAACCTTGTTCTATCCCTCTTCTCCTGAGTGCATCTAATTCACCGTAGTCACCCTTTCATGCCATTTCTAAAATCTTCCTTTTGAAAAGAAAGGGGGCTTCCTTGAGTTAATTTCCATGTCTCGTATGTCCATTATCCCACCCACATAAACTATCCCTCTGTCACTCTTATGCAAAACAATCCAACACATCCTGGTGGTAATTTTAGGGATGCTGGGTTTAGATAACGCGAGTGGGGTATCAAAACCATGTCTATGGTTTTTATACCTTATGATGCAACCTAGGATTCTGCTGGACATTCCGACCTTCTTGGCCTTTGCTATTCAGGCTCAGTTCCAAGACCTATCAACTTCAAGTTTTTTTAGGTACTCCTCTTTGGTGTTCTATTTGTTCCTTTTCATGCACGTAAACAAGTTCGAGGGCATAGGCTTACACGAGTTATCCATGCAAGATGAAGAGTCAAAGTCCATTTTCGAATGGACCCTCTCTGTCTGTCAACACCCCAAAGGAAGGGGATATATGAAATTCATCACGGATTTCATGTCTAGGGCCTATGAAATTATACATGGCAACCCTTCGCCCAAGATTTTCCCTTAACAGAAGGAGTTGCTCTGGTTCAGCAAGACAAATTGTGTTGGTAGTTGGTCTTCATTTGAAGATTACACTAAGATCAGGGTTAATGGTTCTGACGTGCCTCCTTCCCATCTACCAGTCTTAATGTCCATGAGAATTTTTTCCCTTGAGTTCATTAGATAAGTCCTAAGTGCAGACCAGAGTCATTTTGTACCTGCAAAGAAGGGGTATATTTCGAGGCTCCCGACTATGGTAGTGCCATTTACTATCAGCTCAAGACATGCACTCCCTCTGGCTGAGGGACTATTGCAAAAGATGAATTTTCTATAAGGGGATGCATGGCACTATGATCATAAGGGATATATCACACATAGAAAGAAACATTAAATCTTTGATATATTAACATGAAACTAGACGTCTAATAGAACGGAAATCTAACTATGATTCATGGCCTTCAGATACATATATGGAGGCCAAATCCCCAACTGCTAAAGGGAGAAGAGATATTGCATATAATGAGGTGGAGGAATAGAATTAATAAAGTTATCAAATGGAACATGATTTTCTGGGTGAATAAGGGGAAGCTCACCTCCACAAAAAATGAAGAAAAGAAGGGCTCGAAGCATAGGACACTGAGCAACCTGAAGAGGAAGCCTTAGAGTACATTGGGAAAAGAAAATACAACCCAGGATTCCAATTTTCTTTCGACTCCATGTCCTCATAAGTACCTTTTGGATACTCGCAGGTGGTCACCCCGGGGAAAGGATCCTCAGAGAATGAAACGAGATCAGGAGTGGATTAGACAAAGGGAGAATAGATGAAGGCAAAGAACCAGTGATCGAGGGAAAGATGAAGGCCGAGCTAGCTTAGTTCATGGACAGACACCATACTAGGCTCTTGATAGCTCTCTATGTGGATAATGATCAGATAGTAGTCATAGTACAACATTCGGCTTCTCATATTTTTCCTCCAGGTTTTAAGTTTAGGGCCTTGGAAATGATACTCGAGCTTGCATCCATTCCATTTGATTAGAAGCTAAAAATACATAAGGCTATTGGAGAGATGTTGATACTAAGGTTTTGAAACACATCCTCACATTGGAAAAGGTTGAGAGAAAGTTAACGAAAATGTCAAACACCCTGAAGAGAGAAATAGAAAATGAAAATATCCTTCTAGTCAGATGGTGGGTAACAAGAAGATTATAAGGGGTAATGGCACAGATCCTAACGTGGAAATGCTAACAATGTTGTAGAAGGAAAAATTAGAGGTGTAGGAGATATGACACAAGTTAAATATTCCCTCCTTGGATCACATCCAGACAGTGGCATTGGCTCAAAGAATGAGGCTCTCACATAAATACTTCTCGAAAAAGACAATGAGATATCAAAGCTAAAGCAAAGAATGATTGAGCTACAAAACACGCAAGATAGTCATGTATGCCTAGTCCAAGTGCCCGATGATCTCGATAATGCCTTGAAACACCTAATCAAGGCCCTGATAGAGTTGAATGCCTGAGAGGATGAGACATGAACCGTGTGCAGGTTGTTAGATGAAGCAAAAGCGACCCTCACAAAAAGGAAAAGATGATCTCATCTTTACAAAAATAAATGGAGGCCAATCGCAGAGAGTCTCGTGTGCTGAACAGATCAGTAAAATATATAAAATTGAAACTCAAAGGTAATATGTCATTGGTGGAAGCCAAGAAAATAGTTTGGAGTGAGATAATAAAAGATGTGAAGGATCACTGGGAGCTCATCACCTTGGCAATTGATAAGAATAATTCCATCCTTGATTTCAAAGTGCAGCTTGATGCAGGATGTCGAGAGGGAAATGAAAATGTGGTGATCACACATGGATACATTTGATTCATCAACTAACTCCCCACTGAAGAGTTGGGCATGTGCGGAGTGGTTGACCGTTACAAGACGGTGATGAAAATTATGAAGATGGTAGACAAGGAGGAGGCACGAGTAAAAGCAGCTGGATATTTAGGGATAGTGGCCAAAGGAGTGGAACCATTTTATTATGAATGGAATAAGGTGGTGGATGTAGGGTTTCCAGCTTGATAGTACCCCCTGGGCATACTGCTTCATTGGGTCACATATGAGAAAAGGATGACCGATATTAAAGACAGGGCCGACTCAACTTTTGAAAACCCCTCTCGTGTAAAGGCCGAAACCTTGGTGGCATCACTACACAAGAAATTACTACTACTCGCCAAGATCAAGCAGTGCTTCTCTTACCACATTGACTACTCCGAGATGACTCAGCTGCACACAATTGTTCGAGATATTTAACTCTGCGCCCTTACTTGCAGATTTTGAATGACAAAAATGTTACAAACATGCACACCCTCAAGCCACATCCACGTCACAGCCAATGGTTCCTTCATCATCTCGCCACTCTTTTTCTCCCTCAACAACCATAGGGACACACACCTCAGGACCATCTGCCACCCCTCGGCGCAATCATTGAAGATTTCACGATCCAGCCCAGGTAGCCATCGTTACTTTTTTTAACTTTAATTTTCTGTTATAATGTTTTAGTTTGTGGAATTATCATTCCACCCTTGTTATTTTTATTTTATGTTAAGAATATCTTGGCTCATAGCATGCTACAGCTAGACCATATCATTTTGATTCTAATATATGTACTGAAAATAAATAAAAAACATCTGTCTAGGAAATTATCTAGCCATGAGCCTATATAGGGAAGACTCAGCATGTATACAATGGTTCTGGATTTTTGTGGAAATTTTGGGTCAATACTACGTAGCCTTTATGTAATGTTGTTTTGAGCTCTAAATGCATATCAAAGAGAGTTGTTTTTTAAATTTTATATAAGAACGATTTTTTCTACGAACGGATTCCAATTGAGAAATGTGTAGTATGTATGTGTTTTTCTCTTGTTTCTTTAAGTTTCTTTCTGCTTTGCTATTTGTTCTTCAAGTTTTTCATATGTGAAATGTTGGTGATAGATGCTTTGATAAATTAATTTGTATACATCCTCGTTGAGGAAAGATGACACTCATGTGTCAATTATCTTCCAACCTTAATATTGCTCACCGTGAGACTATCTCTCCATTAACCTCATTTTCACCATTTCCCTCAGATCCTAAGAAGGGAAAATTCTTATTGTAGAATAAGCTCATATTTCGTGGGGTTTCTCTTCGTAATCTCTCTGAATTACTGTCACCTTATACTTCCAAGTCTTCTCATTAGCCTTTTACTTGGCCCGTTCCAGTTATCCTCAATTCTTACATCCCCGAGTCCATTTTTAGTGATGCTTAGTGTGCATAAAGATTAGTACCAATATTTCTACAAATTTCTTGAACCACAATCTCATTTTTCCTAAATGAAGACACAATCAGAGTTAAGTTCTAAATGAATAGTTTAAATCCTCTAATTCTTAAGATGTCCTAGGCACTGGTCGTTTGCAACTCAAGGTTGTCTCTAGGAGTGACAACAAGTCATACCCTTTCAAATTCAATTCCAGATGGCTCAAGGACAAATATTTCAAGGAGTTAGTGCCAAAGGTTTGGGGATCTCATTTTAATCCTTATATATCTTCTCCTATGGCAATCATCTGTGAGAAGTTGATCTCTATGAAAACCCAGAGACTGGTGGTGTATTTTTTATAAAATGAGAGGGTATTTCGTTGACTTAATATTATTAGAAGAGGAATTAAGGACCCTCTGCAATATTGCAGACCCACTTTATTTTTTGATCTCATACAAGGATAAAATAATGCAACTCGAAGGATGATGAAATGTTATCCTTCTTACACAGGAGGAGGATATCAGGGTGAAAATTTGAGCAATCTAGGTAGATACCAGGGACAAAAACTCGAAATTATTTCATAATCACTATTGCATGTGGAAACAATAGAACACCATCAAAAGGATTTGTGATCAGAATGGGAAAGTGTATAATATCCAATCCAATTTGGAATTTTCTACGGTTCGGAACTACATGGAGAATTTCAAAGACTGGAACCATGAATATGGAGCTCAATGAAATTTTATTGATTTAACTCTTGATTTGGTCATTAAAGAAGAGAATCAAGTTCTGGGTACCCTAATTTCATGTGATGAATTATTAAAGACTATGAAATAATGCACGAGGGAAAAAATCCCTAGACCAGACGGGCAAGCGGTGGAGCTCTTCTTACATTTTAAGGAATTAATGCTGCCGGATTTGCTGGCTGTTGCAGAGGAAATTTGAAAAAAAGGATACATACCAGGAGCGATCAATGCCACCTTCTTGACATTAATACTGAAAATGAATAAGCCCACAAATTTTATGGACTTTAGACCCATATCACTTTGTAACGTGATCTACAAAATGACTTTCAAACTGATAGCCCAGATACTCAATCCAATTCTGTATAAATTTGTTTCTTTTGAACAATTCAGCTTCATGGCAGGTCAATGGATTCATGATGCAGTTGGAATTGCACAAGAAATGCTTCATAATACAAAAACATTAGTGTCTGGGTACTGTCTTCTCAAGATTGATCTCATCAAATCCTATGATTTTGTAGACTAGGAATTCATTACTTTATTAGGAATTTTAATTCCGTGATCCATAAATTATGTATCAAATCTTTCGGTGAAAATCACATTGGAGAAATTTGTGTCAACGCGTTTCGAACCAGCCAATGTGGTTCATTATCAGGACAAGATATGAAATCTGATCTAGGACTCAACTTAAAGAGATAAAGAAGCTCCAAATAGTCGTTGTGCAATAACGGCTAGTTTGACCAAAATAAAAATAAAAATAAAAATAAAAATAAAAATAAAATAAAATAAACAATAAATAAATAAATTAAAAATAAACAATAAAATTAAAAATAAAATATAAAAATAAAAAATAAAAAATCAATAAATAAATAGATATAAATATGAATATTAAAGTAAATATAAATGTAAAAATAAAAATAAAAATATTAGAAAATAAAATATAAAATAAAAATAAATAAACAAAAAATAAAAAAATAACAAAATATATAAATATACATTACTTGAACACAATTTATGGTCTTCCTAAGATTCATAAGGATGGGGCCCCCCTTCGACCTATTATCGACACTATAGGTGGTCCGACTTATCAGCTCGCTAAATTTTTAGCGAGTAAGCTTAAACCACTTGTAGGGCGCACCGACTCTTTTGTCAAAGACTCATCCTCTTTTATCAATGAATTGAAAGGCATCACTTTAGGCCCAGATGACAGGTTTGTCAGTTTTGATGTTGTCTCGTTATACACTTGCATCTCCATTAGGGAGGCTATTGATGTCGTTTCTCGGGTCATGGATCATGATATTGCTCATCTATTTGAGATCTGTCTTACCTCAAATTTCTTTAGTTTTGAGGGTGAATTCTTTGAAAAAAATTGTGGTGTGGCCATGGGTTCCCCCCTGTCCTTGGTTATGGATAATATTTTCATGGAAGACTTTGAATCTAGAGCCCTCTGCTCCTCTCTTTTTCAACCTAAGCTTTGGAAATGGTTTGTGGATGACACCTGCGTGGTGTGGCCGCATGGAAAAGAAAAATTGGAGCTTTTCTTTCATCATCTTAATGATCATTCTGACTCCATTAAGTTTACCATGGAATTCAAAGTGGATGGTAGTCTTCCCTTTCTTGATGTCCTTATTACTAGGAATGAAGAAGGCTCTTTATTTCACCAAGCCTTTAGAAAGAAGACGCATACTAAGCAATATTTACATGCGGACTCTCATCATTTCCCTGCTCAAAAGTTAGGAGTTCTTAGCACCTTACCGATTCATGCCTTGAGAATCAATGATGAACACCACCTTGAAGTTGAGAAATCTCATCTTTTTAATGTTTTCCTTAAAAATGGTTATAGCAAGATTCAATGTCGTAGAGCTTTCCAAAAAGCGGAAAAAGGTCCTAGGGTTAAAAGTGATAATTATGACAGGTCTACTGGTGTTCACCTCCATTTTATCCAGGGAATGACTAATAATATCACTAGGATACTAAGGAAACATAGTGTTCCTTCAACCTTCAAGCCCCTCCGTACGATTCAAAATTTGCTCAGATCGGTTAAGGACCCAATTTGCCCTAAAGAGGGTAAGGGTGTTTACTTGATTTCGTGCTCTTATGGGACCCCTTATATTGGTGAAAAGGGTCGATATATCAGTCAAGGTCGATATATCAGTCAAAGAATTTATGAACATGCCGCTGACCTAAAGCATAATAGATCTCGCTCCTCTGCCTTAGCAGAGCATGCTGAAAGGACAAAGAATCACATTTGCATTGAAGATGCTAAGGTCATTGCGAAGGTGGACCATTTCCACCACTGAAAGTTTAGGGAGACCCTTGAGATTGAAAAGAGGTCTATTAACCTTAACAGAGATGATGGGTGGAGTGTGAGCAGGTGCTAGATCCCTGCCCTTCATTCTTAGTTTTTTGAGTTTTTTCCCTTCTGTTTGTCAGAGGTTCGTCGTTTACTCTCCTCTCGTCCTGTTTTTCTTTTCTCCTTTCTGTTATTCTTTATTATGTAATTAATTATTATTTATTTAGCATAATTATGTTTATTATTTGTTTTTAATCTATTTTTTATTTATGTATATTTAATCAATTAATTAATTATCTTTAAAATAAATAAATAAATAAAGGCATTAATTTAGTTTCAAATAATATATTGAATTGTGTTCAAGTAATGTATATTTATATATTTTGTTATTTTTTTTATTTTTTGTTTATTTATTTTTATTTTTATATTTTATTTTCTAATATTTTTATTTTTATTTTTACATTTATATTTACTTTAATGTTCATATTTATATCTATTTATTTATTGATTTTTAATTTTTAATTTTTATATTTTATTTTTAATTTTTAATTTGTAATTTTATTGTTTATTTTTTATTTATTTATTTATTTTTATTTTTATTTTGGTCAAACTAGTCGTTATTTTTATTGTTTATTTTTTATTTATTTATTAATTTTTATTTTTAGTTTTTAGTTTTATATCTTTATATTTTTATATTTTTATATTTTATATTATTTTATTTTATTTATAGTTTTATTTTTTATTTATTTTTTATTTTTTATGGTCAAACTAGTCGTTATTGTACAACGGCTATTTGGAGCTTCTTTATCAATTTAAGCTGAGTCCTAGATCAGATTTCCTATCTTGTCCTGATGATGAACCACACTGACTGGTTCAAAACGCGTCGACACAAATTTCTCCAATGTGATTTTCACCAAAAGATTTGATACATAATTCATTACTTTATTACTCCTTAAAATGCATATTAACATGGTTAATGTTCACTGGACCATGGTGTGTATTAGAACAAATAATTTATTGGTTTTGATCAACATATATCCTTCCTTATTCTTCTCGACACATAGGGGATTACAACAGAGGTGTTCACTATCCCCATTACTATTTCTTTTGGTTTTCGATTTGATGAGAAGGATGATCCGACTTACATCAGAAAGGGGTATTATTTCTATCATCTAAGTGACTAGACAGATTTGAGTATCACATATGATATTTGTTGATGATATTCTATTTGGTGGACATAAAAACAATGTGTATGGGATAAGTTTCATAAAAGTATACAAAAATTCGATGAAGCCATGAGTCTGGCCATGAATAAGGCCAAATCAATTATGATTCACAATGGAGGGGAAGACACATTGGTTAAGGAGACCTGCAATATATTGGGGGTGCATACAATTTCAATAGAGGATGGAATCAATTATTTAGGATTTAGACTCAAGACAAAGAGATATAAAATCATGGACTGGGAGTGACTAACTCTCAAAGTAAATAAGAAGTTGGAAAAATCTAAGCATATGTATCTCTCATTGGGAAGAAGTATATTTATGCTCGAATCAATCATTCAAAATCTCTCCATTTACTTGATGCATCTTTTCTTACTTCCAAGAGAAAGAATAAAAAACATACGAACTATCATGGAGAACTTCATTTGGTCTAGAGTATATGGTGGGAAGACTAAAAGTAAGAACCATTTTCTAAGATGGGTACACATATCCAAGCCAGTACAAGAAGAGGGTTGGGTATACTAGACTCGGGACAGTTTAACAAGGCATTGGTTATAAAAAAACCTCTGGAGGGCGATGGGAAAAGATGGTTATAGCCTCATATTATTAAAGGAAAATTATGGACGGAACAATGTTTCTCGAATTGGATTACATTTGGGGCTAAGAAAAAATCATAGCTCTCTTGCATTTGGAAGTGCATTTACAGGGTGATGTACTTACAAATGAGGCATGTTTGTTGGGATGTGGGAGATGGCAATACTAGGAAAATCAAACTAGACGTTATTTGGGGCTGTACAAGCAATCACACATTTTCCTTTCAGTTACTTAACCATATTCATGGCAGGAATATTATGTTCCTAAAATAGATTTTTGTACACAATCCCCAACATTTAGAATCGATGGCTTGGGCTAAGGCTAAAGACTTGAACATCCCGATGGATTTTTTTGGTGACTAGGAAACATACATCACACAACTTTGAGAAGTTGGGATCTTGATCAGGATAAGAAGGACCAAATTTCATGGGTTGGCATACTTAAAAAAGGAAGTCCAAGTGTACATGATATATACAAAAATATGCCGAAGATGGAAGGCATGGTACCTCCTCCATAATTTTCACATTCTATTTGGAAATGGCCTATCCCAAACAAAATTACGGCTTTCTTTTGGTTGGCTATACATGACAGATTGTTGACCTGGTGGAACCTCCAAAAACGTGGCTTCATGGTTCCAGGTATTTGTGGATTATACTTGAAAGGCGTTGAGGATACCTCACATTTATTTCTTCATTTCCCTTACATAATAGCACTCTGGTTTGAGGTGCTCGATGCATTCAAGATTTTTTTTCTGAGTTCCTTTACAGTAAATGAAAAGTGTTTTTAAAGTGTCGAGGAGGAGGATAGAATACTACACATTACCTTATTATATATGATGTTTTTATATGGAGAAGGAGGAATGACATCCTCTTTAATGCTAAATGGCTAGATTTACCTGCAAACATTATTAATACTGTGGTATACTTTAGTGAAGGTGGACCTCTAAAGAAGAGTAAAAAAAATAGGACTCCTAAGATAAGGGACTTGTGGAACTCTTTTGCAGTGGGATTTTTTTATGGAGCTAGTGAAGGGAGGAAATGTAGTTATGGTGTAGTTTTTAATATATATAAATATAAATGGCACCACATCTGGTGGTAAGGGGGAGAGGGTACAAAGAGATGCAAAAAATTAATTTCCTTATGGGGAGTCTTGACAATAGGTAAATGATTTCGTATAGACTGCATTCACATCTTTTGGGATGCAAAAGGAATCATCGACTGGATTGAAGGAAACAACAACTTCAGGCCACCCATCCTTAACAACTAGATGTTGTGCATACTATTTGTGATCAAGGACTTTGAAAGGGTCACAGTTGAACATATCTATAGGGAACAAAATGGGACTGCTAACACGTTATCTAAAAGGGGAATCATAAAGGAAAGTGGTAAGGTATTTTACTCAATATTTGAATAGGGATGCATCACATACAATGGAAGCTTAAAATACTCATAAGAAAGAAGACCCGGGCACTAGATGGCTCCTTAATTTTTCTCCTGAAGGCTATGGGAAAAGGAATAATTTGGTATTTTGAAAATGATCATTTTGATATATGTATAAGAAACTTTCTGGAATTTCACACAGAGGATGTGAATTTCAACTTACTTTTATTTTTGTGAAAATAGCTTAGAGGCACAGGGACCATAAACAAGTGATAGGTTATCTATATGAAGAAACCGCATTGTAAGCAGAAAATGAGAGAAAACGTTTCATGGTTGTGTGTATTGGTTTCTTTTAATAAAATAGAATTTTTTTTCTTCCTAAAAAAAAACTATTTGTTTTATAGAATTTGAGTGTCCATGGTTTTTTCAAAATATGAATCCATTTATATATGAAAAAAAATAGGATTCATTCTTGAAATTGTCAAATTCAAATGAGAAACCATTTCATTTATAAAATAAAATACTTATTTTTAAACCATTTAATTCCAAATATAATCTTCATAAACCCGTCACATCGATATGATGGGCATGCCAATAATTAAAACTTACATTTTAAGCCAAATTACCTCAAAATATTTTTATAAACCAATCCCGATGCCCGCATCCATGCCCATAGCTGGTCCACACAAAGCTAGGTTTAGCGGAAGCACACAACTACATGGTGTCCACCCAAATATTGTTGGTGTACCTCTTATATTTAATTATGACCTAAAGGATTGATCAACTTGTATTTATAATAGATGATAAGGGACATTTCACTCATTATTGATTCCAAAAATCATTTCTACTGAACTAGTTGGACTCATGCAAATAATACCTAAAATATTCACCGAGTTTGGAAATATGGTCGGATCTTCATCATCTTCAAACAATGCCTCTAATTTTATAAATGAAAAGTTGTTTTCTTTCAATTCGTCATAGGATGTACTAGCAGAATTTCTGAGATCCATATGTATAATCATAAATTAGAAAGAGCAATCTTACAACTAGATGCCTTCATGCTATAAAAATTTCTCATGGGGTCTGAGAAATCATTCTCCTTGAGTCTGATAAACCTCCCTCTCTAAAATAAATAGCATGAAGTCATGGACACAAAGGTGTGATCTTAAATGTATCAACAACAACTCACTAGCTTAGAAAGTATGCAATCTACGAACTCTCTTCAACTTAGAAAATATGCAGATCAGGTTCTATCATTCACAATATACACCAATATCTACCATTGAACCTTGTTACATAGTAATTTTTCACCGTCCCTGCAATCCCCATCTTGCCCATTGGAGGGTCGTTTCTATGACCAATAAGCAGAGTCATGCCTTGAAAATACCATCATTACATCCCTTGCCATGAGGACAACATTCCTTTTGTTGATCATTTCCTGAGCACACCCCTAAAAACACCAGTTTTTGCCTTGGCGCTGGTAGCCCGTTATGTACTCGCACCAATGAGGAAAATTAACACTAAGCCCATGCCAATTGGCGCTCTGTCCTAGTTAAGCACCCGCGACAATATTCTTTTGGAAATATTTTTTAAAAAAGAGGCGAAGTTTCGATTACAACAACTTCGTGGATGAGTCATCAGGAGTGGTTTCGACTGAATAACCACGGCCTTCCTCCTTTGGCCTCTTGTTTCCACCTTATGGGGAACCTCCCAAGGGATAAGGCCTCCCTTCCACTATTGTAGGGATCCCAACCTCCTTCTCTCCTCTATAAATATAGCCTTCATCCATTGATGAAGGGGATGAATGGCTGAATAGCTAGTCTCCAAGTTCCCAAGAGCCTAATGCTGTAAGATCTTTGATCCATTCGCTTAAGGCCAAATCCAAGCAAGGAGATCATTTTAAACACATCCGAAGAGAGAGGCTTGTCCCATCCCTAATAGGCTTTATCGAGACACGTTCTGCTGATGACCCTCCGAAGGAGAATTCAGCGTTAGAGCTATGGTTGTATTCTTCTTTTGATTAATTAATGATAAGCGACTATTGGTTATGGTTCCACTCTTGTTCTTGATGATGATCATGAGTTATGTATTCTATGACTGAAATATATTTGTATGCACTGGATTTTACGCTTGCGTTTTTTTTGTGTCTTGCGTGTGCAGGTGTCCGATCACGGAGATCGTGAGGATTGTGATCTGCCAGAGCTGAGGAACGGGAGCGCTACCTCTATGAGCGACATCGTTGGATTCCAGGTAAGCCTTCATTGCTAGTTGCTTTATTTGCAATTAGGAACCTGCACTACAGCGTGAACGATTGTTGCTAGACCCTATCTGGGCTAGTAGGGATCACCTCTGTTCACAGAGGGGATTTACCTCCACAAAAAATTGGCGACTCCACTGGGGATCATTGGCTTGTTGTTGTTCTGATTTGTAAGCTACATACGGAGCCTGAATTGAGCCAGATAGCATTCGAAACGCTATTTCTCTACATTAGCGAAGTAGATCAAAGCTGCTTCAGTCAATCTTCGATTTAGTTTATGAACTGAACACTTGGAGTATTGTCTTGTCTTTTCGGTTGTTTCTCGATTCTTCTTGCTTGATCGGCTCTTTTGGCTAGCTCTTTTTGTGTTTGGCTTTTGGTTCAGCCCTAGAGGATCAGATCTGACCTTTTCTTTTTCGAATTTTCACCTTTTCATAGTTGGCTTGATTGGCGCGAGTTTAGCCCTGACAGTCGTGGTAGTTGGCGCACGTTGCCAGTTCATCACTCGTGCCATCCCCTGTCTGGCGTGGATTACAGCCAGAAAGTCACGCCATCTTCTATAGGTGCTAGGGTTTACCCTTGTTCGAAAGCTTATTTTGGTTAGTAATTTTCTTCTGGGTTTGTTTTGGATTCTGCTTGAAGTGGCCAGTCTGGTCTTGGTTGGGAGAAATTCTTTGTTTTTTCATTTTCAGGCATTGGTGCTTGTTGTCAGTTAGCAACCCGTGCCAATTGGGCATTGGCGCTAGTTGTGAGTGAGAAAGTCATGCCAATTGGCGCTAGTTGTCAATGACAAAGTCGGGCCAATTTCAGGTTGTGTAAAAATTAAGATTTTTTCCCTTAAATCCTTCACCAGTGTGTCTTTCCCTTCCGATCTTTTCACTGTATGAGCATATATTACATTGCTCATTCTTTGAAATGTCTTATTTCCATGATTGTTTGATGTAAAAGGGAATGAATGCCTTGTTTTGATCTCTTTCTTTGGAAGTCCGCTTTGTGTTTGACCTCATATGTCTTGTCGCCTTTTGAGGGATTTCGTTACAAAGTGTTTGAAACAACGATTACATTCTTAGTGTTTGTTTACATCTCTTTTGCATTCATCCTTCATTAGGAAGATTTGCATTCTTTTAGTTTTCATGTCATAATTTTCTTTTCGTTAAAATGCATTAGATCACATTGCATTGAAAATTATTTTTGAGATCCATCATTGAGCTTAGACTACATTGTTTAATGATTGAAAACTAGAAATCGCTTTGAGTGCATTCTCTTTCATTAAAAACATGCATTAAGTAGATTCTCATTTCATCGAAAAATGCTTTGATTGCATTCTTATCATTTTAAAAGAGAAAGGAAATCGTGCATAGATTACAATTGCATAGTTTTCGGAAAAGAGGATTTTTCATATATTACATTGCATTATTCACATCGTTGAATGTTTGAAATTACTTTTGGATAGTGAAAGTCATCTAGTTTGGAAAAATTTCGTTTACAGTGTTGTTGTTTGTTGCATCATTGTTTGAAACTCTTCCCTTAACTAGATAGCATTCATCGAATTGAAAATTTTTCTTTTCTCATATAGCTTCATATAGGAGATTATCAGATGACATACGGTAGGGCCTTGAAACCGAAACATAATTGAAGATAAACATTAAAATTTATTCAATTTACACCTAAGGCAACATTGAAACATTAACGAGATATTTAGAGGTCTAGGCTAGAGACATGTTCCGGTGTCTTTAAACCTAGTAGCTGTCGTTCGCCTCTTGGCTTTAGACAGCGCTAGTACGGACTTGTGCTCCCCGTACCATCGCGTATATAAAAGGAGACCCCACTAGGTTTCTATCCTTTATCCATAGGAAGCCGAGTCTGCCGCCCTATACCTGTGATACACCGGACACAGCATTCGGGGACATTTCTTGCACGTACGTTAAGTCCTTGGTTGATTTCTCTTTCATTTTGAAACCAAGGTGTATATTGCAGTTCACGGTTATTTGGTACACCCTTTGCCTAGTATTCCTGAGTAGTCATTTGATCTTTTCTGACTCTTTAAATTTGAAAAGATCACCAAGCGCTTGTCCTTTCATGCTTGCTTCAAAACTGAAAGAGATAGAGTCACCATTCATCCGTTTCTCGACTCTTAAAACATGAAACGATGAAGTTTCTAAGTTTCAATGTGGTAAAATAAATCACCCACGATCACATGCCCTTTTAGAGTTTGCTTGTTTTCCGTTTGATTGTGTGCCTTGGTTTTTAGCCCGTGTGCGGTTTTGAGTTGTTGATGGCAACTTTTCCAGAGTTCACCAACCAAGGAATCCCCTCCGATGGGAATCTTGGTCATTTTCCTCCTTTTGGAAATGTTGGTGCTCCTTATATCAGCGACGTTTTCGCCTAGGTTAGCTGACCCAGGTTGCTGTTTGGTTGTTTTCAACCTCTTGTGGTCCCAAATGTGTTCCAGATACCATTCAATCGGTTCCTCCACTTCCTCCACACAGTATTAATACTTTTTGATTCCAAGGTGGACCTCTCCCTTCTTTGCCTATTTCTGTGTCTCCTCTTCTCGCCATGGTGAAGGTTGGTTTCGATGACAGGGTGGCTGAGAAGAAAGTTGTTGATGACCCGTTATGTACTCCTTGACAGAAGGTAACATTGAGCCAGCTGTGATTGGCGCTCTGTCACGATTAAACACCACGATATGATTTCTTTTAGAAATTTTTTTAAAAAAAGAAGGCAAAGTTTCGATTACAACAACTTCATGGATGAGTCATCAGGAGTGGTTTCGCCGGAATAACCACGGCCTTCCTCCTTTGGCCTCTTGTTTTCACCTTATGGGGAACCTCCGAAGGGATAAGGGCTCCCTTCCACTATTGTAGGGATCCCAACCTCCTCCTCTCCTCTATAAATATAGCCTTCATCCATTGATGAAGGGGATGAATACGGTAGACCTTTCGTCTCAGTTGAAACCTAATGTTGTAAGAGCTTTGATCCATTCCCTTAAGGCCAAATCCAAGCAAGGAGATCATTGTCGACACATCCAAAGAGAGAGGCTTGTACCATCCCTAACAGGCTTTATCGAGACACATTCCGCTGACGACCCTCCGAAGGAGAATTCAACGTCAGAGCTATGGTTGTATTCTTCTTTTGATTAATTAATGATAAGCGACTATTGGTTATGGTTCCACTCTTGTTCTCGATGATGATCATGAGTTATGTCTTCTCTGACTGACATATAGTTTTATGCACTAGATTTTATGCTTGTGTTTGTTTTGTTTCTTGCGTGTGCAGGTGTCCGATCACAGAGATCGTGAGGATTGTGATCTGCCAGAGCTGAGGAACAGGAGTGCTACCTCTACGAGCAACAGCGTTGGATTCCACGTAATCCTTCATTGCTAGTTGGTTTATTTGCAATTAGGAACCTGCACTATAGCATGAACGATTTTTTCTAGACCCGATCTGGGCTACTAGGGATCGCCTCTATCCGTAGAGGGGATTTACCTCCACAACAAACCTCAAACTTGAGCTCCATATATAGGGTGATTGAGGTGGTTTCAGTTCCATAAAGAGAGGGATGAATTACTCCTATGAAGGGATTTGAGTTCCTTGGAGCAAGGGATAATCTCTATGGGTAGAGGGATAAAGCTCGAATAGGCGTGACTATAGAGGTTTCCATTTGGGAGAATATTCAACCAACTAGGCTTCTATAAGTTAATTTTTTATTTTCTTTCTTTTCACAGGGGTGTGTAGGATTTACCATAAAACAGAGTGACAGTCGCTGCGACTAATGGAAGGATCATCAGCGCATGTGCAGGGAAAGGCTAGAAAAACCATGCAAGTAGACTTTTAGTGGTTTTACAGAGATTTTCTCCAATTTCCAATATTTGATTCAGGAACATGAGTGTTTTTGACCTCTAAGGGAACATGATATGGATGCTGATAGACCCATATGAACAATAAAATGTCATGGTGACAAAATGACGTGTAACAATTTTTCATTCAATCATTCTTATAATTTT